>JAULUF010000020.1:2165000-2500000 GCA_031834385.1 Semotilus atromaculatus | reverse complement strand
AACATTCAGAGTAAAACTGCTTAAGTGTGAAAATAATGTCATGCAAGACTGAGCAGTAATGAATATATTAGGACTCGGGCATCTGATCCAAGGTCAGAGGAAAATTTGCAGCAACATTTATAGACCCCGTAGAATTTTCAATAATTGCCGTCCTGTCATAAAAGTTTAACCCTCAAACCGTGATATTGATGCCAGAGATCGACCGGCAGCTAAATGAATCGCATTACTATAGAGTGGGAGATTTATTACAGATTTCTTTTTAATTTATTTATGCACATTATTGTTTTATTTGCTACTGTAGACTTTTTCAGATATTTTTGGATTCCTGTACACTTTTAGCATATTCTGGTAACCTGTTAAGGTGTTTGATAGGAGTGGTTTCATAAAAATCCACCCCAAGTGATATTCGATGTACATTTATGCAGTCTTTCACCCAGATTAGGGTAATGTTGTTTATTATTACTGTCTTCAGTCTTCAGTATCTTTAGTCTTCAGTCTGCCAGGCTTGTGTGTGTGTGTCTGTGCTCTCAGCGACGCTGTCCGTGGTCCTGAAATCCCACTGACTCCACAGACACATCGTCTCCAGACTGATTATGACAGTTATGATCACATCAGCACTTGTGTGTGTGAACTCGGCATGACCTCGGCGTCCTCCAGTGAGTAAAGCCCGACCCATCGCTGCAATCAGTCGACACACTGACCTTTATCACCTCACGCTTGACCCTGAGTCCACACAGGCCAACATAAGGGAGCGTTCACACGGTACACATTCTTGCATTCAGAAACAACAGTCCATTTGCTCAAAAAACTTGTATACCGGTAATCCACATTTTTTAATGACTGGTCACTAGTAAATATGTGCCTGTGATCAAAGCTGAATTTTCAGCATCATTACTCCAGGCTTCAGTGTCACATGATCCTTCAGAAATTGAGCACCAAGTGATGAGTCGGTGCTCAATTATTAATTATCATTTCTTATTAATACATTTGTGTTTACGTGAAATCTCCGCCAAGACCGGTGAGTATTATTATTTTGACATTATTTTGTGTGTGTTTGACTGTTTAAGAGCAATAAGCAGCGAAAAAGGACTCAATTTAGACCTGAGAGGCGGCTTTATGTGTACATCCATTCATAAAATCTGTGAATGAATAAAATTATGTACAAAACGCTGAATCCCACGCCAAAATTCAAGCCCTATAACACCAACAATATTCATCCGGAGCAAATGAAACGAGTGGGTGAGGGGAGGCTGGTTTGTGTGTAACTCGCTATAGGAGAGATGAGAGAGTGAGAGCACAGCTGGTATCATGTATCTGTTATGTGTAGTATTGGAAGCCTTTTCATATGTTTAAAAAAAACTATATTTTTGACAACACTTAGTTTATTATTTCAGATGCCTTTTTAAAAGACTACAATTGAAAAACATAGCCTATGTACAATTCAACCCGCCAAAGTGTCTAGTAGGAGGGACTGCGTTACACGCTGCTGCTGAAATCCACACGCATTTGGCGGGTGTTAATGTCAACCCTGGTCCGGATTGAATGCAAGAGTTTCCCCAAGGCAGGATCTTCCGTTCAGCGTCGCATATGAGTACATTCAACACTGGCAGTGTTTTGTGCTACGATAAAAAGACAGCACTCTCCTGTAATCCTGCGAATGTGCAGCATGTCATGGAAGCCCTTAGCGTTTGCTACTCCACATTCTGTCGACAAGATCAGAATGTTCTCTCTCGGTAGGCAGCGGCCATGTTTCATTAATCAGCACCCGCGATCTCTCCGAATCAAGCTTCTCCCGCCGGTCCCCCGCTCCTCACCCCTACACGGGCTCCGCGAGGCCTTTCCCATCCAGATGAAGCTGTTGACGGGCGCAGGGGTCTTTTCCATCGCCACGCTGAGGGGCTTTTTAATTTTAGGTAATTAATTGCTGACCTCGTTTGACGCGGCACTTTATGAGTCTTTGGTGACAGCCTGTGATTTTCTGTGCTTCCCGCTGCTAGCGAGAACTCCTGCGATGATGCTGGAACGGCTGAGAACGAGCGGTACCAAGGAAAGCAAGCAGGGATAAGGCGATGGGTAAGTGGGGTGCGAGAGGTTGTTGTTATGTGATTCGAGGGGGGGGGGGACACAGAAATGATCTGGTGCTTTCTAAAAGAGACGAGTGATTTCCCCTGTCTGCTGTTCTTCCTGCTCTGGTGGAGGCTGCATCCCTCCGTCTGTCTCCAGACTTGACTGTCAGGGGCATCCACTCCATTTAATCAAACACATTTTTGTGATTGCATTCGCCTCCACATTCCAGAGAGAGAGAGGGAGAGATGGAAAGAGGAAGCGGAGAGTGTTGTGGATCAGTAAACCACCTAGTGCCACAGTGTCTGCTGACAAAGTAAATCACACACACATAAGAGACGAGCTGGGCAGCCCATTACGAAAGCACTTCCAACTCGCCTCTTTCAGTCTCTCTCTCTCTCTCTCTCTCTCTCTCTCTCTCTCTCGCTCACAAAAAATGAAAACTCTGCCATCATTTACTCACCCTCATGTATTTTTCTTCTATAGAACACAAAAGGAGATATTTTAAGCATACTGTACATGCTGTTCTTTTCCTTACAATGAAAGTGAATGGAGACCAGCTGCTGAGTGTGTTTTTCAGTGATTAACCACTTGTTTCTCACAAGCTATCATATGACTTTAGAAGACAAAGATCAGATTTAGTGCACATGTATTTTGGGGAGCTTATAACATGCATTTGGGAACACAACATGCACCAACCATCTTCACAAACTTGTAACGAAAAGTCTTGACCAGCTTGACAACAAAAGTGAAGCTTGAAGGTCTCCCTGCAGTTTTCCACCGAAATAAACGTTTGATGTAGCCTGGGAAAACCCAGACAACTTCCGGCAAATTTAGATTTGCTCTGAAAGTTAGTCTGGCAAAGAGCTCATTCAAGCCCATTTCCAGTCCGCAGAAATCGCGGCACCAATCAGAAACGTTGGGGCGGGCTTTACACGATGACTACACCGCAGCCAGCAACTGTGAAGCAGATTTTGTACATTACAAAGATGGATGCCGCCGTGGAACATCACTCGTTCGAATCAGCTATAGCGTCTGTTTTAAGCAATTTAAAATATCCTTTTCGTTATAAACCCGAGCAAAGAACAACACTTAAAGCCTTCATGTCTAAAAAATATGTTATCGCTGTCTTACCGACTGGATTCGGCAAAAGTCTGATATACCAGTGTGGCGAGCAGGACGATCGAGCCGAGGGACGTGAGAGAACTCACGGAGGAGCGACGACAGTGAAGATCGAGAGAGGACAGGCCTGAATTTTATTTGATGATTTGTTTTATTATGTGTGGCGGCAGTCGACAGTGAGGGACTTTGTATTTGTTTTATTTTGTCATTAAAATGTGTGAATGTTCGTCGGTTTCCGCCTCCTCCTTCCCATAACAACGAGCCCCGTTGGTGGCTAAACGAATGGGTGGGTCTTGAGGGAGAGCCCTCTGCGTACGTTATCTCCTTCATCGCTCTGATTGGTTTTAGCTCTATCCAATTGCGCCAAGAGGCATTTGAGGGACGTCCGTTGGTGACGCCCTTTGGAAATGATTTGTCTATGGAGCTTTGCCAGACCCTAACTCAGTTTAAACTGAGAAGGGTCTGGTTTTAACCAGGCTACGTTTGATGCTTTAATGTTTGAAAATGAAGAAATTGGGAATTGGAAATATATAAATGTAATATAATAGTATAATTTCTTATTGTTTGTAATATTTTTTATTTACTAATAATAATCATAATAACATTGTTATTATTAAAATTATTCAATTGCCATTATATTATTGTATTATTATTATTATTATATAGTCATATTGATATATAATCACACGATTTTCTTACCAAATTTTGCAGTCCTGCAAATAAACATAGCAAACCTTTTTTTTGCATTTTAAATAGTATTTTAGCAATCATTTTTGGAGCTTGTTCAGCCACCATCCACTTTAATTAAGCATCAATGAAAATATGATGAAATATGAAATAATAGAAGAACTATTGCACAGACTATTGCATAGTCCATGCACAAAGCACGTGAAAGGCCTGTGGTGTGTTTATGCTAATGCTAAAATGCAAGTATTTGTGAGGCAGCCTTAATTAGAGCATACCATTTCTTGCTACAGTTGAAATCAATATATACGGGGAGGAGAAATGAAGCCTCCCTCTGACTGGCCCAGACAGAAATGTGAACGCTCTCTCTATTCATAGAGGAATGAATAAGAGTCATCTCACAGTGCAAAACCATAGAAATATAATAAGTGGAGCAGAATGGTACTTAGCATGAAGCAGGGATTCCTGGAAATTGTGCTGGGTTTAGTGGCCCATAATGTCTCTAAAAGTGTGTTCACACCGACATCAATTAAACTGCACCGAGGTGCAAATCGTAAGTCTGATCACAGCTCACCTCTCACAAATGTTCCAGAACCAGTTATGCACTTACATTTAGCAACGTTTGTTCAGATCACTAAGTATGAGCAGCACATATGCTGTAATAGTGAAGAGCACCACTAATAATTCTACTGAGGAATATACAAGCATGTATCCAACTTATCAAGTGGTGGAACACAAGAGCTTCGCTGTCTGCACTCCTGTTGATATTCAACATTAATAATGTCTTTAATAATGAACGATGTCCATGTAAATCCTCCTTATTTGGTCTGGAACACTAGTGTTCAGAAGTTTGGGGTCTGTATGATTTTTTTCATGTTTTAAAAAAAGTGTTCACCAAGATAAAAAATACAGTAAACCAGTATTATCTAAAAAAAATAACTGTTTTCTATTTTAATCTATTTTAAAATGTAATTTATTCCTGCGATCAAAGCTTAATTTTTTTTAGCATCATTACTTCAGTCCTCAGTGTCACATGATCTTTAGAAATCATTCTAATATGCTGATTTGATGCTCAAGAAACATTTATTATTATTATTATTATTATTATTATTATCAATGTTGAAAACAGTTGTGCTGCATGCTTAATATTTTTTTGGAAACCATGATAATTTTTTTCAGGATTTTTTGATGAATAGAAAGTATTAAAACAGAAATATTTTGTAAAATTATAAATATCTTTACTGTCACTTTTGATCATTTTAATGCATCCTTGTTGAATAAAGGTGTTCAGTTATTAAAAAAAAAAAAATCTGATGCCAAACTTTTGAACAGTAGTGTATGTTGAGTCTAATCGTTCTGATGTTTAACTCTTATGATTTAATCACAAAACACTTTATACCGAGTAATATTGCTGGTGAACATTTACATTTGTATGTCAGGTACCAATCCTGAGTGCAGATGCTGAACAGAGGACATTCTGTCTGTTCCTTTTGATGGTGATGGGGTTGCTTTGGCTAGGATGAAACTGATCTTAAAAAAAAAAATATATATATATATATATATATATATATGTATGTATGTATGTATGTATGTATGTATATCACCTGTTATATATACCCTGTTCGACTCCTTGTCCACACAGAACTCGCTGTAGAATTTTAACTCTAATAATTTACCATTTACAAATCAGAACAAAAAAGTCAGCAGGTTCTGTCTGGGCTTCTCATTGATATTGAAACTCACTCGTTCCCCATTTCTGTGGTGTGGTGTCTCATATCCTCCTCCCCTTCAGCCCACTTTCTTTTCAATGATTTAAACCAATGGACTGCGGGAGTATGGAGACGGAGCGCTGATGACGACAGCAGTGCTTTATTTATGCACACATGAAGCTCTGTCCGCCGTTAATTAGTAGAAGTAATTGGTAAGCAAATGTGGAATATCAGAAAGATATTACATATGCAGAAAAAAGCATTTCAAATCACTTGAGATGGACTGAATTCAAGGCCTTGATCGTTTTGGTTTGAAAGGAGGACGAGGGTGGCGTCACGTTTTAGTTGTGAGTGAGGGCTAAATAAAACACGTCCTTTCCCCTCTCTTGCTGTCTTTGTATGCATGCATGGGAGGACCGTGTGTGTGTGTGTGTGTGGCCTCCCCCTAAGGCTACCGCCCACAGGCATCATTAAGCATGATTTACAGTCTCTGATTTCATCCACTTCATGTCATTTAGATCAGCGTGATGCATGCTGAGAGGAGCTGGGCTGACCGCTCACTTACTGTTTCAGCCTGTTGACAGTTTAAAGCAGTGTTGAGGGGTTTGGAAATGAGGTTGTGTTACTAGCAGTGCTTGATCCATCTTCAAAGTTAACCTGTTTACATTTCTGGTCTTATTGCACACAATTCAGTCAACATTATTTTGTTTAAAAAAAATTACTTTAATATTTAATAAAAACTTGCTCAAACTCTTAAAGGGATAGTTCACCCAAAAATTACAATTCTGTTATTAATTACTCGTCATCATGTCGTTCCAAACCCGTAAGACTTTCGTTCATCTTCAGAACACAAATGAAGATTTTTTTGATGAAATCTGAGATCTTTCTGTCCCTTCATTGACAGCTACACAAGTAGTACACACTTTGACGCTTCAAAAAGTTCATAAGGAGACTGTAAAAACTAGTCGATATGAATCGAGCGGCTTAAATTTCGGGTTTCTCCGTGAGGTTTCTCTCTAGCGAAAAAGCTTGAGCTTCCGTTTACCACAACTGATGTGTGAGTTGATGAACGTGAATATGTGAATAAAAGTCTGAATTCCATATGTTCATCATATAAAGCGATCGAGTCTCTTCAGAAAATGTCAACGCATTCTCATCCCAAGGCGTCATATTCTGACACTTTGACAAAGCGTCTAAATCCAACGCCCATGGAACCCTTTAGCGTCAATATAACACGCAGAGAGATGGGTAGGTTTAGGTATGGTGTAGGGTTAGGGTTAGACCGCTAGGAGGCGCCTTCTGACCCATATATTTCGGCGTCTCATATTGACGCTAAAGGGTACCATGCGCGTTCGATATAGACGCTTTGGCAAAAGCGTCATTATATTACGCCTTGGGATGAGAACGGGCTGAAAATGTGTACTAAACCACATAAAAATTCATATGGATTAGATTTTTAGGATTTATCACTTGTGAACTTTTTGAAGCATCACAGTGGTGGTAGTGTAGCTGTCAGAGGGATAGAAAGATCTCAGATTTCATCAAAAAAAAATTCATTTGTGTTCTGAAGATGATTGAAAGTCTTCTGGGTTTGTAACGACATGAGCATGAGAAATTAACGGGATACTTCATCTCTGGAAAGATGAATGTGTATTTAAAATGGGTCATTTATGTAGAAGAAATGTGAAATTATTTTTGAATTTGGAGCTTTCTAGTCTGAGAAAAGACAGAAAATGTATTTTTGGCTTATGTGGATGAAAGACAACAAGTCCCAGAATACCCTTGCTTCGCTGCCCTAGGAGGCCACGCCTACCGATAACAGAGCGCAGTAGTTAAACAACAAGGCTTAGGCTACTAGTGAGTCTGCGTGACGAGTCTGCCCGGGTTTTCGAGATCGCCAAAAATGTCCAGGATTCAGCTTTTGCGTTCTACAGTCGCCATTCATCATGTTTACTGTGGCGAGCAGGACGAGTGAGGGCCGCGGGAGAATGAGGCCGGTGGCGTGATTACTGATGAGCGACACCTGTGAGACGCACCGCACTCGTATCTCTCACGGAGGAGCGGGAATTTCCCCTACTACTGGCTGTAGTCTTTAGTCTCTGGCCAAAAAATCCTCCGATGAAGCAAAATGATGAATTTTGCGTCATCGGAGGATTTTTTCCAGGCAAAAAATACATAAATCTTTCGTCTCAGGGGGATATGAGGGTGAAACTTGAGGCTACAAGTTTTCTACTAATACAAAGCTTAATGTATCCCTTTAACAACAGAATTTTAATTTTTGGGTGAACTATCCCTTTAAACATCTTACCTTTGCAATTGATGTCACCTAATCCACTTAGGTTTCAAATAACAGGTGTTGGCAGGGTTGTGCATTACTCTGAATTGAATTGAGAATGCCTTTCTATAGATATAGAGATTTTTTTCTGTAGATGGATGAATGGATGGATGGATGGAGGCAAACTCTGGTATGGAGACATGCACTTTTCATGATCTGTATTTCAGATGAACAAATTTGCTAAAACTAAAACAGTTAAACACAGTTAAATTCACGTTGAATTTAATCGAACATGTGGTTTTGTTTTATCTTCCTCCTGCTGCTGGAATATTCTTGGTTATTTTTTCAGGTTTTTAGGTTGCAGTTTATGCCTCTAAATGCCTACAACACTTTCAGGTCCTGTATTTGTGCACAATATCCTCTCTGGAAAGTGTACTTCTCATCCATACTGTGGTGTAATGCCTTGAGCGGCGTGTTGCAAACCCACCGTGGCTTCCGTTATCTGCACTAAGCTTCAGTTCTCGTCTACATCTCTTCCCTTCTCAACTCTGTGAAACCCGTGCACGTATCCACCCATCCCGGCCGGGAACTGCACATACCCCATTATCCTCCCGCAGCAGATTTCGGCTCCGGAGCACATTAAATCTCCAGCAGGGATCAGGGTAAACAAATAAACAGGTAAATCGGCTTTTACCAAGTCTGCCGCTGAGAGCTCCCCGCTTGCTTTGATCACATCTTCCTCGTAATCTCTCTCCTCTACTCCGGCTTTGATTGCAGCGCAAGTCAGACTCTTGTGCGGGTGGGAGACGTGATTATACCGCTTCGTTCTTAACAGCAGCGTCTGGAGAAGGCCCGCGCTCCTATTGGTGCAGATGAACATCAGTAAGCAGGTGAACCCGCCTCCGTGATCATGGAAAAGTGAGGCGCCGCTCTGCGAAACCCTCGGGAGAGAGATGAATCATATCAGCACCAGTGTGTTTTAAAGGTGCTGACCGCTCGTCTGCCACAAACCGCCCTCAGCGAGAGTGTGTGTGAGACGAACGCAGAGAGAATGATTAGACTGCTGCTCACATTGAGCAGAGAAGGGCATTGGGGAGCAAAATGGAAAGGCTCGTTTTTACTTTTTCAAGCATTTTGCAGTTCTCTCAAAAATTAATACTGTGTTCTAAGACATACAATATGCAAATGTTTCTAACTTAATTTCATGTGTCATTGCGGTATGAAATCTGTCTGCAAATAATGATCGTTTTTCAGTTTCCACAAGGGGTGCTGTAACACACTGATTTGTGTTTTTCAAGTCGTCTAGTGAAAAGAATCTTAATCTCATGCTTATATAATGCTAAATAGAATCCTGTTTTCAATGCATATTTTTCATCCTGATTTCCATTTAAAATATCTATAAATATTTAGCAACACTGCATAAATTCTCCTGAATAAATTGAATTGCATTTTAGATTGCAATTGAATTTGAATTGAAGTAAAAACCCATGAAGAGTTGCATTTTAAATGTAGAAGTTGTCACGACTGCTGGCTGTAGAGAAACCACACAACGTTGAAGAACAAACAGAAAGTCTTTTTTTAACAATCTAACAATGAACATGCAGTAGAATCAGGGAAAAACAAAAGCACTTCCAACATAACGTAAACGATGACCGGACATATGAACTAAGGAAACTCAGGGTTTAAATATAGAGAGGATGATGAGCATAACTTAGGAACATGCAAACTCAGTGAATAACCATGGAAACAAACTAGCAAAGGGAACATTAACAAAACAGAAATTTAAAAAATGAAACCGAAACCAAGGAAGCATAACGACATGTGACAGAAGTAGAAGTCAAATTAATTCATTTATATTAGTTTGGATGGATGGATAAATGGATGGTAGGATGGATGGATGAAATAAGACATTTCCCAGAATGCATTGCTTGTAGGGCTGTCAAATGATTAATCGCGATTAATCGCCTCCAAAATAAAAGTTTGTGTTTACATAATAAATGTGTGTGTACTGTGTATAATTATTTTATATATATAAATACATACACATGCTTGTATACATTTAAGAAATATTTGCATGTACTATATATAGATTTATATATAATTTATATTATATATAAATATAAATATTTTATATATAAATAACACATTTTTCTTAAATATATAAATGCACGTGTGTATGTGTACTTTATATATACAAAATAATTTTACACAGTACAAACACAATTATTATGTAAACACAAACTTTTATTTTGGATGCGATTAATCATGATGAATCATTTGACAGCCCTAATTGCTTGTGTTGAAAATAATTTTCTTTTAATTGCCTGGTTCTGGCATGAAACTCTAGATGGCGCAGGCTGATAGGTCTTACTCGTTTGGTAGCGATCACGTCATTATCTACATTTCACAGCTGATTGGTGGTTGTTGCTGATTGGTGGTTGTTGCTGATTGGTGGTTGTTGCATCAGCGGCCAATGAGCTGCGGCTCAACATTCAAACAAATGCTTGTAGTGTTGCTGTTATCAGTCTGCAGCCGTTCCCCAGCTCCGGCTGTATAGATCTGCTATGGGGGTAATTCATGTATATACATGTACAGCAGCAGCAGCAGCAGCATGTCTTACTTGCTCACAGTGTCTGTGTATGTATTGGCAGTAGCAAGTCTCAGTACTTGCTCTGCAGCAGCAACAGTGTAGCAGATCTAATCCACCAAGACCAGATACATTAACATTGCCATATCCATTACCATACCAATCTCTATTACCATACCAATTGTATGTCCATGAGTTGTACAAGTTGTTATGACAGAATTGCAGTTACAACAAGTAACATCCTCTTTTCCAAGTTCTGAAGCCAATTAATTTTTTTAAATTTGTCACTGTACTAGATTATCTTTCATTTTTCCTAGTTTTTAACTTGTTTATAGTTAGATCATGTGATGAAATTCGGCCAGTGCTGCAGCAAGACAAAATACATGCATATAAAAAAAATATGAGATACATGGTCTGAAAACAAGTCTCAATATGTTATGTTTACTTGTTTCACAAGTAACTATATCTTGCTTTAAAAAACTTTAGATAGAAAACCAATTAAGAAGTTTTTTTTTTTTCTGACAGTAACACATCTAGTTTAATGGCACAGGACACTATATCGCCCCCTTGAGTACTGGAGTTTATTACAGCCACGTTAACGGCAAAAGCAATGTGTAAAACAAGCAGCACTTAAACGGAGAAGCCAGAGAACAGAGAGAAGTGTGTGTGTGTTCTCTACGGGAGGGTATGATGGGATCATATGGTCTCTCTCTCTCGTCTGCTGTCTCAGCACACATGCTGCTGCGGGCGACCCCACGCTGGGTCACACACACTTTCACAGCGGCTGTGGTTGCGCTCACAGCTGCAGCCCTCCTGCTCCCAGGGTGCCTTGCAGCAGCGGATCTACGGTTTTGTCGTTCTTTGTCTTCGGTCATCACCCTAAAGACACCAGCTCGACGACTTCTCCTTCAAAAACCAGAAGAAATAAGCAAAAAGAAGAGCGGCCTATAGCTAGGAAGCGTTAATGATGTTTGACAAGCAGACACATTCCCACATGTGCGCAGCTGTGCGCTCCAAAACCACACACACACATGTCCCACATCTCCTTCACCTGCTGCTCTGCTAGACACACACGGCTCTCTCTGGAGCTGCCATCATGACTCCTGACTGCCAGAACCAGGAGAATGAGAGGACAGCGGGAACGGAGGAGATGAAGGCATGGGAGACAAAAAAAAAGAGAGATAGGACAGGCAGAAAAGAGAGCATGAAGGATCAAAATAAGAAAATTTCACTACATTTACTACACTACACTACATTATTTTTATTTTAAAATGCTTAAAAAATCTTAGTCATAGATTCTTAAAATGTTTTTTTGTGTGCCATTTCGACCCTCTCTCTAACCCTTAGAATAAAATTGGCACATTTTGTGTTTGGCCTTAAAGGGGTCATATCAAACAGTTCTAGTATAATTCGGTTGTTTTACCCTGAGGTCTACTTTTTTTTGCATGAAAGCCAGTAGTATGTTTTTTCGTTGTTGTTTTTTCATGACAATTTTCCACCATCTCTCTAACCCTTAGATGTTTTATTTATTTATTTATTTATTGCTGCTGCTGCTTTGCCTTTTACGAAACACCCTCCTTCATGTGAAATCAACATCTTTGCTCTGCTAGACTTTTGGAGCTTGGTTTCAATACATGCTCTTTTTGGACATTGATTCCTCATGATATTGTTCCCGTTTAAAAACTTTTACATTGCTTCTGTTATGATTGCCTAACCTTTTGCATGTGAAATAATAAGTAACAGTGCTACTGAACAGATATTAACACATAAACATGGTCAGGGTGTATTGCTATAGCAATCAAAAGTTTGGGATCTGTAAGATTTTGTAATGTTTTGAAGTCTCTTATGCTCAGCAAGGCTGCATTTATTTGATCAAAAATACAGAAAAACAGTAATAATACATAGTCTGGGTATTTGAGGGAGATTTGTATTAGGCATTGCATGAGCATCCTGTTTTTGTATGATATGAAGTCGAAAGGGGGACTCGTCATTGTAAGCAGAAGCATAAATCAGTGTGAGGAGAAGAAATGGAGGCTTTAGTGAGCAGGAGATAGAGAGCGACCCCGCAGGTTAGAGAAGAGAAGATGAGCTCTCTCATTCAGTTCACGTCCAGCACATTTCATGCCCTCTGCTGAGCTGTTGCTCTCGGCCCGCTCCAGCCTGCACACGCAGAGTTACGCACCGTACGCCATATGCTTCACATCCATCAGCACAGCCAGCTGCAGGAGAATGGGATACACAACCTATGCGCATTCAAACATCTGTACTTAAAAAAGCCGTGGTGCTCGTACAGCCTGAGTTCGATTCTAGCTTGTGATGTTTGCAAATTCCTTCTTTTTCTTCAGTACTCAGTTGAAATGTGTTATGGTAGCACTACTTGCTTTGTTGTCTACTTTGGACTTTAATGGCTTCTGCTTATTATTCTCATTTGTATTTTGCTATGGATAAGGCATCAAGCTAAATATTTTCTCTCTTAAATTGCAATGTTAAAGCTTCCTTTTTGACTGAAGACACTAGTCTGAAAAAAACAGAAGGATTTTGCCAGTACTGATTTTTGATGGTCTTTGTGGTTATGCTTTTTAGATGATGTGTTTTTAATCATACAGACCCCATTTGGAATCTGCAAATGTACTTTATAGTTGTGGCTAACATTGAGCAATATCAGATGCTTTTGAAGGGGATGCTGGGACAGATTCAGTGTCTGGCTGCCCCCTGCAGTGAACATGAAGCATTGCACAAGGGCACAATGAGTTTGACCTGAAGATTGGGAAATAAACGGTGAGCCTAAAGTGCGACGGAGCGCCGGATGTGTCTTTCTTAGACGACCAGACCTGAACTCAGTCTCTCTTCAACTTTCACAGCCCATTTTGTCTATTTGTTTTTTGGTCTCAACCCCTCTTCTTTCTCTCTCACTCTTTACATCTCTTATGCTCCAATCGAAGTTTCACCATAGCGAAAAACCTTGAGGCTTGGCAGCTGTAGAGCTCATGCTAAACTTTATGTAGCTTGAAAGTGCTTTTCAAAGTGCATTCAAAGACTTAGTTTTCCTAGCTGTTTTATTCTGCAGCCGTATCTTTTTAGGACGGGACGTATCAGCAGCATGTGGCAACGTTCAGTGATTTGAATTATTGCTCACAAAGCCGTCGCATCTTTCTTTTCTTCTTTGGGGTTGTGTTTATGTGCATATTCTCCACGTTTCTCATCCGAACACACACCCGATATCGCACGAACGCAGATAGAATCGTGTTGAAATAATGTTTGGCGTATTTGTAGCTCCAGCAAACCGTCTGGGTGGGGGATGCGCTCGTCCTTATTGTTCCTCTCTGGGGACGAGCCACTTCTGTCATCCTCAGCGGCAACGTCTGCATCACTCTATCGATCAGCTCCACAAATCGGGGGGCAGAGAGCGAAAAAAGACAGAAGCTGAGGGATATAGAACGCCTGTAAAAAAAAAGAGAGAGGAGCAGGGATGGTGAGAATTGTTTGTCTTGTTCAGAGACGTTAGGCTGAATGAACTCGTCCTTGATTTACACACACTGTGGATAGACGACGTGTCTCCAAACACAGCGGGCTGTAATCGCTAAAGCTGCCTTTAATTTCCACCAGCTCACAGCGTGATAAAGAAAAGTCATATTCATGTGTTCGAAATGATTAACCTGTACATGATGTTTGGTGAACTTGGCATCCTCTGAAAGCGATTGATAGAATGCATTTCTTGTAGAAGACACCAGTGCTTGCAAGGTTGTAATTGCAATTCAGTATGCAGGTATCATTGCAGTCGTTTAGATTTTGAATGCTTTTTCCACAAAATCAGCAAGATGCAACAGAATGGAACAGAAGGCAGGTGTGACAGAAGACGTGCTTTTAAAAGTTTAACATCTTTTAACTTCACATTCGTTTTAAAAACGTGGCATTTATGGACAAATATGGTGGAGCCATAAGTCTCTCATGCTCATCAAGGCTGCATTAATTTGATAAAAACAGTAATATTATGAAATATTGCAATTTTTAAATAATCTTCAGAATGCCTGAATTTCTAGGATCATTACTCCAGTCTTCAGTCACATCATCCTTCAGAAATCAGTATAATGTGCTAATTTATTATTATTATCAATCTTTAAAAAAGTGCTATATATATACTGTATAATATTTTATTAGGATTTGAACTGCATTTATTTGATTTCAATTTAATGCATCTTTGCTGATTAAAAGCATCAATTTCTTCTTCAAAAACGTACCCCAAACTTTTGAACGGTAGTGTATATTTTTATGTTCCATAGTGAAAATAAATTCATAAAAGTTTGGATTGGCACAAGGGAAACAGAACAATGTGAGTAGGAGATTCTTAAACTTTACTTCTTAAGAAAGTAAAGTTTATAAAGTTGAACATTTTATTTGGCTTAACTAGAAAATCTGGCACAATATTAGCACACCTACAACGGAAAGTATCTCCAGAAACAGTATAGGAGAAAGTTTTGGAAACGGAAAGTTTCAGACTGTAGTGTTGGCGCTCAACATAACATACAGGTGAAAACAGGCTCTTTAATTCCAAGTGGCAGAGAGAGGATGGAAATTCATTAATTATGAAACGCAATTATGGAATTAATTGTGTGGATGAAGAAAATTAGTCTGTTCGAGAAATATCAATGCAGTGCAGCCTTCCAGACACATTTTGGCACGTCCTTAAATTCCTGTAAATTCTCAGGCAGCATTCATCCATGTCACCCGCGCTGAAGCCAGGGGCGTACGGCTGACTTCAGCTCCACCTGGGTGAGCAATCAGACACTTTTTGGCCAGAAGAAAAACCAGAGAATGAAAAACACACAGACAAAATAATATAAATTACAACAGTTATGGTCTATATGTTTCAATTTAATGTGCTTGTAATGATAAATTATTTTAGTTGCGCTGCCCAAAGAGGACTTGAGCAGTGTCGTGCTGGCCAGGACATTAGAACAATTGCTGCTGTCAGGGGAGGCTGTGGCCATTAGTCAATAAATTAAAGAGTAATTACAATGGTTTCTGCTTCTGTGACTCTATCTGCGAGACCTCACACAGGTGGAATAGAAATGTGTTGAGAGAGAGAGAGAGAGAGAATCACATCCAGCTTCAATGGACGACAGCAGAGAAAGTTTGCCAGAAAGTTCCTTTCTCCTTCTCTCCTTAACTCCTTGAGATCCTGAGGAAAGGAAGATGGATCTCCACTTCACTGAATTACCTTCACATTTACATATAGGCTACTATAAAAGTCTTAAAGGTACAGTATTGAAAACTGTTTGTTTAATTCTAAGGGTCAAAAAATTCTAAAAGAAAATCTTGATTATGAATTTATGTTGCATTTAACATTTAAGTCAACTTAAAGAAATAATTCCCCAAAAAATATCAATTATTTACCTTTCTCATTTTGTTATAATAGTTATGACCACCTTGTAGTACATATAAATATATATAAAAATGTATATATAAAAAAAAACATTGATGATAATAATAAGAAATGATTTCTGCAGAATCACGTGACACGGAAGACAGGGGATAATGACTTTTGAAAATGTAGCTTTGCCATCTTATTACATTTTCAAATACATGAGTTTTTTTTAAATATATTACTGTTTTTACTGTATTTTTGATCAAATAAATGTATTATATATATATATTTGCATATGTAAGGCCCATAAATTAAATGCATATGCAGGAATCTATTCCTGACATGGACTGAACTTTTATCTCACAGTAGGACGCGAGTGCCAACCCTTCCCATCCAATAAAAGCCTCTGTCACTGACAGGAATCCACTCACCTGCAGCAGAGATAATCCCATCCGCAGGTAAAGGCACACTTGCATTAGACAAATCCCCAGGTATTCTCACGCCCGGGGTTGTTCTGTGTGCATTCCAGTGCCTAATAATATACGACACCCCTACTTCTCTGCTTTATAATACTCAATCATAGAGCGCAAACATATTCCACCGGCAAACGTGCAAAGGGTTAGTGCATACTGAGAATAACCAATCACGTCTCAAATCCGCAGAGAGAGGGGGCAAGGAGTCAGTGAACTTAGTACCGGAGGAGTAGATTGTGTTAAAGCTAGTGAAGAAATCTAGTACAAATAGCAAAATAGTATCTGGCTAGTAGTTAATCACTATACATGGTTCCATGCGGTTCCATGCTGGTGGAATGATCTTCCCACCCTCATCCGAAATGCAGAATCCCTGTCAGCATTTAAAAGTCAGCTGAAAACTCATCTCTTCCGTGAGCACTTAACATAAAAAATAAAATAAAATAATAAAAAAATCCCTTCCCCATGTCTGATTTTTACTACTCTGAGCAATGCCTGAACTTTGTATTTTGAATACTTCTTGTGTTGTTTTTTGCGTCTTCCCGATGACTCGCTTGCTTTAGTCCTCAGTTGTAAGTCGCTTTGGATAAAAGCGTCTGCTAAATGACTAAATGTAAATGTAAATGTAAATACACATTCCTAGGTTTCCAAGTTTGTCTGTGTGTGATGTGCTCTATTGGATAAAGAAAATTCTAAATTTCTGTGTGTGATTGATTGATTGATTGATTGATTGATTGATTGATTGATTTATAGTATGTAATATATTTATGCATCTCTCCATCTCATAAACAGAGCAGTAAAGACACACACAAACATATTATGGTCAATTCCTTATTCTGCTCGTCTTCAACCTCATCTAGCCATGCTAATGAGTTTATTTGAATCACTCACAGTATTCAGACACACCCCTCGAACACACAAACACACACACACACGAAACTCCACTCGTGCAAACAACTTTCTCAAGGGCAAATGCAGAAGTTTAGCAGATCTAGACAGTGGCAGCATCTATACCGAACGATGCAGGTGTGTGTGTGTGTGTGTGTGTGTGTGTGTCCACCAGGTGTGTGAGATGTAGGCATGTTTCTGATGGCAGACACACACTCCAGAATCTGCCTCCGTCTCTACGGGATTCCCCATTATCGCCTGAGACACAAATAGCCTTTGAATTGTGGGTAACAGGTGTCCGGAAGTCACAAACAAATTATTGCTACGTCTAGAGGAGAGTCGTTCAGAACACGCTGTTTGTTTGGACAAAGCCAGCTGAGCGTTTGCGTGTCTCGCAACCTTTTTTGTGGCTTTCATCAACAGCCGCCTCATCTTCACTAATGAGGCGTAATCTTAATAGCATGTCGCCCCCTATGAGACGGGCACCGTGCCATTCTGACGGGCTAACACCGGTGGAAGGTGTCATTGGCTTAACGAGGGGCGTAAATCTGACACGGCGGGACCGAAAAAGGTACTTTATTGCCCCGGGCGACACACACACTCTTTCATAGAAGAGGAGCCGAGAGACAAAGAAAGGGAAAGTTGAAGTGCTGCCTCCAGTGAAAGAGCCTCTTGTCTTCGGGCTTGTGTCTCACCCAGCTGTGTGGCTGTGACAGCTGTAAACGCAATGAGACATTCAGCGGATTTGGCCGCGTCCCCCGCCGGAGAGACCCCACGTGGCGCTCTCGACGCCGGAACTGCTCCCCCACCTGTGGTGCACACCTGCACACAATTTCATGCTTGATTTATGACGTGTAGGTACGGCAAGTTATAGTTCTGGTGGTGTGAAAGTTAAGTGTCAGACTGTTGCAGGTGACCTCGTTCCTCTCGTGGACCACCTACGTCTTAGCGACTGACGGCGACGCATATTCCTGAGGAGTATGAGGCACAGGTTTTTATTTATTTGATATATTATAATTAGTGCTGGACAATGATTTATCGCGATCAATGGCATCCAAAATAAAAGTTTGTTTGCGATTAATTGTTACCCTTAATTGTAATATTATTAAACAGATCAAAAATCTATCTCAAAGATGACATTTATATGTTTAATAAAGTATAGAATAAAGCAGGAAGCTGCCTCTATAACAACAGAGCCGAGATCTGCTCCTTTTCAAAGTATAGAATTAGTTTAGTTTTTTGTTTAGTGGCTGCTCCTCACAAGGAAAATTGATTAATAAACCTAATGAATTGTAAAAATGCAGAAAGTTTTGTGTGATGGGTAATGTAAGGGGAGAGAATATACAGTTTCTACAGTATAAAAAACATATGGAGGTCCTCACAAGTACAGCAAAACAAACGTGTGTGTGTGTGTGTCAGTTAAATAATCAGAACTGCTTTTGGCTGGACAGAAAGTTTTCATCCACAGTTTTATGCAACCGTTTACCTAGATGCCGCACCACAATTCAAATGAACTTCATTCTAAACTGCACAAAAAAAAAAAAAAACTTTAAATAGCTGTCTCTTTCTGTTTAAGTCAAGCCAACTCTCTTGGCTAGAATCATCAGAATGTGAGACTAGGTGAGTATTGAGGGGGTTGAGGAGAGGAAAGCTCTCTGAAAGCGGCCACCCACCGACTGGGGAGATGAATCCAGGAAATGGGGGTCAAAAGCATGTGAACCATGAGTGACTGCTGGGATGATGCAGCGCTCATTGATATGCATGTCTCTGCTGGTATTTGCGGTGAGGGTTTGGAATGAGGCGAGAGCAGATGATCCAGCCCTCGACTACTGCAGTATTTATAAGTCAGAGTCTCCCAAAATGAGCAACTGGACATAGAGGAAGTATCTATCTCCCTCGTTCTCTCTCTTCCACTGAGAGCGCTATTTATCTTGCTGGTCTCTGATAAATGGTGGATCCGTATGTACCTCATTCATTGGTGTAGCTCTCGTTGTCTCGCTGCGTCAGCCTTTTCTACAGCTCCACCACAGCGCTCTCTAAACTATTCATGAAGTGCTCGTCAAACATTGTTAAATCTAGATAAACCTTAAGGAAAAGGTTTGTGTGTTGACAGCTGCGGCAAACTTCAGATGCCAGATTTCCAGTAGTAAATTGCGATTGTCTGTCAATTTGCCTGAGGAAAAGCAGTAGTAATGTCCAGAGTTTCACTTGACAGCTGGTTGTGGCTTATGAGAAATATGTATCATTGTTGTATCGGAGGGATTTGTTTTGGGATAGAAGAGATTTGTTTGGATGTGCTCCGTCTTAGAGACACATGTCACCCTAAAGCTCTTGTTTATCCCATCAGCTGTTCATCTGATGGTCCCGTTTCACAAATGCACAGTGATTTTTGCCCAGTCATTTCTGAGTATGCAGACACTATCGTTTTAGAGTATAATTGGTTTAACTGATATTTTGTAATTATTTTCACATTTAATATCTTAATATGTTCAGGAAACAGTGTATTCACAGGCAGAATAACTTGCATAAATCAGTGGTTCTCAGGCTTCAGGACGCAAATTTTACACTGGATATAAAGCAGCAAACAAACACAGAACCAAAATTTTTATTGCATTGATATTGCAAATTTTTTTTTTTTTATATATATATTATTAAATATGAATCATTATTTCAGCAAATTATTAATTTTCCAAAACATATTGTGGTCTGCAGTCCTCTGTTTATCCTCACTACAAGTGAAGCTGTGTTCAGTGTAGTCTGGGTCTTGTATATTTTGTTCATATTTTGTTTTTGATGATGAGTTCATGTTGCTTCACCCGTATTGGCATGACTAATTTGACTGGCTTCTACAAAGTGACAGACATATTACAGAGTTTGTGACTCAGTTTTGTGTTGTGACCCACTAGTTGAGAGAGATTTAACCTATTGTTTGCATATTACTTAACATGTTATGTTGCAGTTATTCAATCAAGAACTTTAATTTGAGCCGTTAGATGTACAGTAGCCCGAAATTAAATCGTAAAGAAGCTTTAAATAAATACAATAATAATATTTACATTTAGAGAACATATTAACGTATTGTGTTCTCTTCAATTTATTCCTTAAAGGTTGTATCAGTCATTTCAGGCCCAAAAAAGGCCGAAACATAAATGATCACATTCACCTAATCTTTCCTAACGATCCGCTAGCTGCCCGCCCCATAAGCATGCCGTCCAAAAACCGCGTCTCTGTAGGCAGCCTAGGCTCTGAAATCTGCACACAAAACAAATGGGTACAACCACCACTCAAAAAGATCGTTAGGAAAGATTAGGTGAATGTGATCATTTATGTTTCGGCCTTTTTTGGGCCTGAAATGACTGATACAACCTTTAAGGTTTCTTTACTTGGTCTTAAAAAGGTCTTTAAAAAGTCTTAAATGTACCTTCATAAAACCTGCAGAAACCCTGTAAATATCTCTACTCATTTTGCTTTTTTCAGTCTTTGTCATTTCTGTCCTTTCCTCTTCTCTTTTTGTTTTGCCTCTTTCTGTCTGTGTTATTTTCTTGAGTATTTCTCCTTGACTGTTCGAGTCGGGTCAGCATCAGATCCCAGATGCTGGTGTGCGTCATATGAGGTGTGTGAGTGCGTGTGTGAGGTGTGTGTGTGAGTGTGTGTGTGTGTGTGGGATGTACAGAATGGGTCAATGGGCTGCAGTGACAGAACAGTCCTGCCCACATGGATAAATGAGAGCCGATCCATTCCAATTTATTGATGGGAACAATATGAGACACTAGAATGACTAAAGCCACAGCGCACACCCTCCTCTCTCTCTTTCTCTCTGTCCTTTTTCTTTTTATTTCTGCTCCTCTCAGTGGAGAGCCATCAGTGTCAAGAGGATGGACAGAAAGAATATTAAAAGAGTATTATGAAGAAGAGTGGAAAGTACATACAGAGGACCCGACAGTATTTGGACGCTTAAGTCACACTTAAAAATGTCTGGATGTCATTGCTTTAGATTTCTCCTGGTATTATAGGCCTTGGTCTGGCTCCATTCTTGTATATAAGGCCCATTTTTCACAATTCAATCTCTTTCTGATGCATAAAATGAAATCCCACCTTATCTTTTTACTGAAATGCATCACATAATGGAAGTTAAATGGTCTGCGAATGCTGTTTTGTGTTGATTTTAAGTGTCCAAACACATTTTGAGGCCACTGTACGAGCTGCATGTCACAACACAGACACACGGAAACACCGCCGTGAGGAGAGAGAGAGAGAGAGAGCTGAGAGGGATGAAACCTAAAAAAAATACATCCAACGCCTCTCATATCATTTGAAAAGATGAATCTAATCTTCCTGCAATCAGCTCCCTTGCTCTAGCGCCTGTCTCTCGCATGATCTTCAGCGGCGGTCTCTCGGCACGCTCCATCCCCTCTCCACAGGCCACGGACGCTTCGCTTTGTGGTTATTAACCTGAACAGTGGGCGCATCTGAGTCTAGGTTAATAAGCTGCTGTCTTCACCTCACTCTTTGTCGGGAGAACAATGTTGTCAAGCCTACAGAAATTGGCAATTTACAACAGAGATGGAAATGGAAGGCAAGGTACTCGTCTGTGGAATGCTTTTTATAGCCGGGCCCACCGGCGGAGCCTTGCTCTCCCACAGCCTTTTAATGATGGATATGAAATTACAGAGGTGTGAGACTGAGATGAGACGGAAATGAGAATGGACAGAGACAAGGCGAAGGCGTGCTAACCAGCAGCGAATGTACTGTACTTTATTTACACCCGGTTTATAAAGGGTCAGAGTCAGATAAATAGCTACATATCAAGTTGGCGCCAACTGGCTGAGACAAGTCTTGAGAAACGTCATATAAATGATAGGATTTGGGGGGGTTGACAGATAATGCAGTATAAATGTGGGCGAAATAAGCAAATGATGTACGGCATATAGTAATATTATAGTAATATATATTATATAAATATATATATATATATTAGTGATGGGCCGTTATCGGCGTTAACGTGCTGCGTTAACGTGAGACTCTTATCGCGCGATAAAAAAAATATCGCCGTTAATCTAAGTTGGGTTGGGATCATAAATAGCTTTTTCGAATATCGTTATTTTCGCGCAATTCTTATGTGTAGTATGACATACATACTTGACGCCGCGGCCGCGCCTACTGTCACAGATCGCGCAGCAGGGGTATTTTCCTGTCAGGGACACAAGGTGTACTTACTTTGTTATGTTGGGCGACGTTCCTCTCGTTACTTTATTTTAATGCAATACGTTGTTAAACGAGTTTATTCCAAGCGCGCTGTATCCTTTGTATGGGCATGAGCGATGCTCATTTACAAATGAATCACTCTTTTGAGTCGTTTCTGTTCAAAGACTTCATCAAACAAGTTGTCAAATCTGTCTAAATCGGTTCGCGAATCAGTTGATCTGTTCAGTTCCCCACGCACTGAATCGTCTGAAGCGCTTTCAATTCACACTCGAGGAGTCGTAAATAACAGGAAGATTTAAGAACATCAAGAGCGTTGGATGAAGTGGCCGTGGATCTACAGTTTAGTCTAGTGAAAGCAAATCTGCAAATGCATCATATCTTTGCCAGCGATGAAGATCTTTATTAGTTGAACATCTTCGTATGCTGTCTGTGAATGAATGATTCTACAGGACGATACATTCGAGTTCATTTCATTCAGGTAATACATTTTACAACCAAACAGATTATTACGCCACGATAGCACTACTAAAAAGTATGACATTATCCGGTTTTTGGACATACATTAATTTATAGGCTACAAAAAAAACCGCTTCAGAGAGTCGGCGCACTGGCAAAGGTTAACAGGTTTAAATAAGCTGCCATTGTCCACAGTTTATGAAATGAACACCCGCCATCCCGCGGTAATGTATGTGCATTGCGCAGTGGCATAATCACACGAATAGTTTACATTGATTGAAACTAATTTGTTTAAAAAGGAGGCTATTGCAGTAACAAGGCAGGTTCACATAAAATCATTATGACATATGATGACATTATTTTTTGATCTAACGAGCATTGGCGATGCAAAAACGGACTGTGGTGCGTATTGTTTTTTTTCTTCTTCCAATTAACGTTACTGTTAAAAAAACCGAAGAAAACATGTTACTTGTTCAATTAATAAACAGTTTGTTTGATGACAAATCGCTAAAGATGAAATTGGCCTCCCTTTCTGTCATTGCGGGTTTTGTTTTTAACGATATTCGACTTTTGTTCCTCGATTGTCGAATGGCATTTTTGGCAGAAATGCACATCCCTATGCGAGGCGAACTATTCTCAAAGACTTACTTTTAGTCATTATTTGGGTAGCACACATATTCTGAATGCCTTCGGGAGAATTCAAATGAGCCATTTTAATCTAGATTAATCTAGATTAATTTTAAAATTAATCTAGATTAATCTAGATTAAAAAAATTAATCTATGCCCACCTCTAATATATATATTATAGGAGTATATAGGAATATACATTTTATTTACAGGAAAGTGATTCAAAATGTACTGAAAATATAAGGACGTTTTATATAAGCTTAGACTATAAGAAACTGTTTTCAGACCTCTCAATATTTTATTTAATATTGTTCAGAAATAATGAATACTTTTGTAGAGTCACTTATTTAATTTATGATAATATATTACAGTATATATAAAATTGGCTAACAAATGTACTTGTTTGTAAGGTTTAAGGCATGCAATTTTTATTTATTCATTGTACATGTGGTTTAGTTGCTTCTAATTTTTTTCATAAATTTAGAATACATTTAAGTACAAACTAAAGTAAATCATGTTTTGTTTTGTTTTTTGCTCTCATTCTAAGTACATAAAGGGCCCTATTTTAACGATCTGAAACGCAAGTGTCAAAGCGCAAAGCGCAAGTAACTTTGTGGGCGGGTCTTGGGCGCTGTTGCTATTTTCCCGGCGGGATAAATGACTCTTGCGCCTGGCGCAAATCTAAAAGGGGTTGGTCTGAAGTAGCTTCATTATTCATAGGTGTGGTTTGGGCGTAACATGGAATAAACCAATCAGAGCGTCATATCACATCCCCTTTAAGAGCATGATGAACGAGATGCGCTTGTTCCATGGCGCAATACTATTATAACGGCGCATGTACCAGCGCGCTTCAGAATCGGTTCACAGCCGAGGAGATCGATGTTCTCGTCAGGGCCGTAAAAGAAAGAGAAGTGACATTGGGGATGGGACAAACCCACACAAATTAGCTTCGGTTATACATGCATATAATAATTTGGGTAAATATGTAAGCTTTATGCCTATTTTTCCCATCGTCATGGACACAACAATGATTTCCCTCGTGTTTTAATATTTTTACTTATAAAATGTATCATTTGCAAAAAGGAAAATGCATCTGTGTAGATGAGAGAATCATCTACAGTGTATGCGCGTTGTTCACACTCTGTATTATGACCAAGCATGCGTGCTTAAAGGGGTCATGACATGGTTTTTTGTTTTGTTTTATTATGTTCCCTTAGGTGCAATTATAGTATTACTATAGTTTTTTGTACAAAAAAACTTTTAAAATGTTGTGATTTATGACATTTTCCCATCCTGTTTCTCACCTCTGATTCAAACAGTCTGTTTTGGGGTGTTTCCCCTTTAAGACTTCAGTGTTAACGCCTATACTGTTATGATTGGCTAACGTCAGTGCTGCTTATGCATAAATTATTAACGCTAATTATTTTGTATCACATGTAGACTACACAATGCTCCACCACGTGAAACTTCTGTCTTCCAATCTTTTACCATCGTGTCAATTCTCAATTGATTTTGATTCATATGCACGAGGGAGGGAGAGAGAGAGAGAGAGAGAGAGAGAGAGAGCAAGACAGTTTGAAGGCGCGCGCGCGGCCGGGGCGCTCTCTCTCTCTGCTCGTTCTTTCAGTAACATGCCCTGTCACACTCATCTGATCACTCACCGTTCAAATAAAGCTTTGGCGGGCTGCATATGCTGCAAATAAACTGCATCCAACTGCTTTCCCTGACGTCTGGATCGTTCGGCAGCGTATTCAAACATGTTGTATCTTGTAAACAGACCCACTCGCTGCACGACAACGCATGCGATGATGCGAAATGAGGCGTAGTTGTCCTGCGCTGGAGGCGGTCATATGCAAATGACTGGTACGTCACTTCACACTGTGACGTCACTTAAAACCATGGATCCAGAACGAGCTGTATTTAGAGCTTGATTAAATAAATGCTTCGTTTATAATGGGGAGGGCGTCTTAAGCTATGAAACTTGCAGGAAGTTTTAATAGTACATAGATCTCTTATATACCAAAAGATCAAGGCAAATTTGGTTTCTCATGTCATGACCCCTTTAAAATAGCATCTGAATGTACGCTCAACGCACCAGTGACTTTAGACAAGGTTTTTTCTGGTCAGTGGCGCAATTGTTTTCTGGAACTGCAAAATAGCATGAGGGAAAGTTTGCGCCGGAACACGCCTCCTCTTTGCGCTGAACCGCCCCGGGGAGAGCAAGTGTATTTCTTAGTTAACCGACGTGTGTCTGTGGAGGGAAAAGTCCGCTTTGCGCGGGTGCAAAATAGGAATGATACATGCGTCGGTGTACAAAGTCATTTGCGCCGGGTGCAAGATAGGGCCCTCTAAGTTCTAAGGCATTTCTTTCCAGTTTCACGATTTTAATTTAGCATTCCTTGACAAATTGGACACCTTTAAAGCAACTAGAACATTCTAGATATAACTGCACTGCCAATCAAGATTTGTATTTAATAATTCGCTAAGATAAATCTGATCGCTTCTCTCTGTTTTTTACCAGTGAACGAATAACTGAAAGTTTGACAGAGTAAGATAGACAGGGTCAGTTCCAGTTTTTGTTTTCCTCTCTAAAAGTACAGTGGTTGTAATGCCCATTTCCTATCATTTGGTTGCATTTGGCCCAACTGTGATAGAAACTATAATCGAAAACAGCTTATTGTTTCAGGCAGTGTACTGTATCTCCCAGCCCTAACGCAGTGGCTCAGCAAGGAAGCACTTGATCGAGCTGCTTTGAAGCATGTGTTGATTTTGATTGATTTTTGAAGGCACGTTCCTCTTCGTTATTTGCGCATCACAGTGCAAGGACACAACTCCGTCAGGACACCGTGAGGAAGCTGCCTATATAACAACAGAGCCAAGATCTGCTCCTTTTCAAAGACGCCGTGCTTCCCACGCTGCATTTTTGTAATACCCTGCGGTCTGGTGAAAATGATTTTGACTTGTGGGTGTGGAGCTGGCTGAGAGATTGAGGAGGGGGTGAAGCGTCGTGTGTGTGTGTGTGTGTGTGTGTGTGTGTGTGTGTGTGTGTGTGGAATCATGGACAGGTTGCAGCCCAGGCCCCTGACAAACACAGATAGTCCACAGCCTCCATGCTGATGTATTCATGAGGAGTCCTGCACCTCAATAACTTAATTAACCTCGTGTAGAAGCCCACCGCATACTGTCCCTTCCACAGCAGATAACATGCTGGAAAACATATCATGTGTCTTACTCGCTCTTTCTCCTATCTCTTGGTCCTGTGCAGGATTGTGTGGTCAGATTATGACGATGTTCTAGGTGTTTTGTGTCTCTTTATTTTTTCAACAATGCCAGTGTCAACTGTGAGATGTTTGTGCAAAGCATTATTAGCTTAATAGAAGTTAGGGAACCAATATTTTGGTAATTTCAAGCAGGTTTCTTTCTTTCTTTCTTTCTTTCTTTCTTTCTTTCTTTCTTTCTTTCTTTCTTTCTTTCTTTCTTTCTTTCTTTCTTTCTTTCTTTCTTTCTGTCTGTCTGCCTGCCTGTCTTGTCCTTATCTAGATAAATTCCTCTTCCTCTCATTCAAATTCAGATTCAACTTCCTGTGGCCAATTAAAATTCACACTCATGAATTGTTAGTGAGCCAGTTCTGAATTTTGCACTACCCTGTTGTCAACAGTAAAGCAACTCTAATGCAGCCTTAACTTTAACATGCTTATTTTGCTGCCATGCAAGCACTGCTGTTTCCTTCTCGAAATGCAAATCTTGTTTACCTCACTGTTGGGCATCATTTTTCGTGTTTTTTTTTTTTCTTTGGGGGGAGGGGTTTAGGGTGGGGGGGGGGGGGGTGTCATAAATAGAGTATGTTGGGACCCGAGGGCAAAGAAAACAGTTTAAAAACATCTCTAACATAAGCGGCCTAATGTTTCTGGTAATGATTTAATTAGGTTTAATAGCTTCCGTGGCTTTACCCTTTTCACACTCATCCAGTTAACACAATGCAGAAGCCTCAATGCGATTTTCCCCGAGGGCCGAAACTCAGCGGCGTCTTTCCATTACTGTTCACACCACAGCTCCAAATGCCACCACCATTGATAACCTCCAACCCCCAGAGGGAAAGCCTGAAAACGAGACGATCGGGAAGCCCATCCTATGCACCAACTCCTGTATGCAATTATTCAGCCATGAATGCTGTGGCCTTTCCATGCCCTTTGGAAAAATCACCCTGACCAAATGCACGCTGGGGTTGCTCGGTCTGGGGGCGCTGTGCATTTTAAGGTTAGAGCTTGTTGCCTGTGGTCGCCTTATTGATCCCGGGCAGCCTAGTGCTCTCTGCTTTTTGGAGATAAGGCAACAGACTCGACCCTCTCCTTATCCCACCAGCCCCGCCAGACTTACAAACAAACACCCAATTTCTAATCCACTTGTGGGCTGCTGAAGACAGACAGGCCTTTATTTATACCCTTTCAAGCCATCCTCGGGGTCCGCTGTTTCGATAAGCCATGTAGGGACATCAGTTTTCTTGTTTGGAGGCAATCTGACGTAGACGAAACCCTGCACCCATCACTGTCCTGATCCCCGTCTGTTTTAGCCAGACCAAGACAGGGGAGCCGAACCGGATGAAGCTCAAGGTTCTTGTGAACAGCGTAATGCTAAGCATGAAAATAGGATCAAACTCATGTCCAAAACTGTGCGATAGGACATAGTGGAGACTATGACTATGAATTGTTCTTGGTTCCAGATGTAAGTGTACAGTCAACAAGACATTTAAAATTGTCCATATGTGCTCTAATTCCTGATCTTATTGGGCACAATTCATAATTACAATACATAATCTAGTCTTATGCAGTCTTTTCCTGTAGCTAAAACAGTAATTATTTGTTGGTTAACATTAAATAAGGAAATGTTACTTCAATGATATCAAATGATCACATCACATTACGGAAGGAGAATGTGAACATCATTTCATGTTGACCATCACACAATTGTGCAAAATTCAGAATGTGTAGAATAACAAGATCTGATTGATTTGAGGGTGTTAGAGCAGTTAAAACTTTAAAAAAGGAATAGTAGGACCTTGAAATCAGTCCGGTAGGTGACTGGTAACCAATGAAGAGATGCTAAAATCGGGGTAATTATGGGTTACACTTTATTTTAAGGTGCTCTTGTTACAGTGTAATTATACTTTTAAGTACTAAGTAATAGTAATTAACAACATGTACTTAGTATTTAATTAGGGGTAGGGTTTGGTTTAGGGTTGGTTGCATGTAATTATGCACAATTTACTTTTAAGTAAAATATGTAACAAGAACACTGTAAAATAAAGTGTTACATAATTATGTCCCTCACAAAAAAGGAAGTTGAACTGGAATTCAACACAGGTGATGCATTCTGGGATGTTCTTCTACCCTGGTCTGGTCCAAAGGAGTGATATATATATGTATACTAAATACGATTTAGAATTTAATAGACTTTTAGTTGTACTTCTTTACATTCAAATCCAAATTGCATCCTGTTTGTTAGGTCAATTCATATTCAGCAATAAAAAATTTTAAACGCAAACGTTCAGTTTCAAAACCTCTGCGATTAGCACCGCATTTCGATAAGACTCTTGAACACTGATGCAATCTTGTCTCCAGATAAACCATCAACACCCCCTCAAACAGCAGAAATCAAATTCTGTTCAATCAGACCCACAATTATATTAGATCCCATCCGATAGCAGCGCACCGACAGCGCATGTGCTCGTCCACATGTGTTTTGGCGTTCGTGTGGGGCGCAGTCCTGTCACCATTGTAATGAGGTGATTGATTGATGAGTGTGATTGCTGACATTGAGAGGTGGGCAGGTGGAAAAATACAAGGGGGGTGATTTGTTACCGCCTGCCACCTCTGTTATCGCTTATTAAATCAACAGGCAAGGTGAGGAGATATGAAAACAGGCAGAGAGCGGCAGGACTCCTGCAAGGATAAACAGATCAGCTCCTGCGCCATATGGGATACCAGTCCTTTAGGTGGCTAAATGCCAGCGTGACTGTACACACACCAGGAGCTGCTGTCTGTTAACAGGCATCAAATGCCCTGATGGTCGAGTCAAGCGTTTTGATGTACAGTCGAAATAAATCTGTGCGTCATATAAAATGATCGTGTCTCTTCAGAAAATTTGGACTAAACCGCTCAATCCATGTGGATTCGTTTTTACGATCTCTTTATGAACTTTTTGATGCGTCAAAGTTTGTGTAGCTGTCAGAGGGACAGAAAGCTCTCAGATTTCATCAAAAAGAACTTCATTTGTTTTCCGAAGATGAACGAAGATGTCTTGTGGGTTTGGAACGACATGAGGGTAATAAATGATGACAGAATTTTCATTTTTGGGTAAAATAACCTTTAAAGATATTTGCTCTAACTGCTGCAACACGGTATCGATATAGCTGCATGTTTTCATTTGTATATTATCTTTGTTTTCTCAGGAGATCCCTTGCGAAAATATGGGAACATTCCGAATTTGGCTTATTCATAACTGAAGCGTTGTGTCTTGCTTCTCTCTTTCACCGTTATAATTATATCGCTAGTTCCACAGTGTCTTTCGGGTGTATTCGAGCTTCATCAGAAAGCTCTCTCACCACCACAGCACCAGACGCCTTATTTATGTGTAAAATGAACTGAGTAAAAATGAATAATTTAGAAATCGGTGGTGAGAAGAGAATTTCTAACTTTCCTGAACGTTTCCCAGGTGTCTATGAGGAAAAGGGTTGCATTACCAGAATGTGGTGTCTGTATGTGTAACTTTGCAATTTCGCCATTTGATATTGTATTATAATTGGTGTCTTTAAAAGAAATACACCTGCTATGAATTAGGGTGGCCTACGACTACATTATAATATCCTTCTAAAACATGTCGGCACTCAAGTGCGACTACTACAGATTTGATGTATTATGAATACGTTCTAAAGCATTACAATCCCATTTATTATTCATTATACACATATCTAAAGCTCTGCTGAAGTCCTACACGGTTGTATCGACTGCTTATGTTTAATCAAACATGTACCGCCCTTTGAATAAGACAGTATTCCCAACCACATCCCTTTAAGAACATTTCTTCCCTGCCTATATTTTCCATTTCTGTCTGGTATAAGTCTCTGAAACAGAAGAGGCGTCCTGTCATCCAAATGTGATAACGGAACAGTTAGCATTCCTTTTGCCCTGCTCTCCATGTATAAATATGTATAATTCTGATAAGATTAATTGGATCGCCTAAGTACACACAGAGAAGGAGAGAGACTCTTGTTCCGGCTGCTTTTCGCAAATCTGCTCCGGGCCCACCTGCTAAAGTGCTTCATTTTTTTCTGGAACAAACTGCCTTCAATTAAAAAAGAAAATGGCTTACCCAAAGGTCCCGAGGAAAAGGAGCCGAGCAAATGGCTTGAACACACTCACAATAAATAGTCCTGTTAAAATATTAAGCATTCTGAGAAGCGTTCGATACAAAATGCTCACCTTTGTCTTTCCACTTCTAAGAGAAATTATTCTCGCTCACTGTAAGGAGGGATCTCATGAAAACATTTACAGGTCATATTTCACAACAAACTAAAAATAAAAAAGCAATTATATATTTCTTTAAAGAAAAAAACCTTTTTGCATTTTTGCTATATTATTTTGATGATAATTGAGCACAATTTCACATTTCGTTTTTCAATGTTTTTATTTATTCATTTATTTGAATTATCATTAATGAAGTAATTGTTTTCATATTGTATTTGTACAGTACATTGATAATGTGGGAGTAAATTGAGGCTTCACTGAAAATGTCACAATGCAAAAAAAAAAAAAAATCAGTGAAATTTTATTTTAAGGTGACTTAGTTACATGTTACTACCTGTACTTACTATAGTAATAACAGTAAATTATGCATAATTACAAGTAACTAACCCTAAACCAAACCCTGACTATAACCGTGACTCTATATTAAGTGAATGAAGTTAATTAATATTACTTGAGTAAATTTCTGATTTATTTTCTTTCTTTTTGTTTGTGTTCTTATATGCTATATATTACAAATGTTCCACATCTGTTGACCCTTAGTGCCTGTCCAGGAAATGCGTTTTTTTATGTCACTTATTCTGATATCCTGTTCCTGTGTTTATGGAGAGAAAAAAAAATATCCCAAAACTAACTACAGACCAAAGATCAAAAGCATCTCTGCATGGCACGTTCTGGCAGGGCACTTCAGCCTTCTTCATTGGTTTTGGCAAACAACACCCTAGAAGCGTTCCCATGGCATTGGTCGTCACCGGTGAAAAATGAGCAGAACCAGCCAATGCATATAACACAACCTATAAAGAGTCATCAAACCAATTCCCTTTAAATACAGTCCCAAGACCGATTGTTTCTGTGTCAAACCAAGAAGTGGGCAGAGAGGAATTCTCTACAAATGCAGAGCTGGCAATAAACCTCAAGTATAAATGGGAACGGACGGGCCACATAAAGGACCTCAATGTGATATTAATCCTGCACCGCTGCGGTCTGGAAAGCACTCCGTCAAGCTAACGTGTTTTACTCCATCTCTGATACGGTTATGATAATAATGAGCTGTTCGTTTCACACATCAGCTCTGAGCGATAGAGGCTCAAGTCATTGGTGTGTTAAAGTGTTTTATTATTGGTGGAATTACGAATAATTTTGGGGGAAATCCTTCCATGAGTATATAAACTGAAGGAGGTTAGTATACTCTGAATGCTGTGTGCTTTTATTTCAGATTGCATAAAATTACCTGTGCTACTAACCCATGAGGAGGAAAACCGCTAATAAATCATACTAAGTGATACAAACGTGAAAATGCAGAAAGTTTTCTGCCATGGGTAGGTTTAGCGTTAGGGGATAAAATATACAGTTTAAGTTTGTACAGTATAAAATCATTACATAAAACATGAAAACACAACATATTATTCTGTATTATTTTATTTTTATACATATAGAATTTCAAGCACATTTCTTTCTTTTTTTTTTGTTTTAGGGCCTGATTTACTAACAGCTTGCGCCAGCACAAGCCCTGTTTTGGCCCAGTACTGTCAGGATTAGCACTAAAAAGGCATGGGCAGGGTTATTTTTGTGGCTGATCTTTTTGCATAATTATGCATTTGTAGGAGTTTCCCTTTCAGACGCAAAATTTAGAGGGGGAGAGGATTGAAATGAATTATGCAAGGTGATTTACTTTTAGCTTTGCGCTAGTCAATTTACTGGTATTTGCACCATTACTTGCTGCCCAAAAAAAGCACGTCTTAAACCAGACTCTAATTCGCGCTGCTCTTGGTAGATGGTGTTGGTCATTATGGAAATGATCCAGCTGCGTCTGTGTTCTTTATTTTGCGTGTCGTCGGTAGATCACGCGCAGAACTTTCCACTCGCATCTGTGCTTTTATGGAATTGTGCTTTCATGCTAATTTACCCTGTTTAGTAAACGTGGCCCATTGTGTCTTTCTTTCTCAGTCTTTCAAAAACATCATTTCATTTAGTTTTTTTCTCTTTTGTATACTTCATGTTTTTGGTTTACAAAACAGTTTCTAAATTTCGACTACATAATATAATAGTACATAATAGTATGTGTTTATCCCTCAGAGCCTTTCAATCCCTCTTATTATGTGGCGGTGTCATTAAAACTCTCTCTTTTTCTCTGTCTCAGGCCACAGAATGGGTCTATGATCCTCTACAACAGGAAGAAGGTGAAGTACAGAAAAGATGGCTACTGCTGGAAGAAGAGGAAAGATGGGAAAACCACGCGGGAGGATCACATGAAGCTTAAAGTGCAGGGAGTCGAGGTGAGAGGCTGTTCGCTATTAGAAGCGTTATACGATCTCTCCACAGCGGGAAACTGCACCAATGCACAATCAAACTATGTGACTTACCTGTTTATATGTCAGATTTGGAGGATTGGTGTGCATCTGGCATTGGTGTCACCAAATATATTGGAAATATGATTGCTTCGATCAGGTTTCCCAAACATTGAAGAGAAAACTGCTGTCTGTTATTTTTTGTCTGGCTAATTTCACGGCTTAAGTATGTTCATCATTGATCTTGCTTGAGCGAGGATGTGTTTGTGTGTGTTTGTCCATTTTACATGACCTTTCTAAGATATGAAGCCCTGTTGAAAACATCCCCCCCCCCCCCCCCCCCCCTCGTACCGCTGGCCGTCCCAGTGCGGATGACTCTAATGTGTCAGTTCAGGCATGGCCCCTTTAAATGAAGAACCGTAATGAAGCATGTCTCCGGTCCCCGCGTTCCCGCTCACTGCCTCTAATGAAGAGAAATGTCAGCACATTGCCGATTTAGCGCGGTGATAGAACGAACCTACGGATGAGTGCAGCCGCGCGGTCTCCTCTGATGCTCTACGTAGAGTCGTTCACCTGAACCGCAAGCGCTGAGCTTACTCAGCTTTATGAGACGGAGGCAACGTTTAACGCATAAACATTGCTGATAGTCATTGAGAAGGCATGTGTAGCCTTTAAAGGGATGCATCGTCCAAATATTACAATTCTGTCATTGTTTATTAACCACTGTGACTATGAAACACAAAATGTTTAGCTGAATGTCGGATTTCTTCTTTTCTATACAGCTAGAGTTAATGTGAACTGCAGCTATCAAACTAAAGTTAAGTCACCATATAGCGCTTTTAACAATATGGACTGTTTCAAAGCAGCTTTAACTGATCCATAACTGGTCCAAACAGTTGTGCGTTATATTCAAATCTTCAGAAGTTGTCCCAAATCATTATGACATGCAAGAACCAATGATGTTTGTCTTAACATGCAAAGCTTGAATATGTGTAAACGTTGGCCTGGTCGACTTTGTAATTAATGTTGCATTAAATGTTTGGGACAACATAAGGGTGAGTAAACATATTATCATTTTAAGTGAACATTTCACTTTAAAATTTATTTGAGCTGGTTCTTTTCATGAATCCTCCAAAATGAGTCACTGATTCATTAAGAGAACCAGCTCACAGGAGTCTCTTGTTTGAATGATTATACAAACAAATGACTCTTATGGACTGGTTCTTATAATGAATAAATCTAAACAAATTGTATGATGACTTCTTTTATGGTAACTTTTGTTCTGTTTTTGAGCTTGAATGCCCCTGGTCACTGTATGCTTTAGTTATTTTGAAAAGAGGTTGAAAATCCCGCATGTCGTTCCAAAGATTTAAGGAGATGAGTAAAAGATTGCAGAATGTTCTATTGGGTGAACTATCTCTTTAAAACGTCATTTCCAGGCAAATGTAATTCTTTAAACGTTTAACACAATTCAACTCAAGCTAAGGAAATATAACAGGCTTGAAATGTGTATTTGTCCGTCTGTGAAAAGCATTATGTGTGGTGCCGATCGCAGACTCTGCTATAGAACATCCCTCTGGCCATTTTTCAATGCGGATCATTCCTCCAAATTTGTTTGACATGTTGAAAACAGGGTAGAAAATGGGTGGACAGGTGATGTTGAATCAATAATCATACAAGATGTTTCTGTCTGGAGGGACGGCAGGTCTGAATGAACAACGACATTCTGACTGATGACGGTTTCACCTGCACTGGGCTGAAAGGGCAATGATGGCGAGTCTTTTGGTTTGTTTTCCAGTTTGCTAGCCATGTAATTATATGTATTAGGATGTAAAATCCTAGAGCACAACTATTTCCAGAGATTCATCCTTTTGGAAATTTGCATTTTACATTATATTGGGATACACATGTTTCAGGCTGTGTGTGTGTGTGTGTGTGTGTGTGTGTGTGTGTGTGTGTGTGTGTGTGTGTGTGTGTGTGTTCAACCAATAAGCACATTTCTTATTTCTGGATCCAATCAAGCGAAGTAGGATACATTAGCGTACATTAGGACTTAAATCAGATTCAAATGTGTTTTATTTTGTCTCTACGAGACACTCATGGGGATTTTGGGCTGCAACAATGACACAAATGCCCAAAGGCTTGCGAGAGAGCGAGAGAGCGAGAGAGAGAGAGAGAGAGAGAGAGAGAGAGTTCAAAAGAAAAGGCGCTGCAGGGCATCTCTGCAGGTTTTAAATGGGAAATATTATTCATTTTGTAGCATGTTTTCCTTTTTTCCTTAGACTAAAATAATCATAATATAACTTTGTACATCCATTTTACACCCTTTCTCTGACCCTTGGATTTAAACAAAAATGTATCAAGTATTTACTACACCCCTTTAAGACTATATGACCCCTATTACAGACATCCCACCCTGCAAAAACGTATTATTATTCTATATTATATAATATTAATATAAGCTGCGTAACATGGGTTCGTTCAGTTAATAGTATTTGTGTGCCCAAAGTGAAAGTAATGAAAGTGAAAGTAATGTAGATTGTGTTGAAATTAGAGGACAGAGTCTAATCGAATTCCGAATGGGAGTGGTAACAGAAGATGCATTTGGGTTAATGCGTATTAGCTGAGCATTCATGATCGGATCATCGAAAACACATCTTATTACAGGTAGAAACAGGGCTTCACTCTTACTCGCTTTCTTGATTTCCAGGATATTGTATATAATTTGCGGGCATCGATATGCGGGATACTTCCGGGAGAGGTGGGATGTCTGCTGTTGGCTAACTTCTGCATACATCATTCACACTGTCATTCATCAGTTTAGCATGCAGAATTCAGAACAAATGATCCTAATGCGCTGGTTCTTTTTACTGAATCAGTCAAAAGTTCATTAATAGAACCAGCTCACAAGAGGAATTTGTTTGCACATTTGTATGAACGAATTATTCTTATGAGCTGGTTCTTTTATTGAATCAGTCAAAAGGATTTACTGATTCATTAAAAGAGTCTTTTTTTGTGTGCACAAACAAATTATTCTTAATGTATGAGCTGTTTATTTTTAATGAATCAGTAAAAAAGATTCACTGATTCGTTCACAGAACCGGCTCATAAGAGTCATTGTTTGAAGGTTTGTATCAGTAAATGACATTTATAGGCTGTTTTTCTTTAACAAATAGGTCCAAAAGATACCGTATAGTTCAGGGTTAAATCTCATAGATGTAATTTATTTGTAAAACCTTTTCTTTATTCATTTATTGTCTTTTTATCATTTGCGTAATATTATCTTACCACATTTAATTCTGACTTCATATACTAACAACATACAGTAGGTACTTGAACAGCAGTGTTGGGAAAGAGTTCACCAGAGCACTTATAAAGGCACAGAAACCTGCCCCTGAGCTCTCCATCATACACCATTCCTGATCTCTAGACACCAAACACACATTAAAACACTCTCTATCCCTCCACTCGCTCTGTTTGCTCTGATAAAGAACTAAGCCATTTACCAGCATCCACCATAGTCCCTGGTTACCTAGCGATTGTGGCAGTAGCCATGGGAGCGGTAGTCACAGCGACAGAGAGGATAATTGCAGTAGTTAGGTAGTTTCACTAAGAAACTATGATGATCGAGCTGCGAATGGGGATGGGATCTCTCTCTCTCTGTGTGTGTGTGTGTGTGTGTGTGTGGTCCTGGTATTCCCTAAGTTATTCCCTACATTTATAAATCATACAGAATAATACATCTAAAATAGCAGAAAGTTTTCTGTGAAGGATAGTTTTAGGGGTAGGGTTAGTGTAAGGTGATAGAATATACGGTTTTCACAGTACAAAAATATTATGCCGAAAGTCCCCATAAAACGTGTGTGTGTGTGTGTGAGAGAGAGAAGAGAGAGAGTCACCAAATCTTAGTTTTAATGAAATTGAAGCCTATTTTTTAACCTTTTTTGGGTAATTTTACCATAATGCATTTTTTAAATAGATTTTTTACATATATGTATTTAAATTGTCATGAAAATTTTAAGTTTTCACATTGAGAATATGAATTACATGAACACATTCAAAACTTAAACATGAAAATGTCAAGTCAAGTCAAGTCAAGTATATTTATATAGCGCTTTTCACAATACATATTGTATCAAAGCAGCTTCACAGTATCAATCAAAACAACATAACAATGTTTGTTTATTAGTGGAAAACAATAAAATAAAAAAGACATCCAAGTTTGGAAGGGCTGATCAATTTATTAATGATTGGTTAATTAATTTGAATAAAATGTCAGTCCAAAAAAAAATCGTTATGGTTATTTTCATATAATTGCTTTATTTTTATTTTGTGCTGAAATACGCCCCAGACTTGTGTTTGTTTTTTGTGAGATTCACCCGTGAGGAACAGACCGTTATTTGCAGAGAGAAAGAATATTTTAGTATCACAGTCTCGAGGAATTTTCCTGCAGTGAGGCAAACTGTTCTACCCATAACTCTATTTAATCCGATTTGCTTTGTGCCATTTGCTTTTGTTTTTTCATCAGTTGTGATATTTAAGCCTATTATTTTGTTTAGTTTAGTTTGTCTTGCTTTGACAGGCTCCGTGCGACACGTGTGTCTTAGCGTGTGTACTGTCGTGAAAACCAATTCCACCAGCCCAAGTCGTCTGGCAAATAAAGACTCTGTTGTGCGCATTATGATTGAATGTACACACGCATCTGTTGTGCGTACAGACACACACATACACCCCCAACCGAATAGCATAAGACTGAAGATGTAACAGATGTGCATCCGTCGTGCAAGTTGTTCCATTCGCCTGGAGACTCACAGATTAAACCAACAGGAATAAATCAAGGCTATTAGAATGGCTGCTAATGCCTAGAGAAGAGTGGAGAAACATACAGGCCAATGCTGCTTAATTAAGAGAGGGAGACTGACCAAGAAACAATCCGTAAAACTGGCCCGTCTTGTGTCTTTTTGACCTCCGAGCCAGCAGGGGGAGTGAGAGACCGATCTAGTGCGATTACCTAATCGCATGTATTTTGCTGCGACAATCTGTGAAAGAGATCTTCATCTAGAAACAATTGGGGTTTTTGTTTTCTCTGGGTTTTCAGACAGATTTCATTTTGTTCGGTTTACGGTTCGTAAACACAAATGTAATGCTTTCGTATGCAATATAATGCAGCAAAACAAATCAACAAGTTGCAGTGACTAGCAAGGTCGTGATCTATGCAGATTTTGTCCACATGCACAGTGTTTTGCCAGTATTTCTTAAAGCCAAACTCTGCTAGAAGCATTAAAACCTCCCAGACTCAAGTCCCTCTGGGCAGTTCCTACTTACAAGTTCAGAGGTCATAATTATCATGTGATGTGGCTTCAATGATTTTGGTTGGACTCACTGAGCAGCTTCATTTTTGTCCACTCTTTTCTACTTTCTGACAAAGTCAGGAAGCTTTTTAGTGCTAATGCAACAACAAAAACAGTAAAGGATGTACATTAGGTGTGTAATTGGTGCTTTATCTGTATTTTATCATTGTTGTGCAGCCATAAAGAATGGTGGGAAATGTAGTTTAGTCTGGCGCCTCATAAACCAGCTAAACGAGTAGTATTTTCCAGCAAGTTTTATCATCTCCTGTACACAAAATGCATAAAAGGCCAAACTGTTCGGTCGATATTTATCGTTACAACTTTGCCATGATTGTTTAATTGGGTCAACAATTGCGAGAGTGTCTAGCTGCGCTCGTGACGTAATTCCGGTCATTCCAACATAACTTTAAAGCATTGTAAGAGGCCAGGCTAGACGATAGGCAGAATCCAGCAGTTTTGAGTGGAGTGACTCAGCAGGTGTGTTTGTGAAAGAACTGATCTCTCCTCTCAATGATTCTCTCCACAACCCTCCTCCTCTTCCTCACAATCCACTCAAACGAATTTGGAACTCACAGCAGGTAGGTGTATCGAACCCCGAGTCCCTGGTGTGGAGGCTGGAGAAGAAATAGAGGCAGAAATCCATAAAGAAACTTTGTGAATGAGTAAGACGATCGTGGGTGAGCCTCTGAGGAGAACACCGAGAGAGCTTGTGAGGTACAGAGCAGAAAAATAAAAGCGTATGGATTATTGCTAGAGGTTCTGGGAATTCCCGGAGCGGGAAAAGAAAAGATGGCTGCCAATGGTGCTGGAAGCTGTCAACTTGTGTTTATCATTGAGTTCCATCTCTCGCTGACTCTGTCTCCCTGACTTTCATATGCTTTTTGTGAACATGAAACAGCATATTGTACATTTGTCAAAGATAATCTCATCCAGCTCAGGGAGCCAAAGTTTCTTAAAAATAGGAACCGTTTCACACAAATTATCCCAGCCGGTATCAGCTCAGGCTAATATGCTTCCTCATGTCTATTTTTTATTTTTATTTTTATTTTTTTGCAGCGTTAGTGCAGCACTGCCGTCAACACATTCAGTTCTGCTCAATCTTTTATTTGATTGTACTAAAAGCAGACACTAATTTGGAGGAATGTTTCTCTGCTACTTGAACGTAAATTGTATAATCATGAAACGATTGCACGGATATGATTAACTCACAAACAGTGCTGCGTTTCTTTTTGAAGACGAAGTCTCTAAAGTGTGTGTGCGTGTCAGACAGCTGTTAATAGTTCTCTAGAGATTAGACTTCGTCTTACTCAGCACTAGTTGTTAACGACAATTTTAAACATCATGCTGTTTGCCTGTGAAAAAGTTTATATCACAATGCTTAAAGGCCCAATATGTACGATTTTTAGAATAAAATATCCAAAAAACAATAAAACAATGGGTTACACTTTATTTTAATGTGTCCATGTTACAATGTACGTATGCATTTAAGTACTAAGTAATAATAATTACCTACGTGTACTTACAATAGGGTTAGGTTTAGGTTTAGGCTTTGGTTTAGAATTAGTTGCATGTAATTGTGAATAATAAATAGTTATTGCATGTAACATGTAAAGGACACTGTAAAATTAAGTGTTACCAAACAATGTTAAATATTTTGTTAACTTGTGTACATTATCCCAAATGTTTCCAAATGTTTAAATCCAGAGAAATCAGCTATCTTAATTATGACATCGGATGTGACATATATGACATCATTGATGTCATATCCGTCTTACCCTCGATTTCCTGTTTTACTTCCGTAGAAAACATGGAAACACCTTTAATGTTATGTTTTATTAGACAGGCAAGCAACTGTTTGGATACATTTATTGACAGAAAACTAATCATTGCTATGTAGCTCAATACGGTTAGTCTTATTGTTCGAATCTCTAGTCACATGAATGTAACACATAGCACAATCAGAAAGAGCTTTAGTAACAGTAATACAGTGTTTTCTCCACCATACAATATGTTTTAAAATGAACTGCATGCCATTTAGCAACATAAAGATTTTATTAATATGATATTCTAATATCGATCTAACTTAATGCAATGTGCAACAACCGTCTTATAGCACCCACAGAGTAACGTTAACAACTTTCAACACGCTCAAATGTATTTTAGTATGATTGTTTTGACCAAGCAATACTCCACAATTTTAATTCGTCAGATAAAGTGTCCTGTATGAGTAGTAATTTTAGCACTAGTGGCTATTTCATTAGAATGAGATGAAATAATGTAAATTTAAGTAATCAAACGTCACTGTAACAAAGCTCAAGGAAGAAGGAGGCAAACATTAAACTTATCTTTAATTGTAAAATAAACATAACGAAACCAAAGGGCAGTAGTGGCTCACTGCTGCATATAAGCATAATAAAACCGAAGCGTAAAATGTCCCAGGCTCTCGGCCTGTCCTGCTTCATACCACAGTAACTGAAATACATTAGCTCACCCATGAACATGATTTCTGTCGAGTCATGTCGGATTGCTTTCCATTTTACTTGTTTTGCCAGGTATTTTGACGGCTGAAAGACGACAAATCGCATTATCCCACACTCATTCACGGCGTCACCAGCTTCAACTTTGTTATGGTTTTGAATAAGCGACCTCTAGTGGTGAAACTTACATACTGTGCCTTTAAGTGTTGTAAATGGTTGCCAGGGTGTAGTTATGTGGTTTTCTAAAGTTTTCTGACTGGTTTCCAGGGCGTTGCATTCAGTTGCTAAGGTCGTAAGAGCCGTGAAGTCCTCATTTCTTTCCTTTAATGTTTATAAAATGTTTATTTTATTTTGTTGTCTGCCTGGTACAAATAATCACACACTGAAGTAAATCCCTAACCCTGAAAAATAGTACTGTAGCTAATGATGAATATTTATTGCACTCGCTTCACCTCAATCCACATTGTGAAAAAGAATTATTAAATTTTTTTGAATGTAAACAATTGATGTGAAGTCAGACGCCCGACTATTGGAAGTGTGTTTGGGCGTCCCAGCTTCAACCCAACAGGAAGCTTCCATAGATTATTTATCTGTGCTCGAAGGACTACGTGGCTCCTGCATTATTCACAGTGTAAAAGCAAGAGAGGCAATTTGGTCCGGCGTTATGTTCAATAAGCATAGCATCAATCCCAAGCCGTGACGCGGGGCTCTGGTCCGGGCAGTGGAGGAGGTCGGAGACGTATAAAGTTGTCTTGTGTGCTTTCTGCTCCTACCTCCGGCTGTAAGTCCGATAAGACGGAGGGCAGCCAGTGTGGTTTCGCGGGCAAAAAGATGCAATCGCGCCAGACTCACCCGGGATAATCGAGGGTGGGGAAATAATATTTTATTCAATCAATCAGGGTCGGCCTTCTGTGATGGACTGTTGGGATCTTCCCGTCATGTCTTGCTCTTCCGCTCTCCTTTGAATGGAGTCCATTTTCATTGTTTTTCAGACCACATATTATATTCTTGCTGAATAATCCATTTTAGGACCAGATGGGGGTTGGGTTTACATGCATGCAAAATCTACACACAGACACACACACTCACCTATATGTAAATATATGTGTACTCAGACACGCTGATACAGGCGATGCCTTGAGACTCAATCGATATGCTTCTCTTTCCTGCAAAGGCTGAAGGAGCCATTGAGATCATTCTTGGCTCGCGGCCACAAGCTCTTTTATCCTTCAAAGTGTGTGTGTGTGGCCTTCCAGTATTGATGTTGTGGTGTGTGCCATGTCTGTGTTTTATTGAGTTTGTGTTAGTGTGTGTTGTGAATGTTGTGTGTGTCTTTGACTCAATGTATGAAATGGAGAGAGAACTCATATACGTTATCACCGCATCCTCTAAAAGAGCAACTCATTTATCCTCTGTACCATCAGCATGGTTTATATTGTATGGGGGTTAAAGTAACAGGAGGTGTGTTTTATTTTATTTGTTTCTTATATAAAAATAAAATAATAAAACAAATAAAATATGTATTAAAATATGTATTCATTCAATACATATGTACAGCATGTATGTGTATATATATATAATTGCAATTATTTAAAAAATATATTTTTATTTATATTTTGCACGTCATTTCATGTTTCCAAAAGCCCACAAAACTTGCTTTTTTTATTAAACGGATATCACTGAAATAATGATGAATTGCAGATTGGTAATTGAGACAGATGTTAGTCAGTAACTGCTTTGAATGATTCAGTGAGTTAATTTAGTGAATGATTCATCAGACTGATTCAAACTGGTTATGGAGAGTGAAAAATGGCGATTCTGAGAGTGTTTTGAATGATTCATTAAAAGAACCAGCTCATGACTTTGGGAACCGCATCGCAATGCTCCTCACCCAACTTTAGCATGATAAGCACCACAGTGTTCTTTGAAAAAAAAAAAATAGAAGTAAAATTCTAGTTAAAAACTACTATTTTACAGCATGTCATTTTTTATTTTATTTCCATGTTTCCTGTAGACTTTTTTTCTAGACAAACATGTGACTCTTTGATTCAGAGCATCTAACAGGCCTTTCCTACAGAGCGGCAAATTGAGTCGCTTTTCAGGCTTTTCACTTTGTGTTTTTGTGGCATGACAGGCAGGTTACGCTTGCATGCGGCCGCTAATGCCCTCCCGAACATGTACGGTTGATCCGTGGAGCTCAGAAGACCCGTCCGAGTAAACACACTAAACGCTCATAAACACACGCCACACCGACTCATTCAGCCAGACATCTGACGTGAAACACAAAAACAGAATTACGTTCTCAATCCAAAGTGGTCTTTCGATGCGTAAATCACAGAGGAGAAACGTGCAGCTCACGCAAGTGTGCAAAATGAAGTCTCCAGAGGACAGGGCAAGAAAACAGAGAGAGGGAGTGGTATTAAGCAATAAGGCATTCAGGGGTGTGCTATGTTGTGAATTTAAGCTCTTATCCAAATCTGCCAAGCTGCCTTGCTGTCTGCTACCTAAAAAAGGTTGCTGTCTTCTCACGGAGCGTCTTAACTTACATGTGACAGATTTAAAACACTCTTCAGACAGCAACTATCATTGCTATTTGCATGTGAGTCACAAGCAAAACATACATGAGACTCGACTCAAATGGAGTTTGACATTTGCTAAGCTAATGGTGTGATGCTTTAATAACCATATAGATACACAGTACATAAAATATATTGGGTTAGGATAAACAGTTTTATTCATATAAATTCAAATAATGTGTATTTATAATCAGCATTTATCTTTTTTCCTCCACCATCTAAAATGAGTTTGTCACAATGTATTATAAGATGTTTTATTATCTGCCAAGGACACAAGTGATACAAAGTTCTGGATCAGCATCAGGAGCCTGTCAGCGATGTCTTAACCGCTTAATTCACCGCTGGCAAAGTGGGCTTTCAATAAAACTTGGCTGCCTATACAGTGGAAAGGTGAAAAAGTGAAATCGGTGCTACCTGACTAGAGAAAAGTGAGAAAAATGGCTATTGTCATCCCTTTTGCCTAATAGGTTAAAAAAATCCAATACCCATAATGCACTGGGCACGTTGCCGTCCAAGGCCACTCCCGCCAGTCTGCTATGGATACGCTTGACTAGTCAAATGTAATTATATTAATTAAATGTCCTTAATTGTTTTATGAAAAGGACATCAGTGATAATGTAATAATAAAATACAGATCTGAAAGAGAGTTAAATGTTGGTTCAGTAACTTCTGTGAATGATTCAGTAAAGGCTTCAACTGACTGATTCAAGCCGATAACTTGTGGGTATGAGGGGATTTTTAAATAATTCACTGACCAACCCGGTCAAAAGAGTTTGTGTTTGTGTGGTAGAATGTGCTTTTAAAGCCTCGTTAAACACTTCTCATCCAATCAGAATTCAGAACTCTCATTTGTGTTTTTTAACACTGATGTATTGTCCAATCAGCATCCAGGACCGAAACTATCCCTTTTATGTGTTTAAACACGATGTGAGGGCAGTCAGGAAGAAAGAGAGAGAACTCGAGTGGAAGATACACAGCCTCAGGCAAACAGAAAACAATTGCTTCACTTCCTCCCGTAACCTATTTCACCTTTAAACAGCAGATCTCTTTCACTCAATTAATTTCTTCTCACTGGCTGTGGAGTGCAGTGAAAAGGGCTTTTATATCCGTCTTTTATTTCAGAATTTTCTCTCTCTCTCTGTTGTATACTCCGTTTTTGTTTACATGCCACTATTTGTTTTTTATCCTCTTCTGTTATGAAGACTTGTGGACTTCACACATTGAAAACACATGGGGGCGGATTCACCGAACAATCAAGTGATGGAGAAGAGCGTTAGAACTGGGCATGTATCCAGACCTGCAATGAGGAGCATTTTTGACATGTTAAAGAGCCAGCATGTATAATTTCTGTAGTTAATTGGGTGCTAAAACAACACAGACAGTGTGTGCAATCCATTTTTAAACTAAATTCCCTCCATAGTATCTTGGGAAGCCATTCAAACACACACAACAGAGCCACATACATCCATACAATAGCAAATCCATCCCTAAACTTATCCGCTCTCCCGTTCTCCCTCGTTCATTCTCTGCCCTCCCTCTCCGCCCTCTGGCTCCTGCATAAACACATTCATTTGCATCATTCAAATCCACAGACAACAGAAGTTGACACGCAAAAAGCCATGACGGGAAACACGCATTTGCATTTGCATACAAGCCTCCCCTGTCCCCTGCGCTCCTGTGTCTGCTTGTCACAGATTGTTTTTGCTGCTTAAATATATTTTTCACTGATTGACTTGAGGATTAATGACGAACCTGCAGCATTCAAAGACTCCGGGTATGAGAAGGAGGAATGTCAAATCTTAACCCATCCTGAGCTATGAGTCTGGGTTGTGCTGCTCTGCTAGTCCTCTGATTTAGGGGTCAACAGGTCAACTGAGTGCAGCCCACTCGACGACCTCTTGTCAATCTCTGTCGTCATGGTAACCGCGATGGTTCAGGTAGAGCAGACGCGTGATTATCCACGAACAGGTTTTCCCTGCTGAACTCCCACTGTCTGCTGACATGATATGGAAGAGAACATTTTCCTGAGGTGAGCATGGGAAAGTGATTCACTGGCGGCCAGTGAGTCATCACCCGTTGTTCTTTTACTCGTCAGTGTCCAGTCATCCTGACAGTGGGCTGTTTTTATGTCGCCTCAGTCTAGAGCCCAGGACGCTCATTTAGGGACCCAGAATCTGGTTTAGATGCATCTGTAGGCAGTAAACATAAAATCCTTGTACCTGCTCTAGTCTACGGTGGATTTTAAATAGGGATACATCATCATAGAAATTTAAGTTTACAAATAACATATATACAGTATGTATTATAATATTATAAATCACACTGTGTAGCCTGTTTATATAATATCGGAAGTAGTATTTTATAATATCTTTGTTTCGATATTATATGCTTCCGATATTTGTCAAGATCATGTACAGGTCATTCATTTGGTCACAAATTTTGCTTATACGAAAGACCTTTTTAGGACCATAATATCATTCTCATTACTGTAATATGAAAGAAAATTCTATAAAATTATACATTTACAAAAAAAAATTTAAATGTGTAATTGTAACTATAAAATAAATACAAATAATAACTAAATTGTAAATAGGAATCTAAAATATATTATTTCAATTATAATGCATTTGTTCCACTGCACTAATGCTGGTTTAAGTTGAAAGAATGTAATGTTATTTTGAGCTCATACCACTAAAAATATAGCAAAAACAATTGAGAATGAGAATTGCAAAAACAGATTGATTGATTTTTATTTAGGGACGAAATATAACCTGTACTTGATAGATAACCTTGATAGATTTCTTGTAGTTTGGCTAGTCTCTCCGAACTGAATGTTTTTGAGCTGATATATTGAAGAACTCTGGTTAAATCCCAATGTCGCTTGTCATCCGTTCTGAGCTCGACCATAACCACCGTCTCTAACCGCAGATCATAATGTTCCTCCAGTTCAACAGATGTTTGTTAGCTGATGAATTGAGTCTGAATGTTACGAATGTTTCAGCAGGACTCTGGCCTGGTGACGGGCACACAGGCGGGCAGAGCGTCTCAGTCTCTCCAACAGCTCGCAGACGACACACACTTCCCTCCTTTTGAGCTCCGAGTTTGCATAATTACCCAGGTAATTGCGGAGTAATTGGCGCCGTCACCTGCTCCCAAGACACGCCAGCATTGTTTTATCAACAGCTGGAATCAAACCTGCGTGAGAAGAGGGATGAGGAAAGAGAGAAAGAGAGACATTTTAGAAAGAAAGAGTGTAGAAAGTTGTCTGCCCGAGGTACAGTTTCCCTCTCGTTATGAATGGAAATGTATGAAAATGCACCCTGCCCGCAGCCAAAAAAAGACAAGAACGAAAGGAGAGGAAGTTGGGAATGCAGAGGGAGGGAAAAGTCGAAGATAGCACAAGAATTAGGGAAAGGAAACCAAGGAGACGTAAATAAACAATAGGCAGAAAGAAGTGCGTGACTGAGACACAGTGGGTGAGAAGAGAAGAGAGATCGTGTCTATCTCGAGGGGAGAAAACGAGGTGTCAGCCTTTGTTTCTCTCTGACTGTCTGTTGCTCTTTCTCGCTGTGAGGCGGTGGAGGAGAAGAGAGTATTTGGTTAAAGCCTGGTGTATTATTCATTCTGTTTAATAGACTAGGCTTCTTTAAAACCTGCAGGATAGTTGAGAAACCCTGTTCTTCTTAAAGGGCCAGTGCGCCTCTAAATGAGGTTTCTGTCATCCTTCACCTCATGCTGTTTCTTCCTTAAATGGAACATGAAAGATAAAACACAAAAAAACAGTGACGTTTGACATTACTGATGTGGTTTGCAAGCAAGATTTTCAGTGAGTTATGACTTTTCCTTTTCCATGTAGCTTGTATATTTGTAAATTTATGGGGTTTTATTTGTAATATTTTGCAGCTCAACAGGCCTAATCCTCATTATGGGAAAGAGCTGTAGACATTTTTTCTTTTGTGTTTCACTGAAGAAAGGAAGTCACATGGGTTTGGGAAAGACATTAAAGGATGAACTGTTTCTTTAAACTCAGCTTGAAATAGTGTTCACAAATAATGATATTTCTGGGTGAAGAAAAAAAAGCTCGCAATAAGACAAGGAATCAGTTTTAAGAAAGTAATTGGGTGCAATTTTCATTTCATGTTCGAAACTTTGGGGGGTTTTATGCTTTACAAAGAAGGATCTTCTGCTCACCAAGGCTGCATTTATTTGATCAAAACTGCAGTAAAAACAGTAATATTTCTTTGATGGCAAATATTATTACCTGGGATACCTGAAATCATTCTAATTTGCTGATTTGCTGCTCAAGAAACATTTCTTATTATTATCAGTTGTGCTGATTTTTGTTTACATTTTGTTTTCAGGATTCTTTGATGGATAGAAAAGGTAAAAAGCAACAGAATTTATTTGATATAGAAATCTTATATAACATTATTAATGTCTTTACTGTCACTTTTGATCAATATAATGCATCCTTGAATAAAAGCAGAATTGAATGTCTTTCCCCCAAAATATCTTTCGGACCCTAAACTTTTGAACGGTGTGAGGAAGCGATACAGAGATACTGGTGTGATAAAGGATCGTGGAGTTCTCGTGACTCGTAACAGTCCAGATGGAGTGACACCTTGAGTCTTGTCCTTGTGTTCTTCACATTTACAGAGCAAACAACACGAACGCCTCCTACACAGCAGCCTCGTCACACATTGTGCATCGCATCAACACGGCAAGAAGTTTTATTAAACTGCACAGCAATGCATGCATTCGCACATTCCTAGAACCTATAGCAGCATCTGCTCTATAACTGAGTGAGCTTTCGTTTATTCATGACTTGCGCTTCAGTAGATTTACATGAAACACGTGCTTTATGGCCAGACTAATAGGACGGCACACATATAGGCAGGAATGCAGCGAAGGACGCAGGAATCCACTGTCAAGGTCGTTACTCCTATTAACTGCTGCTGATTCGTTTGCAACATCCGACAGAATTATAGAGTGAGGCGTAATCTGAGAGAGCCCACATCTCCCCAGCTGCTTGATACACACAGGAGGAGACGGACACACACTCCGGCGTCTGCAGGATCGGTTCTGTCTGGTTGTGGCACAGCAGCATCTGCTGGTGAAAGACACGCACAGGCTTGGATTCCCTCTGGCAGTTTCTGCATCATGATTCCACACAAGCATAAATATAGCGCTCCACTTTTAACATGTAATGTTCATCCACACATTCACACACGTCCACCGAGGTTCATCCTCCTCGCTAGCGTCTCGGTTCCACCGTGACCAGGTTTTTGCGGAGGGCGTCTGCGCTCCCAGAGCCCTGCGAGGGTAATGAGAGGAAATCCTCCCTGCTGGATTGATTCTCTAGCTGAGACGAATAGGGAAAAACTGCCTCAGCCAGCATGTCTGGCAGCGAGCTGTCATGTGGAACGCAAAGGTGAGGATTTTGAGCGGTTTGGGGCGAACGTTTATGTTTATTTGAGGTGCAGTTTGGCTGTGTTGGGATTATCTAGCAAGCCAAAATGAAAGCATTATTAAATGCAAGCTGGGGAAATTGGTGTAAAGCATTCGTTAAAGGTAGATTCATTTTGTATTTATTTGAGTTCAGTGGTTCAGAGTCATTTATAGTTTGGTTGTGTTGGAATTTTGATGCAAAATTTAAAATACCTGTGGGTCAGGGTTGTGCACCGTTCACAATTGAATTGAGATTAGGAATGTGCCCACAACCGAATACTATTTTCAGAAAGGAAATTACGTATTCTATGGAGCCTCTCAAGGGACATACAACATATATTTTAATGCTATTGCTTTCTCTCACAATTTTATTCTGACCGCATATTTTACAAGATAATATATTTTCCAAAGTTGTACACCAAATCCTCCAACCTTTCCGAATTCGGTTTTAGGCTTCGTGCCCATCCTTTTTTGAGATTGTCTTTTAAATTCCAATTTGGTTCCATCAAACAGGATTTAGAATTACAATTCGAATTTAAATGTAGAATTTCAAAAGAGTAGAAAAGTACAGTCAAGACAAACTTAAAATGTTCAAAAACCCTGAAAGTTTGAAGGTTTATAGGTCATATTGCATGTTTACAATGCCACCTACAGAAACTTCATATTTAATGAATTAACTTTCATGGACTTGGGGTGGAAGGACACCTAATTTCCCTGAATCCGTCATCTGTGTTGAATTTCTTTGATTTGCAACTGAGTGAATATTTTTCCAGTCATTCCAGTTCAACTTTCTATGCAGGGTGTGGCCAATTCAATTCAAATTCACGATTCTTCGATTCCAAATGTTGCACAGCTCTCTTGTGATGGATCATGACTGTTATTGTTGAATCAAAACTGTTAGTAGCTTCTCTTATTTGCTAACAGAATGTTTATTTTTAAATGTCATTAATGGTGGTTACAATAGCACATCCACTGGGAATGCATATGCCTTCATGATAACAGCTGAACTATTTCATTTTATTTTTGAATTCATGACCATTGAGCAAAATGTGGTCTACCTCTTAATCAGTGTTGTAAAGATGGTATTCTCCAGTTGTCCTGCAGGTTCGGCCACAACTTGCTGCCACTGGACGACTGACTGCGAACTTCAGCTGCGTCTGAGGAAATTTTAAAAAGGCCAGCACATTTGTGTTAGGAAAGAGAGAGTGCCTGACCTTTCAGAAAGACGATACCTGTTTCCCTTTTCTCTCCATTTTCGCACTCGTTCTCTCTCATGTTTTCTCTCTCTCGCTCTGCTAACATCACACCCGCCCGCCGTAGAAATTCAATCTCGTTTTGAACATGCTTCGATTGAAACTGCACTTGATGTATCTCCGGTCGCCAAACAAGAGCGAGTGTCTCGCTGTTTGTATTTCCAGTGCGATTCATTTACCGTGTCATGTTACGCCGTCCCTTTTTATGCTAATGCACTTGTCACAGTCTATTTTAGCTCCGACGTTGGCATTTGTTTTGCGTCGGGCCCGTTTTAGTCAATGCACAAGTTTTGCATTCAGATCTAAAGTGCTTTTTATCGCCTTCGGAAGAAATGGCAGTTGAAAAGGCATTTGGAAAACTCATAAAGGGTAGAATATGTAATGCGTGTAGTTTTTCTTCCTCTCCCTCCCTCTTCTGTCTCTCGCTCGCTTGAAACCCATCCAATTGGCTTGGCGGTAATTGAATCTTAGCCGTCTGGCCCAGAAAGGCAGCGTGCAGGAGTTTAGTTCTGTTGTCCCATTTTGCTCTCATGATGTGTGTGCGTCTGTGCCCGCTTCTGCTGCGCTGGGACTCGCAGCGAGGGCTCGTGGGATAGATTGTCCTTATGGACGTCAGGCTGTGGTCATCGTAGATGGATTATTGTAGCATACTATCAGACTAGTCCTACAAAACTATCGTCCGTGTTGTTTTAGTCTGTCTCCTTCACTGTGAAATGAAGCTACTTCCCGCTGCCTTATTTAAAGGAATAATCCATCATTTACTTACCCTCACATCTTAAACCTGTATGACTTGGAATAAAAAAAAAGAAAAAGAAATAGTGCAGAATGTTCAATAAGAATAAGGACTGGTGCTGCTGAACTCCAGAAATGACAACAAAAAAAAAGCCTAAAATACCATGAAAGTAGTTCATGCAACTTGCTATAAGCTAAATCTTCTGAAGACATGTGATCTGTTTAAGGGTTGGCATACACTGTGTGAGTTCGGACACTCGGGAGGCCGTGAGTCATTGCACACATTACGAGTCAGTTAACCTGATGATCGCGTCGAAGCAGCTGGTACGCGGCACGACTGTACAATCACACGAGCTTCTGCGCTAAACATGGAGACTGAAGCTTTGATATGAAAAAAATATATATAATAAATAACCATATAAAAAGACGTGTTTGTGTGCGTGCGTGCTGTAGAGTTGCAGCCACTGGGCTATAATGATGTCCATAGATCTAGCCTGTGAGACATGGTTGTGTATGATTTGGCAATAGGGAACAGGCTATACACTGGTCAAAACCAGGCAGACTCCCCGAATTTTTAACATGTTTGAAAATGACCTGAAGCTCGGGAGGTGCTCATAAGGTACTCGGCTCGGCACATTCCTCTCACATAATGCGAGTCGTCGTGACCATACGAGCATCAACGATTTCCATGCGATTTCTCGTACGACAGTAAAAGTAATTGTGTCAAGTTTGATGTCAATATCTCATGTCACTCACATGTCTTGATGATCATATTTGACCAGGATCTGACATGAGAGTTAATGATGACTTAATTTCCATTTTTATTTGTTTATTTCTTTAATGCTTATAGGGGTCATATCACCGTGTCATGTGACCCTTCAGAAATCATTCTAATATGATGATTTGCTGCTCAAAAAACATTTCTTAATATGATCAATGTTGAAAAGAGTTGTGCTGTTTTATATTTGTAGTGGAATAGAATTCTTGAATTGAAAGTTTAAAAGAAAAATAAATGTCACTTGATGAATTTAATGCATCCTTGGTCATCCTTCTTTTAAAAAAAAATCATATTGACCCAAAACATTTAAACATTAGTGTAGATACATAGGCCTACTCTATAAATGCTCTGTGCTCTATACATTTCTAAAGTGTAGAAATTTGTTTGTTTGCCTTCATATGCAAGGAGGATATTCAATCCTAGCAAAGATCATTTATCTACAGTACCAATGTTTTAAAGGAACAGTTGCAAAAGCAGCCTGTTTAATTCTCAGGGTCAAAGGCTAGTCATGATAAACTCAATTACTACTGTTTCTGGTGCCTGGAAACCTTGAGTAATATTGTAAGTGGACTTCAGGGAAAACTTAGCTTGACTGTAAAAGTTTTATTCAATGATATTCATCGTACTCTCTCAATGAATATTCATGAAGGTCGCTAAACTTCTTCTGCAATATATTTTTGCCCATCACTCTCCCTGACGCGGAGAGCTCATCAGCGTGTGTTCACTCACTCAGCGCTGACAGACAGACAGGTGGAAGAGGAGTCCGTCATACAGACAGACTGACAGCGGCGCTCCACAAACTCTCAAGGAGACAAACTCTCAGGAGAAGAGGAAAAATGACTAACTAATTACAGGCAGCGGATGCTCTGGCCTTCAGATACAAACAAGCATCCAGACGCAGGCGGAACATGCTGGAGACCAACTAATGCTGTCCACAGAGTGACCTTTCAGATAAACACACGGCAGACAGAAAGACTCTTAAACATTTCTAGATGCCCACATTTTGCTTGCTTTAAACTCACATTTAACCATCTGCTGCATGTTTAAACATCTATTCTGCTCTTTAAAAAAATGATGGTTAGAAACTGCCTCTCGAGTATGCAATATGAGTTTGTTCAATACCCAGGGTCAGTGGTTTGTTCCACTCTGTAACCTTAGGTATGAGCATTAGTAGGGTCCTATGATTTTCGTGATGCAGAAAACGCAGATGAAATTGTGGAATCCAGTCATAAAAATGTTAATTATAAAATGGAGCTTGGTATATAACGTGGAACGTCAAGGAATTTGACCATTTTTGGATGAATAAATCAAAAGCAGTGCTGGACACTTAATCAAATTGTGATATGGACTAGTGTCTGTGAATATTAAATTGCAAAAAGTCTGCTATTTAAATATTAAGTCATTTCATTTGCACAGAAACTCAAAGGTCTTCATGGCAACCTGTTAAAAATCAAACTTCAAATTATGACAGAAGTATGATACTTTGGTACAGGAGAATGTACATCTCAAAGTAATAATAATAGAACCTTATTTTTTAAGGAATATCCCACAAATGTTAGCCCAATGTTTTAACAGTAAAACTCGGTTTCACAGCACTCTGCCAAAACCTAAAAGGAATTTGATTAGCTATATTTTAAAAGATTAATTCAATTGTTACATTTTCATGCATTCATTTGATTACCACTTTTTTATAATACATTTGTAATAAATCATAAAATACAGAATCTAGAAGAATTAAAACACAACATCTCATATGGGCACTATAAAACTGTTTAAAATATTATAAATTACATTAAAAGTTGGATAGATTCAGTTGATCCTTTAAATAAATAATAAAATGAAATGGGGGGGTAAAATGACTATCATAGGCCCCTGCAATATTAACCATGATGCTTGCCTTAGCAAACGGCGCTAAAAACCTTTGCGCCCGCGAGACAGATTGACCTCGCTAGATTCAACACTGCTCCCACAGCTGTCCTGCTTCCTCCCTGAGCCCTTGATCCTGCAGAATGAGTGATGGAAGGAAGTCACAGCGAAGGTCTTTTCAGATTTTCGGACGAATTGTTACCTGAAGGTGCCTGGAGGTTGTGTTTGTGTGTGTGTTTGTGTGACGCCCTTTAAAAAGTTTCCCCAGCTCTGCGGATCTGTGTAAGGCTGCAGGGTAGTGTGCAGATCTTATTTTCTGATAAGTTTACGTGATGTCTGGGATTTGGTGGCCCTGTAACAGGTCGTAGAACAAGCCTGCAGCTCACGGGCACGACCGATGGAAAGAGCGAACGCTTAGTGCTAATCCCTCTGAGAGCACCGGGACACACACATATCGCCTCGTGTGTTTGTGTGTGAGAGAGGAGAGTGTGTATGCCATGCTCTCTGTGTTTGTGGTCGTGTGTAAATTAGGGATAAAGAAGTCCTTTGTAATTAGTCTCTGACACCCGTCACTGAATCTGTGTTCTTCATCCTCCAGCATGGTTGTTTATTAAATATTTAGGTGGATCTGATTAATGTTTTCACCTACCAGTAAGAGTTTTACCATCTTCCCCAAACCTCAGTGCAGATGTAAAGTCCGATCACAGATCAGGGGTGTGTGGCCTGAACTACGATGTAACTCGCTGCTTAGCTATTATAGTGCGATGCATCGTTGAAGAAATCAGCTAGGAAACCTAACGACTGTTTCCTAAAATCTGTCGTTTAACCACGTTGGTTAATGATGTCACGCAGGGGCTGGAGTAATAACTTCTTTTAATGAATCTGTTTGAGATCGAATTAATGCTAGATGTTTTAGAAACACACCACTGTTGAGCAGTTTATGGAGCCCTTTCATACACTGAACATAAATAATGTTCTTATTCAGTGTTTTTGTCTTGATTTGCATCAAAAATTGCCTAAATATTTTTAAATCAAGATGTCATCCTTTTTTCACCCCAAAGTAGTTGAGTTTCTTTGTTTGTTTGTTTTTTATACAAAACAAGACATTTTGAATAATATGGCTATTTAAACAACATTGACTTCCATAGTATGAAAAATATATATATATGAAAGTCAATGGGGACCAGAAACTGTTTGGTTGCCAACATTCTTCGGAATATCTTCTTTTAATTTACGCAGAACAAATAAACTCATACAGGTTTATAACAACACGAGGGTTAGTAAATGATGATGACAGAATTTTTTTATTTGAGAAAGGAAAATATACATTTTCCATTGGAATTAAATGTATTTTTACTTTTATACTTTAATTTTTTAAGAAGAAACTTCAATATCTTATATAAATATGTTGTTTTGTATCTCAAGTAAATGTTATTGTTTTAAAAAATATTCAAATTGTTTGTACTGAAAACAAGACAAAAAATACTAAATAAGACAAATAAACCTTTGAATTAAGTTGATTTATTTTTAAAGAATAAACCTCAAAATGATACATTGTATAAATTTATCAAATTTTACTGGAAACAAGGCAAAAGTTTTTGTTTGTTTTTGTTTTGTTTTTGCAGTGTGGAGTAACTGATGGATCTGAAACAACTAATTATACTAAGTAACTAACCTGAGTCTGTTGCACAACATGATCATAGTCCTCACAAATGACCTCTGGATAATATATATATATAATTGGGACATTACTAACAGAAGACAATTTGAAGTTGCCTTCACACTTTGTATTAAAGGGCGATGGAGGGATTGGTTTAAGGATCAGGCTCGTCCCCATCGTTCGGCATTAAGACAGACAGAGAGATGGACTGAGAGAGTAGGACGCTGCAGTGTAATTAACTGAATGAAGACACATGTTGTCCGGTCGGCTGTCATCTCTGTGCCGGCTGGGGGCCGTCGAGGAGGGAATGGGGCCGCTGGCTCTGGCCCCGCGCCATGAGCGTTTAACAGGCCGCGTGGTTTCGTTTCTAATCGGACTGGATCCAATCAGGACCTCATGATTACAGCGGGACAGGGACCGGGACTGTGACGTTGAGATCACATCATAAGGTGGTTCTTGGTTTAGTTTAATTTTTCGTTTCATTCAAGTATTAACCTCAATGTTTCAGATGTGTCTCCTGAAATTCAAAACAATGAAAGCAAATCAGATCGTTATTGAAATATAGATAATATATAATATTGAGAATATAGAGCTATACAGTGAAAGATTGACCAGTTTAAGGCATTGCTGACACCTCTTCTGAAACAAGAGACACATGTGGAATTATTAGAGTGAGAGATTGGAGAACATCCTTAATTTGCTCCTCATTTACTCTATTGTCTTATTTAATTTAATTTGATTAAAGATGATATATTGTTCTTCCCTATGGATCTTGATTGATTTAATTTACTCTGGAGAAAATGGTCTTAATTTGTTCTCCATTCAATCTCCTTTATAAATAAGAGAAACATTTCTTAATTATTAACATTATTTGGTTTTATTCTATTTGTTCTTCCCTTGACTTTGGTTTGGTCAGGTTTGTGAGAGATAGATGTTTTTAATTCACTGTAATTTATTTTGGAAATATGTATTTTCATTGTAGTACACATTAAACAGCCTTCCATCCTTCACAGCCTCATTTTCCAAAATATGGCCTCTAACATGACTGGGTTAGGGACCTGTAGCTCCATAATGTGTCAGAAGAAGATATGAGGCATAGTAGAATAATGAACACTTTAAGTTATTGATGAAGGTGATTCAGACTCCAGATAAAACACTCTATGTTTCTAAGATTCTGCGACTTTTTTTATACATCTCAGGAAGAGCTGGCCACATCAGATCCAGACACACATCAGACACTCGTCCCCTGCCGACAGTGTCCTCTGCTTTCTTCTTGTTCTTCCAACAGAAAATAGAAAAGGGGGGCGTGAGAGACGGGAACATTTTCATCTCATGGGTGTGAAGACGGTGTTTCCCAAAAATAATTTTAAGAGGCACTTTGCTCTCTTAGATTTGCCAAAGTGTGTCATATGCAGTTGGAATGGAACTTTGACTGAATGACTCAAACTCAGAGTCTCGTTGTTTATTTGATGTGTTGGTAATTACCCATCATTCTAGTTCCTCGGGTCACGCTATATTTAAGCGTGCGGTTCACTGCGCGTCTCGCAGCCTGCGTCATATAGATAGTCGGTTGATTCAGCTGGCTTTTCCTCCATAAGTGTCTGACACCCACCAGCGCATTTTCCCAGAGCTCCACAGAAAACAGACCTTGTGTTTCAGGCAACAGATTAAATTAACTTGAGGTGGGAAATGGAAGCGAAAAGCGATGCGAGAGACATTCCCCGAGAGGGACGCGATAATAAAAGATGTGTGTAAAGTGACGTGTTTGAGGAATGAGATGCGCAGGTGTGTGCAGGGGATGAAGACACTGAGCTCTGGTTAACCCTGCGCTGCAACAGCTCGAGGACGGAGGGAAGGAAGGCGATCGCTTGAGTGGAGAACTTGTTGACCTTTGAACTCCACCTGCTAGAAATGTTCTTGTGCTCCATCTGCACTGTTTTGTGATTGTTTGGATGTTTCGTTACGCTGAGTCTGTTTTTACAGTGATGCGCTCTGCGGTTTAAGATGGCATGTCAAGTTTAAAATAGCTCATAGGCCGCTGTGTTCTGTTCTGGAGCTGTTTTTGAACACGTCTTTTATGAATATACCCTAGCTTAGGACTTATTATTAGGGGTGTAAAAATGTGTGGTTTCACTTTATTTTGATGGTCCCTTTAACACATTCTGTTGACTATAAGTAACGTTGCACCTACACTCTCATTAGAGTGTTAGTTGAGTATTAGTAGACTGGTAGGGTTAGATTAAGTTGACATGTAGTTGCAAAGTTACTTATAGTCAGTAGAGTGTCTGTTGGAGAATAAAGTCACAATAAAGTATTTGCAGATATTAATCAGACAGTCTACTAATACTCTAATGAGAGTTAGTTGACATATAGTTGCAAAGTTACTTATAGTCAATAGCAAAAGGGACCATCAAAATAAAGTGTTTATGCTTTGTGGTGCATTGATCTGATAATAACAGTTCAATGCATTGGTTACAGAATTTGATTGTCGATTATGTTGTATTCATAATTGCGCGCATTTGTTATAACAAAGTAAATACATTTTAGTTTCTTCTGCAGTTACTATTTATTACAGTATTTTTAAGAAATTGTTTTATTAAGCAAGATTGCATTAAATAGATTGAAGTGACTTTAGTAAAGACTTTTACATTGCTGTTCTGCTGAACTTTCTATTCATCAGAGAATAAATGTGAAAAAACCACAGTTTCCAAAAAAATAATGTTAAGCAGCTCAACTGTTTTTAACATTGATTGTAATAATTGTTACTTGAGCAACAAATCAGCATATTATATGAGTTCTAAAGGATCATCATGTGACCTTCAGAGAGATAAAGATGTTCATTATTCTCCTGTACTTGACAGACTTCATTGATATATTCATTTTTAATTCAAGACATTTTCTGTCACATGATATATGCAAATCTCATAAGACACATTCAACAATCTAATTCTGTTTGTGTTGGTTTGCCAACATTATATTATTATTGGCTCAATACCAACTATACATCCACTTTTTATCTAAGAATGATTTTTTTCAGACTGCGAATTTAAAGCTTTACATCAAGTTTTAAAATAACAGTCTGAAAAAATCAATCTTACTTTGTTTATATTCGAATAAATTGCAAACTGAGTATTTTTGGAAGTATTCATCTATGTGAAACTAGTGCAAATCTATGTGGGCGGTTATTGGTCAGAATAAGTTGAAAACTAAATCTGATAATTTTAAGAATGTTTCGTTTATTTTTCCATCCAAAGTTGCGAATTTAACTTATGCGCAAAATTGGAATATCACATAAAATATATGCGAAATTAAGCACCGTTTCCATCTAGTCTAAGACAACAAAGATGCTGCTTTTTGGGAACACAGTTGTTCTGGAAAATAATTAAATCGAACCTCTTTGACGACAGACTTTGCTCAGGCAGTTCAGAAAAACCAAATCCCGGCCCATCACAAAAAACAAATGATTAGTGGCGCATCCATCCAACAGTTTTTGATGCATTATACCAAAATGCGCATAAAAATAGGTGGATGGAAACATAACTTATGTCTGATATACAGAGGAAAGTTTCTATTTCACATAGAAAAGGGCTGAAAAGTTCAAATGTCATCATTCTGGAGGCTCTTGCCCCTGTTTTCCAATGCAGCAGCTGAAGCCACTTGAGTTCAATGTGCCGTGTGAGCATGTCAGATCCACTCAGACAAACACCAGTGCAGAGTGAGGATGTCGTGACCTTCAGTCATCTTTTCTTTTAAGAGGTGGAGTTCACATCAGGATAGTGTCATTAATATTGTACGGGATGTTGGGTACAGCATGTGCACGTCTGTGTTTCCCCTTCTTTTCCTTCTCTCTCTGGGACCGGCTGAGGAGTGTTTGGGAACAGACAGAAATAGAGAAGAAGAGGAGCAGATCAAACAAGGACCGCCTCTCCTCGCGGTTCCTCTCTCATCCCTCATCTTCCCATCAGTATCGTGTGGCAGGCGCTGTTCTCGCCCGCGCGCCTCTTTGAAGTGGCATTAGGGGTTCACAAAGGATTTAGGTCAAAGTCTGTAATGGGGGAACATGAGCGTTTGGTGGGATCGTGCAGCACAGAAAACCTGAACACTAGTGGTTGTTAATGGCCAATGACTAAATATCAATATAATGCAATTTAATATGTACACAAAATATGCTCAAATGATATCAATATTTATTTACACTCAGAAATAGTCAATATTCTACTGAACTAGTTTGGCTAGGGTGTTCTGGGCAGTTTAATACTGATAGGGTTTGGAGTCTGTTCATATCAATATCCCCAAGTATGAGCAGTGCTAATAGAGATGCTTGTCTTAACAAACACTGCTAATTATTTGTGACACATCCTGTGTGTGTGTGTGTGTGTGTGTGTGTGTGTGAGAGAGAGAGAGAGAGAGAGATGAAGAGAGGCACAGAGTGAAAGAGAATATATTTAGCCTCCCTGAAGCACTATGTTAGTTTTTCTGGAAAGCTTTGGTACTTTATCAGATAATATTATCACTCAAACAATCCTGCAGTACTTTCAGCCTCTATTTTTATTTCTGTCTCCCTCTGTCTCTCTCTCAAATGCTTATTTAATTGATCTCTTACAAAACCACTTGATCCCTTATGGAGAAACTATTTTACAACATACACTCACATTGTAATTTAGAGCGGTTTAGTGCACTGGATTTGGTTATTTAGGATAGAAACCGTATTTAATTTGATGTGAATGAAAACAGTATGTCATAATGTTTCAAGGTTACATCTCATTTTCACAATCTCATGTTCTTTTCACAGTATAATGTCTGTCCCTACAACCTCGTTTTCATTTGCGTCACATTAAATTAGGTGTCTACCCAGACTGAAGTCCACATGACCACCCTGGAGGAAGAAGCACATGAGTCACCCAAAAAAACAATATAGCTTCTCGAAATAGTTTCCTACATAGATGAACCTTAGCGCACACACATATAGGTTTTGTTTAAAACACACTGATCATATCTGAGTGTCTGTGTCAGTGAGTGCTGAGGTTTATGGAGGTTAAACGGTAAATACGGAGCCCGAGTCTGTTTATAGTGCTGCCATGTTCTAAGTAAATATCTCTTCTCCTGACCTCTAGCAGGAAGGCGGCGTGTGTCGGCCCAGTAAAGCGCATAATCACTCTAATTAGGAGAGGTTGCAGAAAGCAAAAACATCACCTTGTTCATAACCTACACACACATGCAGCCAAACACACCGTGTCAGTCACCCTTCCCTAAATACACTTCCTTTGAAAAGGAGACGCTGGGAATGATTGCAGTCAGTGTTTCTGGATGCAGAGCAATGAAAGACAACTGTTACAGGGGGAATGAGCATGTTTCGGTCTGAAGCATCTGGTGAATCTGTTAAAGAAGATCACAGTTTTTGCCGAACAGCATGTGTCAGAGAAAGGACAGGACTCGTAGATACACTCAGCCATGCAATCCATACGAAAATATGCATGAAAGCAACAGTAAGAGAGAGAAGTAGTTGTCTCGATCTCAGACGTAACGCCCCCAGGCTTTTACCGTCTGACGGCACATAAAAATGGCCAGAGATGGTTTGAAATAGTGGTTTCCTTTTACTGGCAGGTTTCTATGCATTTTCCAGGACTTGGCGCAGGTGCACAGGTTTTTTTTATTATTATTATTTACCTAGAAACCAACTTGTGTTTATAAGGTACCGGCAAATTATACAGTCAGTCTAGACACTAGATATGTATCCTAGAGTTTCAAATATTTGGTAGCAAGGAAACAAGATATCCATCACACCTAAACATTAAGCGTAGCGTCAGTTCCGGCAGGTCACGTTAGTCAAGCTCGCGTCAGCTAAACCATGTCTACGACGCCTATCACAGTGTACATATACAAGCTCTTCAGTATTATCAGCAGCGATCGTGTTTGTCAGGAGCTCATTACCCTCCTCCCTCCCCAGCTCCTCCTGTCTCAGTCAGGATGGCATTCTGATTCCCCCTGAATCAGACTTAAATTCTCTAATTATGTTTTTGGCCAGCCCGTTTTTGGCATGGTGCGTTTGACGTAGGGTGTCGTAGTGATTCGTAAACCACAATGGCTGTCGGGACACACGAATCAATCGTTTTATCTCGTATAGTGTGTCGTAGTGAACGACAGCTGATGCCGCTTCACAGTGGTTCATGTTTATTAATTTTTTGGTCCTCCACGAAGCGTTCCGTCACATCTGTGACATTGACCAATAGGAGCAAACATGGCGCTTTGGTAGCCGTTGTTTGTTTACTCACTTTGTTTCCAAAAATCAGTCACTAGTTCTGCCTTCTCAATGACATCACTCACGCCGTCAAAGACGACAAGCGATGATTGGTTGGGAAGCGTCATATAGTCTGACATGTTTCTTAATTTAGGAGTCAAAGTCACATAATCTGACACAGTGACTATTGTAACAGATAAATTGTGTAGTCTGAACCCGGCATAATCATGCAGTTCTTGGACGGAATAAGCTGCCATGTGGACTAGACTTTATTCTGATAATCAAAAGTCTGGCTATGGACTCGTTTTTCTTTTTTTAGCCTGAAAGCATTACATTGAACCTGTGCAGGACAATATAACGAGTTTTTGGTTCGAGGCAGAACCGGGGTTTTCAGATCAGGAAAGATGTAATCTGTCACGATGTGATGGAAACGTGATGGTTTTGTAAACGGGGTTTTCGAGGGAACGTCTGAGAGTTCACGGCACCTCTGCTCTCCACAGATGCTTCCCGTTGGAGACAGAATCACAAAGAAGCCCGCTTGACTCCAGCCGCTTGAATTTACATGCAGCTCGGACAGCAAATGATCCGAACGGCTTCAAACAGGTGTTACTTGGCCCACCGATGCAGCTGCTCGCTTAGATTTAGTGACCAACGTGCTAGCGCTGTTTATGCCCCTGAGCTTGCCAAGCATGTGTGGCGCTGCCAGTGTTCTCTGGAGCCTGGACCCTTCCAAGCATCATTAAACCCTTCGTGCTTCTCCAGTCCAGACATCAATCGCGCCTCCGTATCCCACTGACCACTCTGGCCTTCCCTCTCAAACACATTTATCTTCACTCGGCTCTCCGCACCTGCCCGTGGGCCGCAGGCTCCGCCCCTTCCATTGCTCTCCTGTAACCTCTAGAGCCGTCGCTCCCCAGCACGCTGCCAGGCATGATTAATCAAGCACCGATAAGGGGGCCATTAAGTTAGATAATGATGGACCTGCATGAAGAGGCTGGTTTAGGTTCAGCAGGGGTGGGCTGTGGTGCAAGACGCCCCTGGGAGGCACAATGAAAAGGATCGGAGGCTTATCTCTCTGAAGACAGGCCCGGGACCGCCTCAGGGGCTAATAAACCACCCAAAGTCAGCCAACACCTGGAGATCTGCCCCTGCCTTTACACCACAGATCTTTTTTAGCCCCACGGAGGGGCGGATGGATGAGCGAGAATGAAGGGATGCTGGAGTACAGCGTGGGCTCACAGGCCTCGTTCTCGTTCTCCTCAGAGAGCAGTTTTGGCCTTTTGTGCGCAAGTTATTATTTCATCGGCAGGATTTATGGCTCTCTAATTCTATTTTATTTCCTTCACTTTTTATATATCTCCCTCTTTCACTCACCGTCTTGATTTCATTCCCTTTTTCTGTCTGTCAGCGGGGCTGGATTTATGGCTCTTTGGTTGAGGATATCTTCCATGGTAACATGATGGTGAACCCATATATATATATATATATATATATTACTTAATAATATTAAACTGTGTATATTTTTTTATATTTTAATATAATATTTTTTATATTTAATACAATTATTATTAATATTATTGATTTTTTACTTTTATAAATAATTCAAAGTCAAATAATTATTTTTAAAAACGTATATAGTATGATAAAATAAATGTAGTTTATTTTTTTTAAATATGCAAACGTTCTATATTTCATTTGTATATTTTAAAAATACATTATTTTAACAAATAATATACTATACAGTATATCACCTATATGTAATTATTAAATGAAATAATAAAATGGCATCCTTTTATATGTGGGAAAGAAAGATTAACAACAAGCCTCTCATTTGTTTCTCTGAGACAGCAGTGAGATTAAATGGAGTCTTTTGTTTAATTACTTCCCGTATATTTTTTTCTCTTGTGAAAAACTGAAGTAATCTCATGTGTGCTTCCTCAGTTTCAGAAACAGATCTCAGTAATGTCTCAAACTGTGATCAGATGAAAGCATATTGCCCTTTTATTTTATGTAAACATATCTAATTTGTTTGTTTTACTACTCCTAAGGAATTTTAAGTGAAACATTGCAAAGTCTGTAATTAAATGAAGCATAACAGAATTCCCAGAGGCATAAACAAGTAACCTCTGTGAAATAATCATTTTTCTCTGGATGGGGTGTAGGTATTGTGTGTTGTACGGTTCAAGGACAGACCAAGATGCTTGTAGGTCAAAGAGAAAAAGAGGCGATTTGAAGAGAGGTCCTCATGCCCTGTGATGCTGCTTCATATGTAGTGTGTCATTTACACAAACCTCCTCACATCAAGAGCAGCGAGAACATTGTTGCTATTTTCCTGACATTTATGTGAGGAGATAAACACAGGGATTATGAAGACCTGATCTCAACATCCAGCCTCGGCAAACAGTACGCACACACACACACACACACATAGAAGAGAACAAGGAGATACATCTCTGTTGTTGAACGATAGGACAGATAAAAAAAAAACAGCTGTGCCCTGTTACTCCCCTCTTGACATTTATGTGAGGAAATAAATGAAAGGATGAAGACCTAATCCATCTCTCTCACACACACACACACACACACACATGCGTGTTTGTTTTACTATATTAGTGAGGACATCTCATAGACTTCCATTGTTTTTATATCAGGTTAATGATATTTTCTGTTGCCTAACCGACCCCTGTGTGTGTGTGTGTGTGTGCGTGCGTGCGTGCGTGCGTGCGTGCGTGCACGTTTGCGTCTGTGGTCCTGGTAAACCCCACATTATGGGAATATATCAGATGGCATATATTCACTAAAATGGCGATATCCTTGTGCTTGTGGGGACATTTTTTGGTCCCCGTGAGGAAAACATGCTTATAAATCATACTGCATATTTTACATTTTTGAAAATTAAAATTTTGGAAAAAAAGTTTTCTGCGATGGCTAGGTTTAGTATTAGAGGATAGAAGTTTGTACAGTGAAAAATGGACTATGGAATGTCCCCATGAAACATGAAAACCCAAAGTGTGTGTATGTATGTGGGGTGAGGGTCTTTCTGTTCATCACAGCGACTCATAAAACAGAGGGGCACGAAGCAGAAAATTGAAAGCATCTCATATGTGTCTCAGATCACCCAGGGCAACAGATAAAACACCCTGACCGGGTCACTAACACACTGACACACACCTCAGCCCATGCATTTCATCTTTCGGTCATGTGACAGTGGTCTGGAATGGCCCACAGTCACACAGGACATTAGTTTTATGTGCTACATGCTTCATTTCAGTGTTTCCTACAGAACTGTTTTTGCATTAGGGAAGCCCGCTATAATTAATCCTTACTAAACTATGGAAGCCTGTTTCTGTCTCAGAGTACAAAATACAATTGTGAGATGTTTAAAAATAAGAAATAACATCATATTGTCACATAAAAAGGCACAATTATTTTTTATTCTGAGGCAGAAACAGGCTTCCACACTAAAGACTATTATTTTGTTAGTTACACTTTATTTGAAGGTGTCACGATGTGTTACAGTGTAATTATACATTTAAGAACTGAGTAATAATAATTAACTATGTATGTACTAACTATAAGTGTAATTATGCATAATTTACAGTTATTAGTACAGTAACTACATGTAACATGTAATAAGGACACTGTGAGATAAGTATCATTTTGTTTATACTTGTATCTTTAACTACACATTGTCATTAAAACACCCCGTTTTAAAATTCAGCAACTATTTTGTCAGACTAATTCAATTAAACTTATTTTTGACAGATTCATTATAAGAGCTGGCAGATAATGTTTGTGAATTGGGATACGCTGCTCACACTTTTTTTTTGAAAAGGAAAAACAATACCTGTTTAATATATCTTTCTTTTTTTTCTTTTTTTTCTTTTTTGCTGTACATGACTTGACTTTTACAATATGACCTTGAGAACAGAAAGGAAGAAGGTGAGATAAAGTCTTGGCAGCGCTGATCTGTGACCAGGTTTTGAGGATTAAACTGAAGTGTTTGGCATTATCACAAAACTGGATTCAAATCAGTGGCTTACAGGCTCAATGTTTCCTGAACTGATATTCAGCGCTGGCGAATCCACAGCACTACAGCGGGAGAAATGAAACTTGTGAGCTTGCAGTGTGAAGTGACTGTGATTAGATTTACAATGTGAAACTGTCATTTATTGTGTGGCTTTACAAAATAATAAAAGAGGATATACAAATTATAAATGAATATAACATTTCCAAAAATAATTTGTGTTAACTGTTTAATTTGATATATGCTTCAAAAATATTTTTTAACATTGATATACTATAAAAATAAAGTTATTTATAATATTTTTACAGGTGAAACTAATATCCTGCAAACGTTATAATTTTGATGATTATGGCTTACAACTTATGAAAACCCCAAATTCTAAATTTCAGAAAATTCGAATATTACATGAAATCAATAAAAAAAAGGATTTTAAGTACAGACATGTCGGCCCTCTGAAAAGTATAATCATGCATATGTACTGTATATAGTTATATATACTAAATATATTAGTTTCACCTTTTATTTGAATTGAATTACTTTTGCACGATATTCAAATTTCTCGAATTTCACCTGTATATGATAAGTTCTTCAGGTTTCTCTCCTCCTCTCTTCTCTCTCTCCTCGATCTGTCTGATTCAGCAGGAGGTTCATATTCTTTAAATGGGAACCGGTGTGACACACAACCCCCCAAACACCCCTCCCATTAAGAACACACACACACACGTGCACACACACACACACACACACACACACACGGTCCCCTCCGTACTCTCAGAACCCATTACCTTCCACTTTCTCCTCATCATTCCCATCTTTCCCGCTCGTTCTCCGTCTTGCTGGCTCAGTGTACAGCTCAAGAGGGGCAAGGTGACATTGTGTGTCATATCAGCATTCCACAGCAGCGCTGCCTGTCTCTCGCTCTCTCTTTTGCACCTTTTCTCTGTTGTGAGAGTAATTACCACAGACTCAGAGTCTCAATTTGCCATTAAAGAACAAGAGCCTGAGGTGGAGAGAGGGAGACAGATAAAGGAGAGAGGAAGACGTGTGTTTGTGGAGCGAAAGGCAGGCAGGGTAAATAAAGAGTGTGAAAACAGAGAGAAAAGTAGATTTCTAGCAGGAAGAGACGTTATCTCAAACAGATATTCGTTTGCCGCTCTCAGAACACAAGCACTTTCCCCTCAAATGAAAACTTAGCTTGCACAACGCCTGTGTTTACTCTGTCATCACGACTACGTTCTGGCTCACACACTGACATATACACAAACACACGTGTGTATGCAGGGCTTGAAATTACAAACCGCCATGCGCCAAATGCAAGTAAAAATCACTGTTGGCGAGTATATGAAATGGTGTCAATCGCCAGTTGGCCGGTAACGTGTTTATGAATCCTAACAATGCAATGTTGTAAGAACCCACTCGGGACAGTTGACGGGCCAGTGCTGCATCGTCACGAACGCTTAAGCCTTGCCCATTTAAATTAAAGTGCAAGAAGACGAAATTGCGCGCCCAGAATGCCGCGTCTCAGACAAATAACGAAATGAGATCTGTTTCTCGTCTTCGAACGAACATATTCTACCAAAAATGATGTAAAAAAATGACTGTCTTGAGTAACACAGTTGGTTATAGCGTGAGTGAGCGTAAACAGTCGAGAAAAACAGTACATTAGATTATGGTCTTAAAGTGACTAATATTTCTGCTGTTGTCTGTGTTTCTAATGTTAGTTTGTTATAGTGATTCTTTTAAATCAGTTCACAAAATGATTCATTCATGATTCATCCTGAAAGATTTGTTCAGTGTCTGTCAGAAACCTACACTGTACAAAGTTGTAAATAAAACAAAGATTATTAGAATACGTTTTACATGAAAAAAATGCAGTCTTTTATACTTCAGAATGTCATGTTTAATTCAATGTGTTACTGGCCATTTCTTTATTTATTTGTGAAATTTACTTCTAAGGAAAATTAGTTTTAAAGCCAAGTTTTGTGTGTGTGTGTGTGACTGTTGTACGCACTGCAGAATATCTGTGGAGTGAGGAAAAGCGAGAGGCAGAGAGAGAGAGAGAGAGAGAGAGAGAGGAGAAACATCTGGCCCGGCCTCTTTATCTCCTGTGAAGAACGAGTTTCCCCTGACAAGAAAAACAGAGCACAACATTTTAATAAGGGTCCCACCTCAGGGACCCCTTAACCTGGAGTCTATTCTGATTTGATTCACACCAGAACTGCAGGTGTGTTAATAATTAATTGGAGTAAACAATGGTTTATAAAGGGGGCCGGGCCGGGCCAGAGCCGGATAATTGGCTCATTACGGATCAGTGCTAAGACGGACCGAGACCCTGGACACCAGCCTGAGGACCCACCAGCCCCAGTCCAATTAATGTCCCCGTCCCCTGCTACTGACTGTGTGTGTGTGTGTGTGACTTACATAATTGCTGCTTATAAAACTCAAAATACTGTGTGTGTATGTGTGTGTGTGTGTGTGAGAGAGACAGAAATATTATTGTGTACAGTTTATCTTTGTCTATTTTTTCTACATGCTTTCTTGGCATATATAGGACAGCTGTGCGTTTGTGTATTTGTAAATATGTCCTTGCTTGTCCTCGCAGTGTCGCCGGCATTGAAATGTAGGGCAGGGAATATTCCTCATGGTGATATAACAAGTCGTAAGTGTCACGTCTAAGACCTCTCATAAACCAGAGACTTACGGGTACGGATGCGGGCCGTACGGCCGGCCCCCTAATAATCATCCATCACCTCAACCATTTATCAAAAATATATCAATACAGCTGATTAACAACCGCAGTTAAACGAGAGCGTAACATTAAAACAATGTTTCTGTGAAGCTGGAGATTTTAAAAGCCTGGTGAAATGCAACAAAGGTTCAAATTTTGCATGATGTGGCTTGTATCTCGGTTCGGTTCATCTATTAGGTTTATTCTATTATTTTTCTGTTCAGCTATTCACTCTGAGGGGTGTTAAGCAAATAGAAAAAGTGTTCAGTTTGTGTATTCACTGGGAATTAAACCCATGACCTTGGTGTTGCTTGCAACATGTTCCACTGTTTAAGCAACAGTATAAGAACGTTTTTACCGTAATTGCTTCGGTCGAGCTGAACCTCAGTGCTGAGTCATGGTGTGTGAACCGTATGGTTAGTGTAGAACCCTTTCATCCTTGCAGCATGAGTGATGTCCTAGTATAGCTAACATTAAAAACGCTCTCTCTAACCTGGATCCTGCTGCACTCGGGATTGGATTGTGAGCGGATCTTTCTGACAGGTGTCTCGGAGGGTGGTCGCATCGCTTCTGGCTTTCGTCCTGCCTGGCCCAAGAGCAGAGTGACTCTCAGCGACTCTTTTCTTTTCCCTGTGGGGGTAATAAAAGAGCCGGATGGCAGGGGGCCAAAGCAGAGACAGGCGTCAGGTGACATGAGACGGACGGCTGAATCCTATGGGAATTGGCCCATTTGTTACCCAGCGGGAGAAACTGGCATAAAGAGAGAATGCTGAGGATGTCTTTTGTTCAAGGTCACACCAAACTGTAGATTTGTCGAGAGGGACACAAGCTATTTGCACTTACACACACTAAGAGGCGTATACGTTCATTTAGCTCTTGCTACAGCAGCATCAATATAAAAAATGCTTCTGAGAGGGTCAGGGGTCTGTTCGGTAACTCCGCCTGACAGTTCAGTTCATAGATGCACGATGAGTACAGTCATCATTTATTCCTCAAATTATGCTGTTTTTCGCAGAGAGTATTATTCATTTTCTAAGCAATCAGACAGTGACCATTTTTGACAATAAATTGGCAAAAAAAACCTAATTGATTTGCTTTAAAGGAGTGACTCGAGCCATATCTTAAGAGCACAATATCGGATATTTGAAGATTGATTATTAACCAGGGTTGTGTGCCATTTAGAATTTAATTAATAATTCATTTAAACTAAATTTGAATTTGAATGTAAGATCAAATAAAAAGAAAAAAAAAGCTTCACATTTTTTATCTTTTTTTATCACTGTTATCACTGTTTCAGTTCAGCAGTAGCTTTTTACTTTGCTGTTAGGGATATGATGTTTAGTAAATATCTTTCACTGATCAGGTTTTTATGCAGTGCAACTGTACTTTATAACTAAAGATAACATTAGACCTAGAATTCTTCCTGTTATTCAAATTCAATTTCTTGTAACGTGGCCAACTCACATTCATACATCAATGGAATATTTGCACAAAATATTTTGCACAAATCTGTAACTAATCACTAGCAACATCTTAGAAACCATTCAGAGTACCCTAGCAACCACCCAAACACTGCCTAGCAACACCCTAACAACCACCTAGGTGTGGGTGCGGCCTCTATTGACATTCGGCCAGTAAGCAACCGTAAAACATCATCCTAATAACCACTCAGAACAGCTTTGCACGGACATGCACCACTCACAAAAAGTGTAGAAATCTTGTTTCTCAATTTGTCACTTCCCATCAGCCTCAGTGGATTTGTAAGTGAGACGAACAGATTTCTGCTCGTGATTATCTCACGGGATCATCTCACAGCTGATGAGAGACAGAAACTTCATTAGTTCTCCCATTAGATTTAATTATTTCGGATCTGTCTGCTGACCAGTAGCAACCTTTCCTCTCTTTCTCTCCCTCTTCTGTTCTACAAGTTACTCCAGTCTGTGCGTGTTTTACCCCTCCTGTCGCTCTCCACCTCTGGCTGTCCTCCCTCCATCTGTTTGCTCTGGCAGAGGTGTAGCTGTTTAAATGTGACCCACATACTCCGACTTGAGGTGCCGTCATGAGCGTGCGTGTGAGGTTAATGGTCAAAAGCTGCTTTTGTTCGTTTTTTTATTTTTATGGCACTCTTAATGAACACATTTTATGTAATTACACGCGCACACGTGCACGGCTCTGCCCACTGGCCTCAAAGACAGATGTATTAGCGATCCGGCGACCATCACTCTCAAATAAAATGACTTTGGTTTTGGCTTGTTCCACATCAGTGGATTTTGTCTTTAACAGAATCAGAATAAGGTGGAGCTGAAGGCGAAATCAAGCCATCAATGCAACGAGCAGCGCGTGCTAACCGAGTCACAATCTTAACGTTATTATCTTTAATTATTTAAACAACGGCACCATTGCCTCAGGAAATAGCAGTAGCTAATTCAAATCTCAGCAAATTTGCTCTTCTGAGTGGAATGAGTAAAGAAGCACACAGCAGTTTTTTTTGTCATTCATTGGCACTGTACCATTAACCGCCTGCCTTTTACACTTAAAACAGATTGCAGCTTTAATGGGTGGGGTGGCGTAGGCATTAAATTCAATGGGAAACTTGCGACCAATTTTAATTCCATAACATGATGTATTTTAGAGTTAAAAAGTGTATTCGATAAGTATGATTCAATAATTTAGTCATTCTGTTTATTAGTGATAGGGTTTTTTCTGTAACTCTTTCTGCAGGTTACACCAGTAGGTTGCGACAAATCATTTTCTTTATGAGTGAGTCATTAATTCATTCATTAAATAGATGAATTCAAAACCATTGATTCATTCAGAACACAAGAAGTTATTTTGCTGTGAGTGAGTGAGTCATTGATATCTTCACTTAAAAGATTCACTGTACTGTAAATAGGGTCATAAACCATAACCATAATTTATTAATATTAAATAAACATTAACATTATACATGCACTTTGGTCAAATGCAAATATTAAACATAGGCTACAGTTATGCACACAATAAAAAAAACTGTAAAAAAAGAAAATGAACATAAGAGAGAAACATTACAAAAAATAAATAAAAGGTGTTGGAGGGCAGAATAGGCATATAATCGGGTATAAAAAAAGAAGTATGTTATAGGTTCTATACAGCCTTACTTCAGTCAGCAATAGAGCCAGCTTTCCCCAAACCCCAGGCTGAGACATGGCAGAGGAGAATAAAATACGCCCAGCATGTAGAATTATGGGTAACTACATGGTGTTTCAGTGTTTTGGAGGAGAATTAGATTCGGCAACAGAGCAACAGAAACTACAGCAGTGAAGCGCTAACTGTGGCTTTCAGCTGCAAACTGAGCTCATTGAGCTGCCAGCAACATCCACTTAGAGAGTGTGTGTGTGTGTGTGTGTGTGTGTGTGTGTGTGTGTGTGTGTGTGTGTGTGTGTGTGTGTGTGTGTGTGTGTGTGTGTGTGTGTGTGACTCCAGCAATGCCTCTTCCTTTTTGTTTTCCTCTCATACCTGTTATTTGTTCCTCCTCAGTTTTGTCTCCTCGCATCGGCCCTTTCTTTCTAAAGTGGTCTCTCTCTCTCTCTCTCTCTCTCTCTCTCTCTCTCTCTCTCTCTCTCTCTCTCTCTCTCTCTCTCTCTCTTTTCCTGCCGCTGTTTGCTTTTGATTAGATAGCCGCCACATTGTCATGCAAAGCAAGAGGAAGCCGAGAACACAAGAGAATTTCCTATGCGGCTCGTCTGAAAGGGCTTGGATGTAATCCCTTGTGTCACCGAGCGGAACTTTTTCTCAGTGCGTTTTATTTTTTCTTTTCTCTCAACGTCATTCTTACATTTCCTGGTGTCTGGTTCCAGCGGTCTCGCTAAAGCTTGGCGTCAACATAGATCGATGAGGGCCCATTCACTCGCGTGTCGTCCGCCATCAGACTCGTGTTTGTTTTTAATTAGACTCTCTTCCCGTATTGTCCAGGAAAATAACGCTGGTGGAGTCTACTTTGATTTGTGCACTTTCATTTAGTCGGGTATGCAGTGTTTTCTGTGTTTTGTTTGATGGTGATGTTCGGAACGTCTCAAAGAAAAAGTTTGCATTGTTGATGTCATTTTCTGTTGTTGCTGTAGAGGTTTATTCCAGGAAAGTTTTAGATTGTCTGCTAACAAAACAACCAATAGTAATCACAAATGAGATCTCAATTGCTTCTCCTACACACCAATGAGATTAAATGAAGAGCTTTAATCGTCTGCTTCTCGGATGTTCCTCCTGAGGAAAAGACCCCAGTAATCTCACATGCATCTCATCAAAGTTTTTAAAGAGATTGAAACTTATGCCTCAAACTCAGATCAGTGTTATTTTAGTATTATTTATATGCTATTAATATATAAGTATTTATTAATATATGGTATTTATTAATATATTGAGGTAGCTTTTATGTTTATATTTCACATACAATTTTGTTGTACTTTTGTCAATATTTCTATCTATCTTTAATTTATTTTATAACAATTTTAGTTTTGGTAATTTAAGCACTTCAAATTAAACTTATTTTCCTTCAGCTTAAGACATACTTTTTTAAACTTGCATTCACTTGTTGATGTGTTTGTTGTTTGTTTTTTGTGATGTGATGTGTTTGCTATTAACTATTGTCCATTATATGTACAGCGCTTTGAGAAGCAGCTTTTAAAGGCGCTTTATAAAATAAAGGTTATTATTATTCAGTGATTTGCCAAAGTAGTATTTCTAATTTTAAGTTTTTTTAGTTTTTTGTTTTGTGGCAGATACTCTTTGCTCCTCATTCTATTTTTATAAAACAGTGTGCAATAATAACAGCATATTCAGTGTATATACATTAATTAAAATCTATAGTATCTATATATGAAGAGTTCAGATGCAAAAGCCTCTAAGTGCCATTTGAAATTTTCTTCTAGATAGAATTATGATTTTTATCAAGCTTGTATATTTAAGTTCAGTAATTTCACTTAAATGGCAATGAAGATGACCTATTAATTGTCGTTTAAGTGAAATTACTGAACTTAAATATACAAGCTTGATCATTCTAGAAGAAAATTTAAAATGGCACCTAGAGGCTTTTGCATCTGAACTCTTCATATATATCCAATTTATAAATGGACACTGCTTTATTGAGGCATTACTTATAGGTTACTTGACAATATAGCTATCCTAGCTGATATGTGATGGGAAAGGGAAAAGAATGAGTTCGGTAAAAGGCAGGGATTTTTTTGTAATTTTGTCTTGACCAATCAGAAAATGGTCTTGCCCAACATTTCCCTCCATGTACAGATTTTGCAAACATTTATTAATTATTCATGTGTATCAAGAGGAAACCATTTTTCCACATGCACATGGTTCAAAAAACACCATAGCATGTTCATTCATCATGTTGCATAATGCTCCACATTTATCATTTGTATCGTCTGGCTTGTGTGTGTTTGGCTGGTGTGTATATGTTTATGTATCTGGTTCAACTGTCTGTAAGCATGTGTGTGTCTGCGTGAGCATCTGGGGGCCGTACCCGTGGGCCGGAGAGTCGCTCGCTGACAGGTGGAGCTCTGATTGGCTCGATCACGCCCCACTAAACATGCAAGCCGTTACACACACACACACACACACGCTGACCTCTGCAGATACAGTCATGCCTGTGTGTGTGTGCGTGTGTGTGTAGTCCCAGACGCTTCATGAAAGATGATTTCAGTCACACAGTTCCCCCCGCAGCTCTGTTTTTTAGCACAGATCGTGTTGTGTTTGTGTTTGTCTGGAGCGCGGTCATCACACCGTGCTCTTCTACTGCTGTACATCAAAAACCAAGAGAAAATATAAGCAGTTTTACACGTATAAACCCGTGCACACGTCTCTCTCTCGCTCTCTCTTTCATGGCGTGCTCGGCATTTGTGTACTGAAAGATTAAGTAGCTCCGAAGGGCCCGTGTTTACAAATATGCAGCCGCCAAACAGGCCAAAGCCTCCGAATGACTGTGGAATACAAATAGCTTTTTTATCAGCGCTGAGCCCCTGCCCAAAGAAATTGTGTTTCCCATCCTTTCCTCTTACGCCAATGAAATATGAAGCTTTATTTTCCTCTCTCTCTATATATATATCCCAAATCTGTCAGGAAGCTGTTAGTGTTCACCCTACACTCCCTCGTATACACAAAGACTATAAAGTAGATGTGAGTGACATGTCACAACCCATCAAATCTAAAACACTACCATTATTATCAATGAAGCAGTTTACCCAGGTCAGGACGCTCCTTTACCTTTTGGACATTTGGACACTCTATAAACTATTTGCTATAAAATTATGTTATTTACAAAATGACAAAATTTCTGTCAGACAACTCTCGTAGTGTTTGGCATGGTAATGGATATGATAATGTTGATATATTTGGTCTTGCAGAAAAAATCTGCTGCTGCTGCTGAGCAAGTGTGCACTGCCAATACACACACGACACACTACTGTGATGAAGTAAGACATGCTGCTGCTGTACAATATAGTATAAATGAATGACCCGTAGCAGATTTATACAGGTGGAGCTGGGGAAGGTGGAGGGTTTCTGAAAGCGCACTGCAACTTTTACAACAAATGCTGACCAAGTATTTGAAGGTTGAGCAGCGATCTCATTGGCTACTGATACAGCAGGAACCAATCAGCTGTGCCTTATAGATGATAATGTGATTGCAATCAGATTGAGTTAAGGACCTATCAGTGCCATCTAGATGTTCATGTCAGAACTTTGTATATAAATTTTGTCGATTATATTATATTTTATTTATATAATATTATTATGTGTATATCATTATTATTTAATATTTAATTTACATGTATTGATTTAGCACAATATATAATATTGTGTAGGCCTATTCACATATTAATTTTTATTATGTATATCATAATATTGTATAATAAATTTTTGTTATGAACTTATTTTTATTAATATATGTATTTATTTTTATTTAGTTTTGTTATTTTTATTTATATAAGCCACCTTGTGTCTATTTAATACCAATTTAAATAATCTTTTGTTTCTAACTATATGCATTTGTAGAGAAACTAAAAATATGCATATACAATTATCTAATTATTCTTTAAAAACACTCTTGTATATTGGATTACCATTGAATAAAATGGATTTCGTTGTTATTTTGTCAAGCTTACAGCTGATTGATCTGTGTTAGTGTATTTCAAACACAACACCAATGCTAAAAAAAACAGCAAGATGGACACACAATGCACAATATAACACAAGACTATCTTGCTCTGGTTTGTTTCACTTGTTCTTTAGTTTTTTACCTCTCTCTTTTTTTCATTCTCAATTGCCCTTTTCCACCGTTTCCACCCTTCATCATTCCCCGTCCTACTTTTCTTGCTCTGTTGTTCTTTTTCCGGGCTGTACTTTCGCCCCATCCCTTCCTTCAGCAGGAGCAGTGGGAATATTAGCCGGCAGACAGATCATTTAGGGGTCAGACCTGTGAATGTGTTAATTGTGATTTATAGCTGAACTGAATTTAAGAAGAGCTTTTCCTTATTGACCACCTGAAGCTGAGACCCTGAAAAAAAAAAAGTTTGCACCATTTCTTTCTCCTTAACAGCGTACGGCGCTCTCAAGGGTTCTGTCAGCCCCAGATACTCCTAGAATTTTAGGATGAAGCACATTAGATCTAGCGCAAACGAAGCGAGATTCAATTCCGTCGATTATGATCCTGGAGGGCAAGGTGTGTGAGGTGAGCAGGGCATGCTCTCGCAGGAAGTGACAGAATGAGGAAGACCACTGACCTTTACCGTAAAGATGATTCTTCCTCCTCTCTGCTCTATTTCCTGTGCTAATGTCCATCTATAAGTAATGCTCCTACACCGCTGACGACGTCCTCATCTGGGTGCTTCTACATTATTAATGGCTGCTGGGATGTGTGGGGTCAGGAGTGAAGCTGGGTGGCTTTATAAAACAGATTTGTGAGGACTCGTGGGGTGAATATTTGCATTGCTTTGCTTTACATGAACCATACATAAAAAAAAAAAGATCATTATATTTATATATATATATATCCAGGGGATATGGATGGATGGATGGATGGATGGATGGATGGATGGATGGATGGATAGATAGATAGATAGATAGATAGATAGATAGATAGATAGATAGATAGATAGATAGATAGATAGATAGATAGATAGATAGATAGATGGATGGATGGATGGATGGATGGATGGATGGATGGATGGATGGATGGATGGATGGATGGATGGATAGATAGATAGAGAGATAGATACTGGGGATGGAGATAGATAGATAGATAGATAGATAGATAGATAGATAGATAGATAGATAGATAGATAGATAGATAGATAGATAGATAGATAGATAGATACTGGGGATGGAGATAGATAGATAGATAGATGGATGGATGGATGGATGGATGGATGGATGGATGGATGGATGGATGGATGGATAGATAGAGAGATAGATACTGGGGATGGAGATAGATAGATAGATAGATAGATAGATAGATAGATAGATAGATAGATAGATAGATAGATAGATAGATAGATGATAGATACTGGGGATGGAGATAGATAGATAGATAGATAGATAGATAGATAGATAGATAGATAGATAGATAGATAGATAGATAGATAGATAGATGTGGTAAACAAACTATCGTGGCTCTCGTGGTGTATCCATGCTTTTAGCTCATCATCATTCTTACCAAAGGTTAATCGTCCATCCAGACCCTAATGACCCCACGTGTCCCGAGAGGAGATTTGTGCATTGCTTTGCAAAGCCTGAGCTGTGGCTAACTGTCCTGGGGACGTTTGAATCAGTAGTGGGCATGAAAAGAGAGGAGAAAGAAAGGTGTACCTGTCCTTCTTCATCAGTAGTCTCCTCGGAGTCGCGGGCCCTCGGGTGCTAACTGTGTGTCAGCACAATCAGCAGGGATTCGCTTTGCTGCCTCTTCAGACTCTCAATGGCTCTACCTCACCCCTTCCACTGCCTCCAATCACACCCGCCTCAGGATGACCCTTATCACCGGACGATAAAAATCCACCCTCGGCAGGGAGATAAGAGAAAGAGGGAGGAAAAGGAAGAGAAGAGTGCATCTGTACGATTAGATAAAGGAGAGGCGCTCTTGACAGACTGAAGGATTTTTAGCCAGAGGATGTTTTGAATGCGAGTATTCAGCGCTCGAGGCTCCGATGCAATTTCCCCGGGATAAAATGATTGTTGTAAGCCGAGTTTTTTTTCTGGCGTCCTTAGGAAAATGGACAGTTCCCTTTCTAATCACAGAAGTGTTTACATGAGTACAGCGCCTCTGGCTTTCTCTCTTCCCAGCGCTCTCTGTGTTCTGTCTTTCTCCCGGCGATGTTTTGGGAGAGTTTAGTGCTTCGGGTGTCTGCACAGGATGCATGAAACGCCCGGCCATCCAAAAACACAAACGTGCCAATATGCTTTAGTAAATCGTACACCCAACACGTGTCTGCCGATTTGATCACATTTTATCTATGCTGCACATTTATTTTTTAAGGGAAAATCTACAGAATTATGTGGAAGGGATTTACAGTGAAGAAAATAAGTATTTGAGAACCCTGCTATTTTGCAAGTTCTCCCACTTAGAAATCATGGAGGGGTCTGAAATTGTCATCGTAGGTGCATGTCCACTGTGAGAGACATAATCTAAAAAAAAAAATCCAGAAATCACAATGTATGATTTTTTAACTATTTATTTGTAAGATACAGCTGCAAATAAGTATTTGAACACCTGAGAAAATCAATGTTAATATTTGGTACAGTAGCCTTTGTTTGCAATTACAGAGGTCAAACGTTTCCTGTAGTTTTTCACTAGGTTTGCACACACTGCAGGAGGGATTTTGGCCCACTCCTCCACACAGATCTTCTCTAGATCAGTCAGGTTTCTGGGCTGTCACTGAGAAACACGGAGTTTGAACTCCCTCCAAAGATTCTCTATTGGGTTTAGGTCTGGAGACTGGCTAGGCCACGCCAGAACCTTGATATGCTTCTTACAGAGCCACTCCTTGGTTATCCTGGCTGTGTGCTTCGGGTCATTGTCATGTTGGAAGACCCAGCCTCGACCCATCTTCAATGCTCTAACTGAGGGAAGGAGGTTGTTCCCCAAAATCTCGCAATACATGGCCCCGGTCATCCTCTCCTTAATACAGTGCAGTCGCCCTGTCCCATGTGCAGAAAAACACCCCCAAAGCATGATGCTACCACCCCCATGCTTCACAGTAGGGATGGTGTTCTTGGGATGGTACTCATAATTTTTCTTCCTCCAAACACGGTTAATGGAATTATGACCAAAAAGTTCTATTTTGGTCTCATCTGACCACATGACTTTCTCCCATGACTCCTCTGGATCATCCAAATGGTCATTGGCAAACTTAAGACGGGCCTTGACATGTGCTGGTTTAAGCAGGGGAACCTTGCGTGCCATGCATGATTTCAAACCATGACGTCTTGGTGTATTACCAACAGTAACCTTGGAAACGGTGGTCCCAGCTCTTTTCAGGTCATTGAACAGCTCCTCCTGTGTAGTTCTGGGCTGATTTCTCACCTTTCTTAGGATCATTGAGACCCCACGAGGTGAGATCTTGCATGGAGCCCCAGTCCGAGGGAGACTGACAGTCATGTTTAGCTTCTTCCATTTTCTAATGATTGCTCCAACAGTGGACCTTTTTTCACCAAGCTGCTTGGCAATTTCCCCGTAGCCCTTTCCAGCCTTGTGGAGGTGTACAATTTTGTCTCTAGTGTCTTTGGACAGCTCTTTGGTCTTGGCCATGTTAGTAGTTGGATTCTTACTGATTGTATGGGGTGGACAGGTGTCTTTATGCAGCTAACGACCTCAAACAGGTGCATCTAATTTAGGATAATAAATGGAGTGGAGGTGGACATTTTAAAGGCAGACTAACAGGTCTATTAACAGGTCTCTAGGAATTCTAGCTGATAGACAGGTGTTCAAATACTTATTTGCAGCTGAATCTTACAAATAAATAGTTAAAAAATCATACATTGTGATTTCTGGATTTTTTTTTTAGATTATGTCTCTCACAGTGGACATGCACCTACGATGACAATTTCAGACCCCTACATGATTTTTAAGTGGGAGAACTTGCAAAATAGCAGGGTGTTCAAATACTTATTTTCTTCACTGTAAATGAAAAGTGTCATTTCTGCATAAAATGGAATTGCATTATTTTTCTTTGAATTGAGTTAGTACAATATTGGCTCAACCCCATGGCATGAGTTTGGGGCAGGGCTACCTGTGTACTTATTTAAATTTATATGAAGAAAAATCTTTATTTTGGCAATTTTTGTTTGGCGCTATTAGGGGGGCAGAAATGGCACACTAGACTTGTATTTAAAATCACATGCAAAACCTCTGTATATCATGTCATAGTCGAAGACTATTGTTTTTGATAAATGCTACATCCCAACTAATGATATTTTATAATTTCAGAATTTCAGTCTTTATAATATAAAGTTCTAAATATACCTATTTAATTCTGCACTATGGTTGTGCAATCTGTTGAAATGCCTCCTTCATGAATCGGAAAGTGAATTGAAGCAGAATTGGAAGTTAAATTGAAATGTAACGCACTGATGCATTATAGGAAAAATATTTTAATATATCTATCTATAAGAAATTAAACTATTACAGTTTACTTAAAGCCTTTATGCATAATGCAATACAAAGGAATTCATAATGTATGTTATAATGCATTGTATTTTTTCATAAATAATTGTAACCAAAGTTAAAATGCATTATAATATTTTCAGATTCCTTGTTACATCTGAAATTGTCATGTGTTTTTTCATTATACTTTCCAAAGGTGTAACATATGTATTATAATGTATTATAACTGTGGTTACAATTATTCATGAGATCATTCAATACATTATAAGGAGCATTACTATTAATAAATGAATAATTAATGCATTCAAATACTTTAAAGGCTTCAAGTAAAGTGTTACCAATTAAACTTTCTATATAATGTATATAATTTTTTTGTGTTGTAATTCAGTGTGCCGATTCAGAATCCTGTTTGCTCGCTTCAAATTCTAGAATTGAAATTTGAAAGACATTCTAAGTTCAGTCTAAATGGTGCACAACCCTACAACACACACACACACACACACACACACACACACTACCATGATGTCATCTCTTTTCCCAGCCACTGACTCTTGTGTGCTTTAACCTTGGCTCAGAGAGAGAGAGAGAGAGAGAGAGAGTAATTCTAACCTTAAAAACCTGCTGATTAAAGCTAGTTTGGAGGAATTCGATTCCGCTTAATGCCTTTGGCCGTCCGCCCAGCCCTGACGACGGATCGCCATTAACATCAGCGGACAGCATGTCTTCACTCAGGCGGAGACGTGACCGGCACACACTCACATGCACACATGTGTGTCCGGCACGGCCTGTCCCCATCAGTTTCATTCTGATCTGTCTCTGATGATCAGCATCAAACCGCAGCAGTGGTGTTTCCGAGTTACTGCTCTCTCTCCTCCTGTTTCTGCAGACGCAGCACACTGTGTCCTGTGCTTATCAGTCTTGGCTCATGGTCATTCACTGCTGATATGAGGACAGTTTGATGGTTTATTTCAGTGGGGCTTTGGGTTAAATTTCAGAGCGATAAAGCAAGTTGTAGATAAACACTTATTTTCTCAAAAACACTGGCCTGTATACCTGTTCCTGTACAAAACATTTGAAAACTCTGTCATCTGCTTTAGACAGCAAACTATGAGGCTGTAGACACTTTTAGTGCATACTAGCATCTGTGAAGGGATAGTGTGCTCTAAGCAGTCGGTCGATAGACCGATAGATGAACGAACAGAAGGTTAGATAGATAGATAGATCAAATCCCTGATGACACTGAGACAGAATGAGCTTTCCAAAAGAAACACCAGTCTGAAAGATTCTTCTGTGCTTCTCTCACTTTATTTCACACCATGGTTCCTGTGCTCTGCTACAGATTCAGACTGAATTTAATGTTTGATGTCTTTTTAACCCAGCATGAGGAAAACGAGCATCAAAGGCATTTTTGCATCATTTAAAGGGCTCATATTCAACACTTTTGTAGCATTTGATTTTTTTTGCCCCCTAAACTCCACTTATATTAGTCGAGTTTTCTTTCACCAGAAAAAAAGGTTGTAGTTTAGTGTTTCATGGTTGTTTCCCCGCTCTCAGACCTGAGAATTAAACAGGCTGTTGATCTCTGTTGTGATTGGCTAGCCTCTTCACATGCCGAGCTTGCTGAATATTAAATAGCCGTTAATATGTAAATGTAAGCGGTTATACGTAAATGTGCTCATGATTCTGATATCATCATCACGATGAATGTTTTTTTTTTTAAGCTTAGATTCAATAAATGGTCTGGAGAGGGAGATTTGTGATGTGGTTTTTATAGATATCAAATTTGAAAAATCCTGTAGTCCATAACGAGCTTGGTGTGAGAGTCCATTTCAGTTTTAATGTGACCTCGTTGTGTCCTTGACATACAGCATCACTGAAAATGTCAGTATGATATTTTAACGTTTTTATAGAGGTTTGAGATGCATAATTATTAAAAGTTCATGCAGTAAAAATCGATTTAGGAGATTAAAAATGCCGTGCAGAGCCAGGGTTATTATAGTCGAATAAAAACTAAAACCGTAAAAAACATTTTGAAATAAAATAAACATTAACTTAATAAACCTAAACTTATTTTAATTTAGCCACTTGCCTAGGAAAAATGTAATTAATAAAAACGAATTAAAACGTTTATTAATAAAAATGATTAAAGTATCTCATTGATACTACTAACATAAGTGTGTAGTGTGCTTGTCACCACTTGAAAAAGCAGCAAGCCTCTCCCCAGGGTTCATTGTCTTATCCTATGAAAACAACATATCAGTGTCCCGAGAAAACCATGTATGGCAGAATGAGGCAAAGACTCATATTTCCCCTGTAGGAGATATTTAGATATTGGCATCCAATTCAGCAGCGACGTACCCAACTGAAAGGCACCTTGGCGCCTGTGTTTGTGTGTGTGAGCACGTTACTGTGCGTGGGAGCGTGTCTCAGACACGACGGTGGCGCTGATCTAATCGTGTGAATGTAATTAGGCTTTAATTGCTCAGCGTGTGGGCCTCTGGCATCTGTCTGGGCCACAGCCGGCAAATAATGCCCTCTGATGCTGTCATCTCCTAATCTCACTGTTACCAAACACCTCAGCACTACTCCCTCTGAAACACAACACCTCCGCGCCGATGATGACGACACTCTTTCACTGTACTCCATCTGAAAGTGCATCGTAATCAGTGTTGGGAAGTAACCTAAACTCACCGTTCAGATAGTCCATGGTCTCTTTTACACATGCTAACTGGTTAGAGTAAAATAAAAGAACGATCAATAAAGGTCTGATCATCTGAAACTGGTGCATCTGCGGTGTGTATTTATCCATTTACTTTTGGCAAAATACACATCTATAGCTTTTGTTGGTACAGAATCTGGCACGGAGGCTACAGTCAGCATGGGAACAGGAAGTGATGTAATTCTCAAAGTGTGTAAAAAAATGTGTGTAGGATTTAAGCAATTTTTACAAAGAAATGGCAAGTAACAAGCAGAAAGACTGAAATAGTGTTTTCTTGTAAAATGTACTTTAAAAAAAAAATAGTGTATTTAGATTATACTTATAATACGCTTTAGCTAGCTTCATAATGTCATGTATTGTAACAATCTTAGAATATTGTGTTTATTGTTTTTTATTCTTGTCTTTGGATTCAAAAAATAATAATATTATTAACCATTTACCAGCATTTAAAAATGATGATTTTACTTTGGAACAATTGAAAGGGATTTTGTTCCTTTTTAATTTTTTATGCAACAAAAAACTGTTTCTGAATTTATTTATTTTTTCAGTAATGAAAATTAGTTTTTAATTTAATGACAAATAATGCTGTCACCTTAATTTAGATACTTGTGTTATGTCAGAAAATAACACATTGAATGTAAATATCCCCTGATTGCTATACATTCATCAAGATACTGTATTATCCCTCATTCTCTTCAGTGTACTTAGCTACTCTTTGCTATAGCAGTTTGTCACATAAAAAATGGCTTGACTGTAAATTTAACTACTTCAAATTATGAGTAGCTTGAAGCTTCCCTAACACTGGTTTTAGTGTGTGTGTGTGTGTGTGTGTGTGTGTGTGTGTGGGGGGGAATGATATACTGATATGAGCTTCATTCCTGTAAAATTCAGCCAGCCAAATGTACAATAAGATCTGAGACAGGTCTCGTAATCCAGTGCTGTAAATAGACTTACAGTCCTCCTGTTATTGACCCGATATGAAGGACACCAGTTACACACACACACACACACACACACACACACTGAGTGTCTGAAGATCACGTCCCACTGGATATTTTTATCTGGTTATAAACAGAATCACATGAGAAAGGATTGTGTTGTTTTTATATTATAGAATAAGGGAACAAGAAAGCGGGTGTGTATATGACTGTGTGTGTATAATATTGTGATTAAAAACCTTTATTCTCCTCATTGTTCAGATTTGTGTCAGTACAGAGCTGTGATATGCACTAGGGTTCATAGAGTTATTGTGCCGATGGTTTGTGTTTATTAACCCCACACTCTAAAAGGGTGTTTTTGCAATATAGAAAAACATTTTGTGCTCCCCAAAGAACCTTTCAGTAAACAGTTCAGTAAACCAGATTGTACTTAGTGTGAACACCATTTTAATAAAAACGAAATAACCTTTTTCCCCTATAAAGAAGTTTTTGTGGAATGAAAATAATGAATTATATTTAGAGTGTGTTCACACTTGGCATGTTTGGTTGGATTAAAGCAAACCCTTGTGAGATTGCTCTATTAGCGCGGTTCATTTGAATAAGTGTGAACGCTGCCATCCGAACCCTGGGGCACACTAAACACATGAAAAAATTAGTCTCAGTCCGCTTCCAAGCGAACTCTGGTGCGGTTCGAATGAAATATGAACACAACACGGACCAAAGACATGTAAACGACCAAAAACAGGACATGATGTCACAAGATGAGACCCTAAAAATGATGTTATGCTCAAGCATACCTGTTTGTTCTTGTTCTTAGTTGCTATGTTGCCCATCACTGTTCAGTACAGGCATCAGAACCGCGTCTCCTCGCAGCAGATCTTCGTGTGTGTGTGTGTGTGTGTGTGTGTGTGTGTGTGTGTGACAGAGGGGTTCCCGCTGCTGTTTTGACTCCTTTACACATTTTATAAGCTCTTCACAAGTTCTCAGCTGGTCAAAATCCCATCATATAGGATGCACATATGCACATACAACGAGTGCATTTAGTCCAAAACAAAGCTTTTTTGGATGTTCGTTGAAATATTCATAATAAAAACCAACCAATCAGGTTGTGAACATATCCCTGTCTTTAGGTTCGGTGTTAAAATGCCAATGTGAACGCTAAGCGGACCAGGACTAAATGTTCTGGGGTCCGGATCAAACAAACTTGAGCGAGCCGAACTACAAGTGTGAACTAAGAGTGCTGTTTGTCTGATGTGTGTGTGTGTTTATTCTCAGTGCTTAACTGACGCTGTGCTCTGTGTTTTATTTCAGTGTCTGTATGGCTGCTATGTCCACTCCTCCATCATTCCCACGTTCCACCGCCGCTGTTACTGGCTACTGCAGGTAAGAGTTCAGCTCTGACACTTACTCTTTAACACTGAACACACAACCGAAAGCAACTTTCATCACCATCCTGTACGTCTTGAGCTCTCCGTCTCTGTTAAACGCATGAACAGTCTGACAGCAATGGCAGTAATTGAGAGTCATAAACACATTTATGGAAGTATATTAGCAGCCAGAGGTCGTCTTACAGACTAGTCGATCAGTTCTACCAGTAGATGATGCTTTGGGCCTGTTGTCACATTACAGAGCAGATGTCCTTGTGCTATATTTGGCACTTTATAAGTGAACTACACAGTTCGTTTAGGGTGTTCACATACAAGCCTAAATCGATGTGAACCGCTCGGAGACCCGTGAAACTACCCAAGTGTTGTCTGGAGACTGACAGAAACCATAAGCGAGCGGGACGTGAGGGTTTTTGCAGCGCAAGCGGCATCAGCTGAGATGTGCAAGCTTTCGTTTCCCAGCCACATCATCTGAGCGGTTCGGGAAACTGTCTCAGCCGAGCGCATTTACATGGGCACACTACACTACACCTCTCGTTCACTGCTAAAAGGAGTAGTCGTGCAGCCCGTCGCATATGAGGTGTGTATGTGTGTGAGTTTGAGCATGTGTATGTGTGTGAGTCAGGATTTGCCTACATTGTTGAGACCAAATGTCCCCTCAAGGATAGTAAAACCTGGAATCATCTACACTGTGTGGAGCAATAAACTGCGCCCACGAGGAAACGACTTAATAAACATACTAAATAATGTCTTCATGGAAATATAAAAATGCAAAGGGTTCGCTTTAGGAGCAGGGGATAGAAAATATTATTAGTGCAGTATAAAAACAATCAATGGAAAATCCCCACCATGATAGAAAAGCAAGTGTGAGTGTGTGTGTGTTTATACGCTGGGGACACAGTTGCCTCCAGAAGTGAGCTCAATCTGACAAAACCACACTTTGGGGACTTTCAGGGAGAAACGATTCATATATAAAGTTTATTATTATTATTCTTTTTAAAAATGCAGAAAGTTTGCTTTTAGCCATCATTTAGTCGTTCCAATAGTGCTGATATAACAGTCCAACAGCACTGGGACTTCTCACAGTTTGTGGAAAGGCAGACTGTTAATGCTGGGGATTTTTCTGTGGCTCTTTCTGCAGATTACAGTAATTCACCAATAGTGGCGACAAACTGTCTTTTTTCTGAGTGAATCATTTGAATCATTTGCTCACCGGATTCATTCAAAATGACTGATTTATTTGAGAGTGAAACAAATGTGTGTGTAACCTGAATCCTTCCTTCAACCAATTTGTTCAAAAACAGTGATTCATTTACTAATAAAACAAGTGACTGACTTTGACTGAATTTGAGTCAAATCCCTCATTCAAAAACACTTATTCATTCAGTGCGTTTGGATTTGCATATTGTCTGAGTAGGTACTACATTTGACTTTCTTCGTGATCGTTAACATTGTACGTTCTATATAGTATGAATATAGGTATTATGAATGAAATTCGGGTGTACTACGTTCGCCATTTTGTTACTGTCACGTGACCTACCAGCATCAGTTTCGTCACTTCACTGACGGTCATTAATCTTCTCCCATGGCCTCATGGGATAGTAAAGTGTTCATTGAATGCACACTCCAGAATCTCGCCGGAATTAGTAGGTCATCCGAGTATTTTTGCCTACTGTTTTTCTAATACTATATATGTGTATTGACATACTACTTTGTTGGCTCACTGTTTTTCGCATACTACATAGAACTATTCGGGACGCAGCGGCTGACTATATGAGTGAGTTATTTGAATCACTCCCTCAACCAGCTAGATATAAAAACTGATTTATTCAGGAACGAAACAGCACTCTTGTTATCCTCATAGACTTACAGTGGTTCATTCTTCTCTGACAGTGAGAGAGACACAGGACAGAAAACACTGATCTTATTGTGTCTCTCCACAGTCTTTCCTGCTAGAGACGCAAAGAGGCAAAATTAACACCGCACACAAACTCCATCAATCAAAGCTGACGGGCAATAATTCACTGCATGTGAAACACACTCGCTCAAGAAAAGAAATGCAGTAAAACTCTATTTTTAAAATGCAAACTTGCATTCATTCGGCGAACATCACTGATGCCCAACGGACCGCTGAAAATCACTCGCATCCGCAGCATTTCTCATATCATTTCAAAAGGACAGATTTCAAAAGTTAAAACAAAAGGTTGAGAGATCTTAAAGTACATATACTAAACTGTTTTAATAATATATTATATCAGGAATGTATAATTGACTTTTCAATAACATAAGTTATATCAAAAGGAAGTCAAAGGGTGTGCTAGGATCCGTATCGGATGTTATATTAATAAAAAGTATTATTTATTTATAATATATATATTGCATAACTCGAGTATATCAGAAAAAGGTTTTTAAAAGGTGTTGATGTGTGCGTGAGATGAACTTCAGAAGACTGCACCTTGTCCTTGGACATTTTTGGTTGCCATAAGGAAAACAGCATATCAATCAAACTAAATTGTGTTTTTTATCAAAAAAAATGCAGAACGTTTATTTAGGGGATTGAATATGTGTGTGTGCGTGCGTGTGTGTGTGTGTCCGTGCTAGTCTGAATGGAGGTCACTGAGGGGTGAAAACATAATGCTAAACCATAAAAGAAAGGGAAAAAAAGGAGAAAAGAGAAAGAAATCATGTGAGAAGAGCGAGAGAACGCAGCGGTGATAAAGCGAATCTAAGCTGTCGGATTTCTCACAGTTACAGAGGCTTGAGCTCAGCTGGGCAGGTAAGAATGATTGATTACAGAGAGAGCGAGTCCACCCACATTACACAGAGAGAGAGAGAGAGAGCGTAAACCTACCCATACACATTCACAACACTTAAAACTTTCATCTTTACACTGGCACATCTGTCCAATCACAAGCAGATTATCATCAGCACCGTTTGATTTATGAAGCAGCGTTTGCTACATATTAATGTTATATCGCAGGATGGTGTCTGCATACAAATAAAGCGCAACAGTGGGATTCTGAGGTAAAAAATCCCATTCATTTACTCCATAGAGAAATAGATTTTTTGTGATAATGTATAAAGCCTTCAGCGCAGACCTACTGTGAGCTCTACAATTGCTAATGGTCTAAACTTCTGTAGACTTCTAACAATCATATTAAATAGTGAAGAGGTGTGAGGAGCTCCACCAATCAGAAAGAAGCCACTGTTACCATGGCAAAAGAGCAGGATTGTGGATGTTAATATAGCCTATGTAAATAACATTTTGTGTTATGGTATGATTATGATTGGCTAACAGACATTACCGGTCAAAAGTTTGGGTACGATTTTTGTCATGTTTTTGAAAGAATCTCTTATACACACCAATGCGGCATTTATTTGATCAGAAATAAAATAAAACAGTTATATTGTGTAATATTATGACAATTTATATATTAAAAATGCTATTGATTCCTGTGATCAAAGCTGAAGTTTCAGCATTATTACTCCAGTCTTCAGTGTCACATGATCCTTCAGAAATCATTCTATGCTGATTTGCTGTTCAAGAAATATTTCTCATTATTATCAATGTTTAAAAAGCTGTGCTGATTAATATTTTTGTGAGTAGAAAGATTAAAAGAACAGCATTTACATGAAACAATAACATTAAAAATGTCTTTACTGTTACTTTTGATCAATTTAATGCATCCTTGCTGATTCAAAATATTAATTTCTTTAAAATCGTCCTGACCACAAACTTTTAAAAGTGTATAATTTAGGAGGATCCCGTGCTTCTCTGGTCTGTATATATTAAAGTTTTGTCCAAATATACATTTAAAAACCAGTCATAAAATATTTATATTATCGCTTTGATATGATGATGATTAAAGATGCTGGTTGTGTTAGCAGTTGTGAACGGGTTTAAAACACAGGCAGTGTGGTGCTGGTGCTGGTGCTGTTGTGCACATGGTAAGAGGAAGCTGAGGAGCCTGTGATCTGAGAGGAACAGAGGCAGGAGTGTGTTAGTGCGCAGAGATGCTCATTGATTTATCCTCCAGCAGAGCAAACTGACTCACAAGGTTACACAGCAGCGATTGCTACCCGTCACAGCGTGCACAAGACCACACCAGCTCTCAGATAGATTAAACACACACACACACACACACCATTTGTGACTGTCAATCACACCTGTCAAGGTCAGTCTTTGTACTTTGGTCACATTCGTCACTTAAAGTTTTAGAAACTTAAGAAGCCCACAGGACCCCCGCTTTATTTCAATTATTTACTTTACACATTCTATTGACTACAAGTAACTTTGATTGCAACTACTTGTCAACTAACTCTTTTAGTAGACTGTAGTAGACTCAACTGTTAGGGTTTGGCTTAGTAGGATAAGTTGACATGTTGTTGCAAAGTTACTTACTTAATTAAATTATATTTTCCCTTGTTGTTTAAACATATATTTTTAAATGAACAATGTTAACAATGTTAAAATAAATAATGAAATAAAAAAGCAGAAAAATAAAGATTTTTTTCTGTTGTTTAAAATACATCTAAATACATAATAAAACTTTTTTTTGTTAAAAAGTTAAAATATTCAGTATAAAAAAATAATTTTCTGATGTTAAAAACACATTACGAATGACTTTTAAAAAAGTATTTTTCATTGTTAAAATATATGAAAATAAAATATGTAATGTAAATACGTTAAATACCTTGTCAGAGCTGGTAACGTCCTGTGTAAATAGGAAGTTTATGGGAAGAATAAGCTGTAGTGTTGACCAGTCAAAAGTGTAGACTAGTTACGCTTCGTCTCTGTACCGGAGGCTACAGACGGCCCCAAAAGAGCCTTTTATTTATTCATTCATCCATGCATTTTGCCGGCGGTCTGCAGAGGCGTCTGAAACCCTGTGACATGGTTGCTGTTTACCATGCGTGTCATCTGAATCTTTATAAGTGAGAATGTTTTTAACATCTTTATGGAGCATTAAGGGTTGAAAAATGCAAATCACACATTGTGAGGAAATGCAGAAGGTCCCCACATTCTCTTTACTCTCTTTCTTTTTAACCACCTTTTTTTGATTTCATGTCTTTTGACAGCCTGTTGAAATTGTGACCACATTCTTGTATTGCAGTTGACCCGTCCATTCACTTCCATTTCATGCTGAGTAAAGCGAAGCCATTTGCTCTTTCCGCCGGGCATTAGGGAGCGTTGTGGAGTCTCGGCTGGACACACTGCACAACTGCACTTAATACAGCGTTAACATTCACCTTCAGCTCCACTGCAAACACAAGCACACACACACACACACGCGCACGCTGCTTCAGTCAGAGCACACGTCTTCATAGTTACAGCACCTCTGTAAAAGAGGAAATCAATATGGACCCAGTTTACTTTCTTAAAGTCCCCCTGTAGTCAATCATTTTATCGTTTAAAATGACATAAATGTTTTTTCCTGCGAAAAAAAAAGTATTCATGCCTTAAAAGCTTGAATGTAACTCTACACCCTTGCTTCATTTAATATACAAAGACCCACAAATATGCAAATTAGCCCCGCCTCCACTCACTCACACCAGCTCAGAGATCCACTCGCTCAAATTTACTGTATAAACGCTGCACAGTGGCAAATGGAAATACTGGTTTAATTCAGCCGTATATGTTTGAACCAGAATCTGATTCAGAAGAAGTGGATGAGGGAATTATACATGCTCGTCTACAAGTCACATAACAGTAATTAATGTGATTAGCCTTTGGGTTGACTACATTATCAAACAGCTAATAATGTTTTGCTAATGTTACACAAACCATGTTCCCGTTCGACATCTCAGAGCCAGACATCTGCCTTCTTAAAGCATCCTTAGAAACGCTTTGAACAACTTAGAACGTCAGTGGAGAAAGACATATAGTTCATCATAATATACATAATTCACGCGCTATGTTGCTAAATGTACACGATTCTTCATATTATCAATAGAAAAATACACTGGGATAACCTGGCTTCTCTTGAGACTCCCCTGCTTCAAAGAATAGTAATGATATGCTAAAGCCTATACCCGCAAGTTCACCTGATTGGTTACAAAGTAGTTTGTGACGCAGAAACACCTGTGATTTCTAACCGGGTTTTTGGTTCACTGCAGTTTTAAGGAGAAAATACTCCGCAATGGTGTTGACTTGTGAATTTGCACATGGTTTGTCTTAAAGCATATTTAAAACACCATTAGACATATAAACAACATTAAAAACTGGATTTTCACCGCAGGGAGACTTTAATAAATGTTTGTGGTCTACACTTTACTGTCTGTCCCTTTTAGGGATATGGGAAAATACTGATGACTCATCTTGTTTGCAGGGGACGTACAGTATGCTAATTTTTGCAGAGTTTCTGTAGAATGAGAATGTCTGACAAACTGATACCACCTGCAAATGACTAAAAGTTGCAAGTTACCTAAAGGAAATGGGCTATTTCAAGCACTTGTACATGTCCTGTCCTGCTTCAATAGAATATACACACACAAAAAAAAAAGAAAATAGCATTCGGAACATTTTCTTATCAAAGTAGAAGTCAAACATGCATCAAAATAAGTATTTCAGAGCAAAAGTTCCCAGTGGGCAATGACACATAAACCCTCCCAAACTTTAGGCATTATTCGTTTCCTTTTGAAGTTCAGCACTGTTCTTTCCCAAAAAGACTAACTTGAAAAGTGAAAGCCATGACTTTAGCACCCTCTTAAGTCCTCCGTCTGAACACTACGTGACATATCCAAGCCTTTCTGTCAAGTCCTTGAGGAGAACTGAGACTTCCTGTGCCCGCCAAGCTGAGAGCGGTGAAAACACACACACACACACACACACATGCATTTGTTGAAATCCACAGATCCTCAGGAGATGATCGGGACCTCCACTCACAGGAGGTCCTGAGACAAATGTGGCGTGTTGTGCAGCCAGTGAGCCATTAGTGCTGTTTTCCCCTTGACCTCTCAGACACGAACAACCATTATGGCGTTGTTCGAACAAAAACCTCAAGGTGGGTTCATTGTTTCAAAGCCCGGCAGGTTTCGTCTGGAAGTAGTAGTTTCTGAGAACGTGTGTGTGTGAGAGACAGACCGACAGAGAAAGAACAGCAAAAGTCAAGGAGCAAGAGCTCACAGCCCATTAAATAATACATCCTTCCTGAAAGGCCTTAAGGTAGCGCTGAAGCCGAAGCGTTCTGGAGCTGCATGATTACAGGCTGTCCGCCTCTGACACACACACACACACACACACACACCCTCACCAGCCCGGCAAACGGGAAGACACGCGGACGCTAGATATCGCTTGCAAGCTAAATAAAAGCTGAAATGTTCTTCAACAAAAGGAAAGCGATATATATCCAGATTTGGGTTGTGTGTGAGGCCGTGAAAGCTCCAGAACAGTGTCAGGAGCACAAACACTCTGTTCAGAACCTCTTCGCCCGCCGTCACGTCCAGACCGTGAGGAACAGGATTTGTCTGCTCATGGTTTAGTCCCGGAGTTATTTTATTTCGACCTTGAAACTTTCATTCACATTTTAGCATATTTTTATTCTTTTAGCCAGTATTTCTTTTTGAATTTCTGGTAATTAAAATAATACTAGAATTTTAATTAAAATAATGAAATATTATCTTAATAAATTAGCTGTCAAAACAAGGAATCGCATCTAACATCAAAGTTTGTGTTTATATAAGTGTGTGTGTGTGTGTGTGTGTGTGTGTGTGTGTGTGTGTGTGTGTGTGTGTGTGTGTGTGTACACAACTTTTATCTTAGATTAATTGATTTGACAGCACTAAAATAAATGTATCATTTGTTATATATTATATAATTATATAAAGAAATACTATATATATTTATAGAAATAATGTCTTATTCATTTTATACAATTGTATATAGTATACAATTACAATTGTATATATTACACAATTTAAATTATATTATATAATTTTATATTTTGTATAGAAATAATCAATTATATGTCATAGTTATATAAATAAAGATTATATATATATAATTTTTTTATTTACTTTGTCAATTAATTTAATTAATGCTGACATATTGTCGGCTGCTAAGCTTGGGATTAATAATAAATGTAATGGTAGGCTCATATATTTTGAGTGGGTGAAAATCTTTGGAATTGTGTGTAGAGGGATTTAAATATGCTAAATATTGTAAAACAGGAGTAATAAAGTCTTATTGGCATCTGAAAGCATTATCAAATTAGCAAATAAAAATATATTTTACCTGTTTATTAAATTTCATTCATTCAGAGCTCTTTCAAAAATTCAAAAAAGATTATAATAAGGAAAAAAACGAAGAAATAAGGTCAACGTGATTTTGCCAGCTAAAACATGTTCCTGGATCAATATCTTTGTTGCCTGGATGATGCGACGGCAGTGCGCTCACACACACACCAGCTGTAGGTGGAGAGGAGAGAGAGTGATAGAGCCAATCCAATGGATGGGGTTATTAGGAGACCGTGATTGGTAAGGGCCATTGGAGGGAATGTGGCCAGGACACCGGGGTTACACCCCTACTCTTTATGAGATGTGCCATGGGATTTTTAATGACCACAGAGAGTCAGGACCTCGGTTTAATGTCTCATCCGAAGGACAGAATGTTGTTTCAGGATCAACAAAGATGTTAATCTAGGAACATTGTGAAGTCACGTTTACCAATAAATAAACATGCAAGGTGTGAGCGATGTGTGGAATTGTATGATTTGATAGGCACTGAAATTCTGTGGAGCTTTATGTGCAGGCACAGATTCATTTCTGGTTATGCCAATAAAACTCAATAAAACTGAAAGTGAAAGGAGAGAGAGAGAGAGAGGGAGGCAGATGTGTTGAGGATGAGAGCGATACATCACTGAACAGTCACTGCTCTAGAAGCTTCTCTGGACTTTCACTTCGGAGGGGTGCAACTTCAGGTCTATCCCACGAGATCAGAGAGAAAGAGAGAGCAAATGAAAGAAAAGAGCAGTGAAAATAACAGCTGAAAAACATCACAAAGGCCCAGCTGCTAATTGAAAAGAGAGCAAATTAATTACGGTAATGAAGCAATTAAAGCGCTGTCACGCAACCAAGCCTCTCTTTAAGTCCGGTAAGCATTTTGTTTCTCAAGCATTCCCCCGGTGTCCGTGTGCAGGAACAGCTTCTCCTCGCTCCTCGGTTTCTTCTCCTTCATTTACACGGTTTCAATCTAGTGGAACACAAACACAAATGGTGAGAAACGAGTTGAAATAGGATATTTTCCCCAGTAGAGTAAAACAGAAGGTCAAACAGAGGTCACATCATGATAAAAAAAAGTATGTTCAATACATAAACATGTCTTCAAGTAAAAACAGTAGATTTTAAGCATCAACAAGTGCCAAAAGACACACACAAAAAACGTTTAAATCATGTGTATTCTCTGAAAGCAGGCTTTCATATTGTGCACACTTTTGTTTATCAGGTGGATGTATCTTGTTCTAAAGGTGCTTTCTAAAAGTTTTTGATATTTTGACAATGATGTTCATTAAGAATCCTGAAAGAATGCTTTAACAGTCTTTCTTTCCCCTCTATACCTTGGTTAGTTATAATATGTATAGTTATAAATGGACATTTTGGCCACACACACTCAAATCTCACACAACGATTGATGATCGCTTTTCAGCCTTTTCATTAAATCAGACCTTGTATGCAAAGATAGATTTATTTATTTTTTTACTCTGAGTCCATCATGCATCAGTTTTGCTCTCTGAGACTCTTGGGAACTTGAGAGGAACAGAGATGAACTCGGAGAGAGAACTTTATTTAAATTTAAATTATACTTTTAAATATATTTTACAATAATGAAAGTCATCCTGCCATCATAAATAAAATGAATTACTTTCATTTATACTTTTATAATTTAAATAGTTATATTTTTGTCCAGTTTTTTGTGTAGTCTGTCTCTTGTTTCTGTCTATTTCTTTCTTGCATTCTTGTCACATGCTTTTTCTGCATCTGTGTTTTAATGATTAATGTTGTATTGATGTCCTCAATTAATTTCCTGTTATGCCACAGTAGATCTTCTCAACTCTCTTGCACATCTCCATTTGCTTAAGAGACGTCTCTATTCCCCGTGGCAGATGCCTGTCAGTAGAGCTGCATGTGTGTTCATTTGTATTCATGTGGGTCTGTGTGTATAAATAAAAGTGAGAAAAAATGATTAACACTCTGATGCTGGTGTCCACTAACAGACATCTTTAAAAATCCATTTTAACTGTTCAGGATGTAATACAATCAAACCACTATGAGTGATGAGCTTTGACCCTTACCTATAATTCTATTTGGCTGTCCGATTTTATATGTCATTGCATTTTTAATTAATGAATATGAATATTTACCACTGGTCAAAATACATTATTTTGAAAATATCAACGATAATAAATCAATTGTAATAATTATATTACAGTATTGAAGTAGTAAGAAAAAAATATGTTCTTAGTTTTTCTGTGATTTAATAACTCGTGCAACAAAGGGTTAATGCAGCACTTCAGGCTCTTTTTCTCTCAAAAGCTCTCTGTAAACTTGTGTATTCATGTTTTAATGTCATAATGAATAGCATCAAGGGGATGAATACTTTAGACAGCTTAAAGGAAGCCACAGCAAACAGCTTGTAGATGAAGTGATTGGAGAGACTATAAAGCGCAGATATCAGTGTCAGGAGCCTCTGGGCAGGACAGCGGAGACGGGCCACACACTCACGGTTTAAAACCTAATGGGTTACAAAATACACTTCTGTGTCCACACGTAAAACCCTTCACATTTGAGGCGAAATTGCCCTTGAAATGAAGTGTGTGTGTATGTGTGTGTGTGTGTGTGTGTGTGCGCGCCCTGGGCAGAGAGCAGCTTAATGATGAACACACTGGAACATTCATCATCATGTTCACTGCGTCCAGGGCAGCTATTAAACACAGCCCAGAGTACAACACACACTCTCAATGCATTTACACTAACACAATATGCAATACAGACAGCTATGAGTCACACACATATGCGCTCATACAGTATAGACAATATTCCAATCACACACAGACCGTGTGATCGATAGATGTCACGCGTGAACACAGTGTCATGCCTGCAGAATGTCAAACGCTGTGCGGACGCTGTATCTGGATCCCTGTGATTCACATTTAGAACCATAGTTCATCCATAAATTAAAGTCAACATGAAATCAAAATGGACATTTCTTGTTTTTAAAACATATTGCAGTATTTATTATAAATTATTTATATGTGCACGTCATTTTTTTTTTTTTATCTTCAAACAAAATAACTTCCTCTCCGACATCTCTTGTCTTCTCTGATGAGGGCGGGGCAACCTGTCACTCACACGAGATCGACCAATAGCAAGCTACAACCATCTAATCAATTCCCGATGAGCAAAATCAAGTCCTGCCCTACATTTGTTCTTGTTCGAAAAGCTGTTTCATTCAAATATACACCACAATAGGGAAAAAATTATATCGCAACTTCCACCTCATGCGACTTTAATAGTCAATCGTCATTTTTTCCATGTAGTGAAAGTGAAACAGGACTGCGGCTGGATAAAAAAAAGCACCATAAAACTATATGAGGTGAAGATTTTCAGTGCTTAAAAGCTTAAATTTCAGTCTTTTCCCTCACACAGATCTCATATTTGGTACTATTTCTTATTCATATTGCATTTGCGTGTGTTTTTGAATGTTTGCTGTGCAGCAGTTTGAATGAGACACACAGCTGAAGTACAGCAGGTGTGAGACAACTCCAGACATTTACAAACTGACACAGACGTGCCTGTAATGCAAGATCCACCTGTGTGGAAGCAGAGAGAGAGGGAGAGAAAGAGAGAGAGAGAGAGAGGGAGAGAGAGAGAGAGAGAGAGAGAGAGAGAGTATTTATACACTCAATTTATTACCTTCATTAGCTTTGATGAGATGGGAAGCAGTTTATGGTTGAGCTACACTGGCCACACATGCAAACATGCGTGTTTGTGTGCGAGAGTGTGTGTATCTGTCAAGGCTTGTTGCCAGGTTACAGCCATGTGTTGAAGCTGCCTTAAGAGCACATATTGCACCATTGAGAAGTGAACCAGAGAGAAATGAATTGAAAATCACTTACAAAATTCAGTTCTAAAACAAGGAAACTTTTGGGGTGAGTCAGCATGATGAGGATAAATTTGATCTTTTGACAGAGTAAAACCATCTTAAACATTAAAAAACAAACACATCTAGATGACATGCACTTAGAACCGCCTAATACAGGAAGAGGTTTGACTGACGTGATACGACTAACTCAGTTTGCTTTTTATGTGACTTTATAGGTGCAAACTCAAATCAACATTACAACAATATTAGATAAATGTGCAACAGATTGGCAACCCAAGAAAAAGTGCAACAGCAGTTTCTGTGAAGGCTGTACAGATAGAAGAGGAGAAACTGTAGGAAAATGTGTGTGCACTGCAAAAAAACTAAAACATTTCTAATCAATATTTTCTTTTTTTTTCCAGTAAACATCTTAACACCCTTCAGGCAAAGATGAGCAAATATAATTTGTTTCTTCTTTTCTTGATGTCTTGCAAAAAACATACACATTTTGTAACACTTTCATTTTACTGACTGGAAACAAAGCATCTAATTCTTGCAATATTTTTCAGATGATAATATGCTGATTTAGTTATTGCTTTGACATGACTACTGAAGCTAAGGTCTGACTCTAGAGACACACCAAGATTCCTGACTTGATTTTTAGTTGTTTGACCCCTAGAGTTAAGGTACGCGTTCACCTTGAGAACTTCATCTTTATTTCCAAATGCAATGACTTCAGTTTTGTCTTTGTTTAACTGAAGAAAGTTTTGGCACATCAAACTGTTGACTTCATCAATGCGTTGGAACAGGGAGTCAATGTAGTCTTCAGTAGTCTTCAGGCGATAGGGCTAAGTAGATCTGTGTGTCGTCTGCAGAGCTGTGGTAAGTGGTAAGAGATTTGGTTCTTTTTCTTTTTTCTCATTGGGAGCATGTACAGGTTGAATAGGAGTGGTGCAAGAATTGAGCCTTGAGGGACTCAGCATGTCATGGATGTCCACTCAGACTTGTGGTCACCTATACTCACATAATAACCTCTCCCTGACCTGAACCAAGTTATCTAAACTATCTTAAGTAAATAACCTTGTTTTAAGGATGTTTATTGTCATTTTTAGGCCCTTTGGAAGTTTGCTGAGTTCCTCTAGTGATGGGCTCCGGGCCCCTGGCTGAGAATAGGCCCCCGGGCCACTGTCAAAAATTCTACTTTTACATCCATTTTGTATTTTATATTAAATATTTTGGCCAATTTGATCAAATTCACACATTTTACAATGTTTAAATACATTCATAATACATTAGTACTGAAAATATGACAAAAACATAATAAACTAACTGACGTCTGCAGATAAATTTTTTGCTAGATTATGCAAGATAATGGTAGAAATAGTGTAGAGGTAAGACGTGTGGCTGAAAGTTGTGACGCAAATCGACCCGCGTTCGAATCCACCAGATCCACCAGCCAAACAAAAACAGATTATGTGACTCCCTGAAATTGCAGAAAACCAGACAATCAAATTTGCATTTTTGCATCAGGCACTCGTGACTGAAACTACGCGAGACCCTTCTGTTGCACATATTACGTTTGACACCTCTGAGCAACTACATCCCCTTTCCAGAACCTTCTTTCTCATAAAAACGGTGAGTGGCGGCGAATATGCTGGCGTAGAAGTTTTAGCACAAAACAGTAAAATAGTGCCTTCAAAGGGCAAACAAATAATGCAATCCAATTTCTCTCTTGTTTGAGACTGTGATGAAATCAGCTAGTTTTTTCCCCCTCTTAAATCTACCAAAGGTATTGTGCAAACACCTTGAAATATGCATCCCTGAATGTGTTAGCTCTTTTCCGTCTCCCATCTGGTAGCTAACGCTGCAATATTAAAATGCTAATGGAGCCGTCGGACAGACGCTGAGAAAGGAGAAGTTGATTCCATCTTTCACGGAGCCTGAGAGAGACATACTAACTCTTCCGGGCAAGAACGCTGAATGATTGGCTCTATTTAAAAGCCAAAGGTGATGCGAAGACAAAAGGAACTGATTTTAAAGTCAAGTTCGGGCCCGTATCTCATCGATTCGCTCAGATCGCGTGACTCGCTGTAGAGTTTCGGGAGGGAAAGCGTGGAGTTAGATTGATAGAGAAAGTAAGTAAGTGGCAGCAGGGGAAATGTATTGACAGTTTAACATTGACAAAGCTTCAAAAATGTCTCAAGCTTCTGCCGCTGCCACATTTCTCTCTGTCAGAGAACCCGAACCATCCTTTCCCTTCATGCACATGTGCTTTTACTCAACCCCAACTATAAATCATTTTTGGGAGAAAAATAATGAGTGGTGAATAACTAATCCTAACTGACTCAGTTTGTCCATCTCTCTTACTTTCTTGGCTATAAATGAGCATAAAATGCACAACACTCCTGGCTGTTTCAGTGTTTCATTTAGCTACATGTATCAGTGGTGTCCTTTGGGTGTATCTATGAGCTGCGGTTTGATTAGTCAGTCGAAGCCGCTGGATTTCTGCCCCCAAAGCTCCACGTTTCCCCTTCACACCCACGACTCGTGCTTATAGCAGCTGAGCTTTAAACAACACCTATTACTCTTACGCTGTCAATTAGGATAATTTATGGCCGTAATTCTGAGCCGGCATGAATTGCGGTGTTTTGATGTTGGTAAATACTTAGAAGTTAATTGGGGGCATCTGCTCCGGGGAGTTCGGGCGAAGAATGGGAGACTGTTGTGTTTTCACGCGTGCTTGCCAATTAACAACTCCCACCTCCATGCCACCGAACGCAAAACAACTCGCAGACCCGACGTTTAACGCGTTTGCTCCTCCGCCGTGGCTCAGATTCTCTGGGGTGTGTGTGTGTGTGTTTAGATGAAGTTGTAATTGCATGGGTTAATTTCACTTCCTCTATGGATGCTGCATATGGGTGTTTTGTTAACTGTATGCAAATTCTGCCCTGTGGACTTCTGTAAAACACACTTTTAATACACAAGTTTTTATTTGTTAAAGTCCCCATGAAATCAAAATCAATGTTTTTTTTTACTTTAAGTATAAATATGTTAGCCTTCAGGTTATCTAGTAGCGAGTGCTCTCCAAAACAATGACAAAATTCACAAAACTTACAGTCTCTCACTTCTGCCAATATGGATCAAAGATTTTGATGACATCACTCTGCACTTCAGCTTTTCATCATATTTTCTCTAGAATCTAAAGCTTCATTATAAATAGATGCTGAACCAAGATGTAGAAAACCGTTTTCCACCGTGACGGTCCACTGTTGATGCCATGAAACATAAATCATGGTCGGTCTTTTTGAGACTCATTGACACTTGTCTCATTAGCAAGTGCACTGAAAACTTTATAAAACTCTTGGTTGTAGTGGAAGTGAGGTCACGACTTATTGACAGTCACAATTTGTGTAAAACATTATATAATAGTTTTCACACCATATATATTCAGTCTGTTTAGATATGCATTGTTTTATAAATTCCTGTTTTATGGTAAAACAATCTGTGTTTAGGAGGAAAAGCTGAAATCTCTTCTATTTATAATTAAAATCTATATGTTTTAGTTATAATAAAAAGTCAATCCCTGAAGTTAAAGAAACGTCAGTACTGTATGTGAGAGCACCATTGCAATATTCATTCGGTTTACCACATTTTATTCAAGACATGCTTCCTAAATCTTCTCCGTGGACCCAATCAAAAAAATATTCAGACTTTCTTTTGAGCAGAAACTTGGTCCTGTCGCTGTTCTTCTTTTGTGTCAATTTCAACTCGATCTTGTCTTAACTTCCTTCTTCCCTCATTATATACGTTCTTTCATCTCATCATCTCTTTCTTTTTACTCTCTTTAGAACCCTGACATTGTGCTGGTCCACTACCTGAACGTGCCCGCCATAGAGGATTGTGGGAAACCGTGTGGACCCATCCTGTGCTCCATCAACACAGATAAGAAAGAATGGGCCAAATGGACCAAGGAAGAGCTCATCGGGCAGCTCAAACCCATGTGTGAGTGTTCAACTACATTTATAGGCTGTTTATTAGTATAATATGTCTAGTATAGAAAAAAACCGAAGCATGTTTAGTTACAGCTGAGACTATTACACACTGTGTTTATTTATTTATTTATTTATTTAACAGCTATATATTCATGGTTATAAAAAGTGCATAATGGTATTTGGGGGCATTTAAGTCAAACTTGAAATATCTGAATGTCATTGCATGATTAGATAATAAAATATCAAAACAAGTGGCATTTGCCTTCATATTTTGTATGACATTCAGACATTTTAAAGTGTCCAAATACCGTTTAGTTCTCAGAGGGGTGCATCTGTACTACACATGCACATCAGGAAACGATCCAAATCGTTCTGACACCCATCCTCTGGTCTCTCCTGTGCTTTTAACTTCACAAAACCAGTAGAGTTTAAGACCACGTCCGTGTTCACACACTGCCACACACTCTCTGTACATTCACAGCAGTGTAATGTTAGAGTGACTTTTAAATCTTAACACACATCAATGAGTCATTAACTTCATGATGTGGTAGAAAGGGCAGGAGAACGCTTCTCACATCATCATCATCTCTTTGAATGACCTTCAGTTAGTGAAGCTCAATGACGGTGTGGTACTGCCACCTACTGGTGACCGGTGGACGTCGCAGAGAGTTTGAGCTGGGGGGGGGGGGGGGGGGGTCTGGGAGCTCAAATATTGAAGGTGGCTGACTGCTCTCTCACCACTCATGTATTTTGAATGATGCAAGCTGTTCAGATCAGATCTGGCCTTGATGTGGCCCATATATGTACTGGGGCATAAAAAGGGCATTCTGGTTAGATGTGTGTGATTCAGGTAAAAATATCTTAACAAGTCAGCAGAAGAATGTCAACATCATTTAAATATTGCATAAACAACATTGAGCTTATTTTATTTTATGTCAGTTAAGCGCATTTACCCTGTATTCTCCATACTGTAATGTGTCTGGATGTCTTACCTTTGAGTTGCTATGCAATTCTGATTATTCTCAATGATTTTAATTTGGTTCTTAATTATATTTGAAAATATATTTTAAGTCACCCATTAATTAAATTTAATACAACAATATATATGATTTCAATACTGTGAATTTGTTTGTTTGTTTGTTATTTTAATAACAGAATGAGAATTTAAGGGTGAAATGTGCTTAACAAAAGTTAAATAAGCAAAATACTAAAATATGCATATATATATGCTATATATATACTGTATATAGCATATATACAGTGTGTATATATATATATGCATGTAAGCAGCTCTGTTTTCTCTCTCTCTCTCTCTCTCTCTCTCTCTCTCTGAGACAAACTGATTTGTATTGACTGAAATCATGAAGTTCTTCTCTGAGTGTCTCTAATTGGATTGTGTCAGATGACTGTGATGTTTATTTCTGGACTGAAAGATGAAAAATTATGCTCTCAGTAGATGAAGTGCACGGTTCCATGCTGTGTTTTCTATCAACATTAGAAGAAGCAAACAAGATGGCTTTAGTAACTGTCACTCTGCTCATATAGATCTGTGATGCTTTCGTCTCATTAAAGCAGCGCCCAGGGCCTCATTACTGGAACACACTGCACATGAAACAGCATAGATAGAGTAAACCCGTATTTGACTGGTTCTGGCTTGTAACATAAACCATTCATTGATGATGTCCTGGATGTAGCTGTAGTACCTGCACATGTCCAGCAGATGTCAGTGTTAAACTGCTTTGCTTTATTAGACTGGCCACGTTGTTTTGGGTGATCTGAAACAGCACATGTTTAACAGTCACCTCACAGTTGTCTCATCATTTGAAAGGAAGTAAAGCATTTTTGTCTGGCACTTTAGGAATGTTCAAGTATATGACACATGTGTCAAAGTCTGGGTTACAGGATTAGTTTCAAGTAGACTAAACTAAACCAATGCAGTCAGGCTTTGTTGGTATGTCCATGACACTAAACGTTCTCTGTCAATTCAGGCTTTTATCCTGAGATCATAGAGCGCATGCACATGAAAGTGCGACATCAGTGGCGAACAGCCAATCATATGCTTTGAAACATAGAAAAACTGCAATTCAATTCTTGCAAGAGTCAGAATCAGCTAAATTATATTCTCTCTTTTGCCGAAGATTAAGAGATTGGAGAATATGACGTACTTAAATTAATTTACACAACAAGAAACAAGAAGAAAAAGTCTTGCTATATCAGCGCAAGTGAAATTTGTGAAGTTAGTTTATTTAGTTGATAATATATAACCTATGTATTTAGCTCATGTAAGTGTACAGACATGTAAGCTCACGTAGACATTTTTTAAGCTTTATATCTACCGATTCCATATCTTATTTATATTACATATTATCTGTATATAATTGTGTTCATTTAAACTAAATGTATAATAATAATAATTAAACTAAAATTCGGCGTATAATATTTATATGAAATATATAAAATAATTATAAGAAATAATCTTCGCTAAAAGCCAGACATTTAAAAAAAAAAAAATATTTACTATGTTGTGATCTTTAATTTGCAGCAAGAGAAACTGAGGGAGTATGGCAAGCCGTTTTAGCTTTTATTCATTCCCAGGATATGAATTCAAAATGCTTTTTAAGCAATTTAAAATGCTTATTCTTGATATCAGAAATGAAATTTCAACAAAATAAAAACTATAATTCTTGATATCTGTAATTGTATTTTCACTAGTGAAATGTCACCATAGGCTGCCGTTCAAATTCAATTGTTAATATCATTCATTTCTTAGTTGAAATTCCAATTTCACACATCAGACATACAATTCTTACTAAAAATCATAATTTTTGATATCAGTAATTGTGTAGTTACTAGTGCAAATGTCTAATCTATATCAACAATTTAATTACTTACAACATTAAATTTTTGATATCAATAATTTGATTGTCAGTGACAATGTTAATTTCTGATATCATGAATGTGATTGTTACTAGTAAGAAAAACACTTTAGATATCTGAAATTACTCAGTTAATGATATCAGAAATACATTTTCAGATATCAGAAATAACAAATGTAACATGTTGAAAATCTGGAAATACATTTCAATAGTGACAATTGAATTCTTGATATCAGGAATTTATATTTTTACTAGAAACAAAGTAATTATTGATATCAAACATTTAGATTTTTACTAGTAAGAATTACATTTCTGATATGTAACTAGTAAGAAATCAATTCTTGATATCAACAATTGAATATTAATGGCAGCCTATGGAATTATAGTTTTTACTAGTTGAAATTCAATTCTTGATATCAAGAACTCAATTTCTGCGAGTGATGACGTCACTGTTGATATTAAGAATTTACATTTTTACTAGTAGAACTTTCCTCCCTAATATCAAGAATTAGCATTTTAACTGAAAATTGTATTGTTAATATATCAAGATTTAATTTCCTGCGAGTGATTGAAAGTCAAAGCGGCTTGCCATAGCGGGAGCACATTTATTGCGTCAGAGATGTGTCACTTTGCTCACAGCTGATTGGTCCAATTTCGGTTTGAGATCTCTGACCCAGAACATAACCTGTCCCGGAGCAGGTTAGCCCTGGATCATAAGTTTCTATTGGCGATAAACACCATTAAAAGCTGAGCCACTTTCATGGTGCCTAAAACCCAGGGTTGGCACAAACTAAACTGACCTGGCCAGTGCAAAACTGCAAACACACACAGTTAGTGCAAACTGAGAGTCGAGTCAGTTTAATATCAGTGGTCATCAACAGCATGTCACAGACGCTTCAACCACAGACACTTCTGTAGGAAAAGGCAGATCACTTTGAGAGTGATTGTGTCCGTGAGTGAGAGTGGGGTCAGGCTCTCTCCCCTGCAGTGTCAGTAGTGCTGGCGAGGTGCTGGTCTGTGTGGCTGTCTGGCTGACGTCTGTGTCCTCTCTCTCCCGGCAGTTCATGGCATCAAGTGGACTTGCAGCAATGGGAATAGCAGCACTGGCTTCTCAGCAGAGCAGCTCGTGCAGCAAATTCTGGACAGCCACCAGACCAAGCCACCTCCCCGGACTCACAACTGCCTCTGCACGGGAAACCTGGGTAAGGGAACGGGCGGCAAATGACAATTTCTCAATTGTTTCCCCTAGACAGTAATGACATGCAACGAAGAGCCTCCTGCCTTTTAGATTTGTCTCCTGAAAAAAAAAGACCCTAGCAAAATGTCTCAACACTCTCTAACATGTCTTATAACTCTGTAACCAAGAGTCAGAGATCTCAATATGAACATAATGTGAAATATCGCTCATTAAATTCTTTATTCTTCTATGCTAGGCCTATTATTCTATACTATTCTCTTTCTATAAGGAGTCATGTGGGTTTTATTGAGCCATTAAGCAACTTTGGCCTAACAGTGATTTCACTGTATGAATGTATAGTTATGATTTTCCCCTACAAAATAAATCTGCCAATTTATTATTTAAATTTGGACATTGCTGTTGACATGCAAGATTACTGAGAACCCTTTCCATCATAATTTCAGGTTCAGTATAGATTATGGCCAGTTGATGGCACTATTGAGTCGAGTAAAATTAAGTTGAGTACTTCACAAAAAGTTACACACAGAACACAGTGATGTCATTTACATTAAACAGAAAATAATATGTATATATTATGAAACCAATGTATTAATTTTCCCTGAAATCATATTGATAGATAGATAGATAGATAGATAGATAGATAGATAGATAGATAGATAGATAGATAGATAGATGACAAAGTGAGTTTTTTTCTACACCACATCACAAATACTGTCAAGCATGGTGTAATTGAACGTTTTTATTCTTTTTTCTTTTTTTTTGTATGTTTATTTGTAAGTTAAATGTATTTTTCTTCATTTCTATATTCATATATATCATATTTATAATTGTATATTTATTACATTCACATCATGTTATATTTATTTGAAACTATTTATTATAGAGGTTTTAAGCATCATTTCATAGAATAAAACATCAGCATTTAGCATTTATGTGGTATACTACAGAGGGCCAGCTCCTTCCATGAATCATAAGTCAATAAAATATATCAAAATGCATGTTTTTTCAATGTATTTATGGTAACATTAATATTATAACAACCTAAAATGTGTCTGGTCTCTGTAGGTGCTGGGAGCAGCCTGCATCACAAATGCAACAGTGCCAAACACCGGATCATCTCCCCGAAAGTGGACCCTCGCACTGGAAGCGCCTACAGCAGCACCCACTCCGAGGTCCAGAACAACGATGTGTCCGAGGGAAAGACGGAGCACAGCCACGGCGGGAGCAAAAATGGCAGGGCGGGGGGCGACGGTGCTGGGGGAACCGGCGGGCGAGAGAAAAGGAACGGCAAGGTGCACAAGCCGGCGCTGCTCCACCAGAACAGCATGGAGGTGTCCTCAACCAACCAGGTGGAAGTGCCAGACACCACCCAGAGCTCACCCGTCTCCATCAGCAGCGGGCTAAACTCTGACCCCGACATGGCCGACAGTCCCGTGGTGACAGGAATGGGCCACGTAGCCTCGGTAATGAACAGCCTGTCTCAGTCCGCCACTGTATTCATGTCAGAAGACCCTGTCTATAGCATGTCTCCCACTGTAGACCCCAACGCTCACCTCTTGGGTGCTGACACAGCCTCTAGCAGTCTAGTATTAGCGGTGACCGCCGACAGTCACAAGTTTGCCTTTGCTGGAGCAGTGGGAGTGGGGTTGGCGGATGCAGGGTCAACAGACGAACTTGCTATGCTGTCCACAGCCAGTGTGTCTGAAGAACTGGTGCTGTCTAGTAACCTCGAAGCTGGGAATATCAAGCTGCCCGAGACCAATATGAACTTTGACCCTGACTGCTTCCTCAACAACCCCAAGCAAGGTCAGACCTATGGAGGAAATGGGATGAAAACTGAGGAGGGCAACAGGAGCAGCTGCAGCAACGGCGGACTGCGGTGTTCTCCGCCTCTCAATGACAACGGTTACGTCTTTAACCCCTCTCTAGTGAAGAACATCAAGACGGAGGACACGTCATTTGAACAGCAGTTGGCTAAAGAGGGTGGCTATCAGGTTGGAGAAGTGGTGAGCGATGCCGTCGGGATCTCTGGTTCCTCAAGCAGCGGTTCTGCACAAAACTCTCTGGCTCTGACGCCCACCGGTTCACTGCTGCCATCTGGAGGTGGACTCAGTCCCAGCACCACACTCGAGCAGATGGATTTCAGCGCCATTGATGCCAAGCAAGACTACCCGTCCAGTGTTATGTCAGCAGCAGGCTACGGACAAGCTATCTCCAGCTCTCACCTGGCCCACCAGGGTCACTCCCCCAGCTTCTTTCTGCAAGGTTCTCCACAGTCCCAAACGCACCAGAACAACTCCGGTTCGACACAGAACTCCCACGACTCCAATGCCTACATGGCTCTCGTCAAGACAGACTCGACGGGAACCAACGGACATCTCCATCACCGTACACACCCCAGCCAGCACACTGCCTCTAACTGCAATGGTGGCTCTCCAAACGAACGTAATGGACAGGCCGGGCCGCTCCAGCTTCTGCAGTACCAGAACCGCTTCCCAACCCCAGGCCAGGAGCATGAAGAAGTGGGGGGTTTGGAACAGCCAGCAAGAGCAGAACAAGGGGCAGGAGGTGACGTCCAAGAGAAGGACTCAGATTGTTTGATGACACAGCCTGGTAGAGGCGGAGAGGCCGAGGGCGCAGAGCACTACCTTCAGCAGCCAACAGAAGCTGGTGGAGTCGGGCAGGGATCTGGAGGAACGAGCGCAAGGGCGGAAACTGGAACTTTGTGCAACAACACAGAGGGAAATGGAACCACCAACAGCGCCCATCAACAGCTTCAGCCGCTCCTGCAAGGAGCCGGTTTGGTGCAGGGGTTATTCAGCACCGTAGGAGCCCACCAGAGCCTGGGCAGCACTGGAACCAATGGAGGAGGCTCCATGGAGATCAACCTGGACCATTTTGATGTTTCCTTCGGGAATCAATTCTCCGATCTTATCAATGACTTCATTTCGGTGGAGGGCGGAAGTGGTACGGCAGTAGTGCCGGGCGGCAGCGCTCTCTACGGGCATCAGCTGATGACCCATTCGGGAACAGAGGGGCAGGTCTCTTCTGGAACCGCTGCGCAACAAGGTGCAGATGAAGGAGCTCATGGGGCGAGAGGGTACAATTCTTCGGACCTCTGCCTGCAGCCCTGTTGCAGTCCGCAGTCCACGCAGGCTGGGGCGGTGGCGGGCGAGGCGGGACAGCTGTCGTACATGCAGGTGGCAGAGGCCGTGTCGGCAGCTGTGGCACACGGGAACATGGCAATGTTACAGGCTACCGGAAGGCTGTTTGTGGTGACGGACTATTCTCCAGAGTGGTCTTATCCTGAGGTGAGTTTGTGATGGACACTTCTGCAGAGCTTAAAAAAAAAGGCATCTCAACTGCTGTAGATGTGTGATCTAGCCACCAGGTGGCAGCGGAGATGCGGGAAAGTGTGCAGGACCAGACAGAATCTGCATTTTCTGAACAGATTTTAGTGGAATGGATTTAAAGATTGTAAAATGAACAATACTCTATTATTAGTAGCTAATAATAAACAAACAAGTGGCAAGGGACATGTAGGGATTAATGAATGATTGTTTTCTAATTCTGTGGAGACCTGTGGAGTTCTGAAAGCACACAATTCATATGGAAATCAGCCACAAGCTGCTTAATACAGGAATAGATTTCAGTCCTGTGAGGTCTGAATGTAAACCTCAAGGTCTTCTCTACAACAAGTGACGTATTTGTTTGTCCCAGAAGCCCCTGGGCCACATGAGACACATGTTCAGCCTGTCATTAACATGTCTATTGGCAAGGAAGCAGTCGGACAAACATAGACAGAGGGATATCAGACTTCACCACAACAACACTTAAGCTCTCACAAACACTGATTCTTTTTTCTGTGACATTTTCCTAGTTGGAAGGAGATATCATCAGAGATGCATTTTAATTTGTTTCTTGTGGCGTACTGACATATGAATGAATAAATGCACGTTTAGGCCAAAATACACCAAAAAGAAATAATCTAGATCTAAATTCTGACAGTATAAGCATGCAGTAAATGCAAACAACCAATCTCAGGGATGCTGTTGCCTTTGCAAGCTTTAATAGGTTAAATATTGGCTCATTATTGGTATATGTTTCTCAGGGTGGGGTGAAGGTTCTGATCACCGGTCCATGGCAGGAGGCCAGCAGTGAATATACCTGCCTGTTTGATCAGATAACAGTTCCAGCCTCCCTCATCCAGCCCGGGGTGCTACGCTGCTACTGCCCAGGTATTTCAGCACAGTCACATACACAAACTGCATGCACATATACACATTTGAATTGTGCTTTTGGAGGGAAAGTGTGAGTCTGCTACATTTCAGCATCCCAAAAGCATCAAATAAAGTAAAAATAAAATAAAATCACAAGTCAGTTTACCAAATCATCTTAAACCAACATTTGATTTTAGAATCTTCTCCATGGTGAAAAAAGAAACAAATATTTTGACCTTCATGTGTTAAGCTTTAATACTGTAGCCCATTCATATATAATGTGATCTTTTGTGAACAAACAAAGGACTGTTTTTAACAGCTGTCATAGAGAACTCATTAAAATTCCACTGTTACATAACTAAATATATAAATAAAAACAACAATACTCTGAGCCATCACTCTTAGCATTGTAAATGGTTTGCAAACGTGTGCAAACAGTAAGCTGTTTCTTTGCACATAACAACAAAAAAAAATAAAAAATCTTAATTTGTGTCTCATTTCCTTTCAAAGCTCATGACACGGGCCTGGTGACCCTGCAGGTGGCAGCCAGCAGTCAAATCATCTCCAACTCAGTGGTGTTTGAGTATAAAGCCCGTGCCCTGCCTGCCCTGCCCTCCTCTCAACACGACTGGCTCTCACTGGACGGTACGTTTCAGATTTATCTTACATCATGTATTGCTGTTAAACAGTATTGGTTGTGTGTGTTTTATTTGATCATTTTGTATTGTTTATTTTCAGAAAAACAGTGTAACGAAATTATGGAATTTGAATCTGAATTAATGCTATTTCATGCATAATGAATACTAAATGTTTAATTTGCGTATTGCATATGTTTGTCTGAAAAATCTCTGGGTGGCTGATGGCATATACTTCTTCAAGCTGTGTTTCAAATGACTAGCAGGTGCACAATGGACACTTGGCTGCTGTTAAACTATTAGTTTTGCCTGCATTTTGAACGGGGTGGCCAGGTAGCGTTTGCCTAGTCTAAAGGGAAATTAAAAACAACTCACATAGACTCTGCTCTTATTTGCTTCTTTTTTTTTTCTTTCTTTTTTTTTTTTGGCCTGTGGTTTGTATTAGCAAATCCTGAATATGGTTAAACTGGGCTGCCAAACCTTGGCCAGATACTTCTGTAGCACCTTAAGGTCTAAGGATGACTGCCATCCACAACCGCTGGGTTAGACAGTGAAGAATCCTTCTAACCTGTACAACCAGGTCATGTTTGGGTTAAAAATAAGGCTGAAAAAGACTAGACTAAAAGGCACTCATGGTGTATGTTTCTGTCTTTTTGTCATTGCCAGTGTGGGGAAAAAAATCTCTTTACGGAATATATACTTATCAGGTTATAAAGACTATATGGACTTGTTCTGTGATAAAATCATGGTTTGTTGTTGATTGTGTTCTGAGGGTAAGTCTCACAAAGAAATATCCAGGTCATATTTAATAATAAAAAGGATTAATTTTATACTGCTTTTACTAAATCTCAAGGTTGTTTCAGTGGATATTTATACTGAAATGCAATAATGAAGCCTGGAGGGGAAAAACTCAAACCTAAAATTAATTCAATATCCGGAGAGAATTTATATTTTGCATAAAAAAGACAATTAAGCACATTTCACCCCATGTCCTCAACTTTAATGTGAAAAAAAAAACTCATTAGCATTTTAGTGTGTCTGTGATTTTAATTCTCATTTTTCTCAATGATAGTTCTCATTAGATTGCTATTACTGTAATGGAGTCATTAAAACCATCCAGTCTGGACACAATAATTCACTATAAATTAAAATCAGCATAAACTTTTAACCATTTAAAGATATAATTTTACATTACATTAATTATGATTTGATATGTTTTATTTTATAGGGGAAATGTGTTTATTTGTCCAGATAATGTAAATATATCTTGAAGATCCTAAAAATAAGCTGTTTTCTTTTTTTCCTTATTTCTTTGTGACATTCATCCCTGCATCAGCGATTTACACTCTAGATATATTTTTAGGCAATGCCAATGTTAAGTGTATTATAGTTACATTTGTTAGGTGAACTTTGGGAATATAAAAACGCTGAAAAAGAGTGATCAAAGGTTATGAGATGAGATCTCATTCGTCTAATCGCGCTTCAGTTCTCCCGGCACTCTGTCTGCGTTCATCCAGCGTGTTATGTGCGTGGCACTGAACGACACACCGCCTGGCCTGATTTGTCATAATGCAGAGAGGAGAAAAACAGTTTGTCTGCAGCATTGCAGGTACTGAACCACAGGACAGAGGCTGAGAGGGGCAAGAGCAGTAAACCTGCCTCCTGTTGACTCAGATTTGTCGCAAAATACCCTTGTGAGCGACCGTCACATTGTTCCCAGCGCTTATATGAGTGATCACGGCGTCTCCATTGTGTTTCGCTGCCACTCCCAAAAGAAAAACACGTCCGTATCCAACCACCACACGACTTAAGATTCGCGCCAAAACGTTTTAGTCAAACGTCAAAAGCGGAATGCTTCGAGTCCAGAAGCTGTCGTAAACCGTTATAAAATAAAAACACGTTTAAAAAAAAATAATAAAAAAAATGCGATACGATGCAAAACTCGATCTCGGTTTGGAGACGTATCACTGGTGCGCGTAGAGCATTCGCAATGTTAAAAGATCCGGCAAAACGATTTTTTTTTTTTTTTTAATGCAATTGAATGTTTTCCGTTAGAAAAGGAGGACTGTCAGTGTCATGCCTGCGAGTGTTTGGAGAGCCAGCCGGTGGCGCACGACTGCGCGTAAAGCGGTGCGTAAAGCGCGTACCTGCGGCGGATGAAGCCCCGCGTCTCCATGAGCGAGCGGAGAAGATAAAGCATCGGCAGCAGGGATGGGGAGGGAACAGGAGGAGGTGTAGAGGAGGGGGACGAGGGGTCTTTATCTCTCTCCCTACACTCTCCGCACTTACACTTTGTTCCATTGTTGTTGGCTCATGTGCCAAGCGGCTCCTGCGGTTAGTTTGACGCTGGATGGAGAACATGTGTGATTGACAGATAACACGTTGGCTGATTCGGGTTTGTATGCATGATTATTTTCGTATTGGCATGAACTTGATCCACATGCACAGACTATTTAAAGATGAATATAGGTTCTAGTTCTGCACTCCAGGTGTCAGTGTCTTTGTTATGTGTCCTGCTATATTCTTTCCCTTGTTTACAATATTTCCCAACAACATTGTGAGCATTTTCTCTTCTGGAAAGCTATTTTATTGTCCCGAGGGCAGTGTTTTAGAGAGCTCATGCTGGGTGAATTGTGGAAAATATTTACTACATAGACTCATTTAGGTGCTACATGGAAGTTTGTTAAAATGAACGGTCATATAATCATCATGTTGTGCAGGTTTTACAACCAGGTAGGGCTGTACATACTACTGACTGTACGGCTTGTAAACTTTAACCAACCAGTGTTCTCCGAGACCTCCAGATCTCCTTTGTAAAGCATGTGGTTGCAATGAGTCGGTCAGGTGTAGTGCGTCTGTCTTCAGCACCACAGGCAGTGGACAGCGACAGTGATGCTGAGAGGATCAGACTGTTGCCCTTCTTGTGATAAGTGTTCCAGAGGGAGAGGACGAATATACTGTGCCATAAAGTTGACCTTTTTTCTACAATTATTCTGAAATCTACAGTGTAATAGTGCTGACAGACCTATTAGAATTGTGCTACCAACCTGTTGACAACTTATGGCTATGGTCTTTTGCCTTTTTCATTGTTATTATTATTATGAAGAACACTTGTTTTTAGTTGTCTGATTTGTGTGCGTGTTAAATTACAATCTGCAATACTTGCAATCACATCATATAAGTCTAAGAGGATTTCAACTGAGTAACTTCTGTATTCTTGTTTTTCCGGCCTGCCTGCATGCCCTTACAAGGAAGCTTGTAACTAGGTCACTATAATCAACCCTAAATCTACAGTTCAAAGTTCCTTGTTCTGCTTTGATGAGATTTCCTGTGGAATTCTAGGAATATTGCGGTCATGGCTTGAGTCCGCTTAAAGGAGCGCCCACACAGATCTGTCCCGTCCGAGCTGTTTTTGCTCTCAATTGAGATTAAACTGTTTTTTGTTTGAATGTCTATCCTCCAAGCAGTCTGAACTAAATTGGATAATCTGAGCAAGTACAGTGTTGTGCTGGCATTTAGTTTCATGTGTAATTAGAGTTCACAACTCTCTGTGGAGATTCTGTTTTCATTTGTGTGTGTGTGTGTGTGTGTGTGTGTGTGTTGCAATGGTCATTTAAAGTGAATACTGATCTGTAAGTTTTTTCTCATTTTGTTAAATTCTCTGGATTGATATAATGACCATGGTACTTTAAGTGCAGTATTTTAAGTGCAGTAAAACTCTTGTAAACAAGTTGTTGTTGTTGAAAGTCCGTTACTTGCAGATATAAATGCATAAATACCTAAAGATAGTCGAATATAAAGACATAAAACATTTACACATAAACAATAAGAGTGCTTTAGATTCCAGCATTCAAAGTCTTTGTACTGGAAGCTTTTGTTTGTCTGAGTCCTGTGTCTGAGGCTGTACATATCTTACAAATGTCAATCAGAGACCTTGAATGTGAGTTCAGATTGCTACTATGACATGGTTTGTTAAATAGTTTTTAAGCAGAGGGGATGTTTTGGTTTAGATGTGGAAAGTTAATACAAATAATCAGTGCTGGGGTTATGACTGACAGAGAAATAATGGCATTATCATAGCAGCCTTGCCTCTATCCAATTCTATCCAAAACAAGCACCTATTCCAGGGTCATGATCTACCAGATCTACCAATGTCCACAGCATTAGGAGCTGTTATCCCAGCTTTGAGTCCATGCTGAGCTAAATCCCCTTAAGACAAAATCATTGCACATTATCAGCTAAATTCTGTTGAAAGGGACATTTGTGTGATTTCGTTTTTTTCCATTTCTGTTCGATGCATTTATAGTGATGGGCTTAAACAGGATGTCAGTCTGTTATAGATTTAAAGCAAATCCTTGCGGACATGCCCAGCAGAGCATGAGCTCCGTCTATTTTAAACCTTAAAAATAAAAAGTCAATATGCTCTCTGAGCTCAGATGTAGCAAATATTGGATATGCTCAGGGGGGAAATTACATAGCAATCATCCAGTATTCAATAAATAATCAAGACCATCATAAATTGTACACATCTTATTTTGCCTCCACATGATTTTGTCTTTTGATTATTTCTGACATTGATATTTAAGATGCATTTTTTATTACTTAATGCTATATAATTGTCATTCATCTGCAGACTGTAAATTAAATTTTATTTAAGAGAGATGCTGGCTGTTTTTCATCAAATGTTGGAGAAGATTGTCACAACCGTGCATATTTCCAAATGCATGTTGTAGATTCATGGACTTTCATGATTTTTTATATATTTGGATTGCATTGTTGGAGTAATGCCAGATCGTGGAAGTATGGTGCTTCTTCGAAACTGGCCTGCATGATGGGGATTTGCTCTGTGCAAATTGCATTCTGCACTAATTTTGCACTTTTACCTAATATGCAAAACAAGACTGTCAGCAGGTGCAGTTTAATGTGCACTAATTCTTCCTAGCCATATGGATGCATTGTTAAATGCTTGTTTAATTTCTGATGACTGTAAAGCCCGTAGTCTCTTTATTACCAATCTCAGGCACAATAAACCGCAACAGATCTTCAACAAGTGAGTGATTTTGAGCCCCTGTTGCTCTTGTAGCTGTAAAGTGGTGCAGAAGCCCCCACTCTCAAGAGCATGATGCAACTGTGATGAAATAGAGAAACCGGCTTGGGCTCTCTGCATTAGGATATTACCATGAGATTCTCAACATCCAGCGAGTAGAGAGTTTAGTCCTTTCACTCAAGGCTTGTGCTCACCCACATGAGGTCCGCTTGACCAGGAGAGAGACTCAGGCCAAAGGAGCAGCACCAAGGCTGATGTAACATCTCCTGAAAAACGGTAACAGAGATCGGCACAGTGTGTTTAGTACTGTTGATGTTTTTTGGGGTCTAGTTTATGCATGAGCTTCGTCATTGGTCTGTGTTAGTGAAGGTTGTTGTTGGGTGCTTGGCAAATCGGGAAGTCTGATTAATGCACACAAACACAAGATGTAATTTAAAAATATTTGTTAAAGACGGTTTAATGTGTATTTACAGATTTTTGAAGAATCTTGACTTTTTTTAAGTTCATATTAAAAGTTAAAATTAACTTTGTTAATTAACTGTTGGAACTGATAAGGCTGTATGATGTTTAATTTTTCTTATGCATTTGTTTGTTGTGGCATGTCTTAAGAGCTGATTTTGTATAGGAATTCTGATAAATTGGGACACTTTTTGACATTGAAACGACTGCGAAAAAAAGTGGTTCAATTACCTTGAATTCACCTTATATATTCACCTGAATACAGCCAATGCAAATAATCTCGGCGCATCAATTTTCCGTAAACACTCTCCATCTCTGCGTTAATAAACATGAGTTAGGTCTGTCTGTTTTGAAACGCTGCCCCTCAACAGTTTTAGGTTTGACACAAAGCTTTCAAGTGTTCTGTTGCCTGGCTGGTCTGCTGGCATCTGATTGGTCGTCTCCAGGCTGCTGGAGGTGTAGTAGAGCGTTGATTATGTCACAGCCCCGTTGTAGAGCAATTTGGTCCCTCCTCCCCTTTCCCCTCCCCCAGCCTACATGAGCGTACGTGTGCCGCATTCTGAGTGGAGGCAGCGAGAGAGAGAGAGAGAGAGAGAGAGAGAGAGAGAGAGAGAGAGACAGCCAGCCAGCCAGCAGCAGGTGGAAATGACATCATCTGCACTGCACCAACACTGCAGTAGTGTTTGAACAAAGCTGCACTGGAGCTCCACTCAGAGCTGCTCTTTTTGTCTGCAAGGGTGGATGTTTGTGGAGGAAAAACACATAATCCAATGCATATGTGTATGTCCATTCATTAGAATTTGATTCGCTTTCATTCAGTATGTGTGAAACAGAACTGGTGTCAATATCGTATATGCAAGAAATTTGTCTTGATGTAAGCTGTCACTATAACAAAACAATACATTATGAGTGTACGTACAAGAACCTGCAAGTCGCTGGAAACCATTTTTTAAGTGGACAAAGGATGTGCAGCTAGATACTATTTTATGTGGACAGATGTAATGAGAAATAATGACGAATGTTTGAGATGTTGAAGAGTAGAAATGTCTGATAAATGTCATCTTTGTATTCATGTTGGTTTTGTACATTTAAAAAAAAAGTATACCATTTAAAACAGTTTTTAAGAATTGTAGCCTATTTGTACTAGATATCAAAAATATATTTTTGGGGGGGGGGAGGATTTTTTTTTTTTAATAACTTAAAAAAAGTAATATAATTAACCCATATAGGGTATCGAAGTGAAATTTGCAACACATTTTACGTCTGTAACGTGACATATTTTCTGAGTTAAACAAGATATTCATCTGGAAAAAATATAGGACGGGACTAATGTTTTGGTATTCATACCAGTGATTTTCCACCTGCTACAGCAGAATACTGCGGTTGAAAAACCTTGAACCAATGCTGCCAGTGTGTACACACCTATAAATGGCATTGGTGATGTCAGCTGAAATTTGCTAAGATTATGAAGACAAAAATTTTTTTTCTTTGGCATAACATGCACTGATGAACATGCATAACATGCATTTTGATTTCATGTTGATTTCAAAGTCCTACTGTGTTTAAAATATAAAAAACAAGATGTTTGAAATGTTTGCACAGCAGTTTAAATTCTCCTTGTGTTTTATGCAGATAACCAGTTCAGAATGTCCATCCTGGAACGCCTAGAGCAGATGGAGCGACGGATGGCAGAGATGGCCGGTCAACAGCAGCAGCAACAAGGCGGTGGAGGATCATCTGAGAGCGGAGGAACCGGATCAGGAGGAGGAGAAGGAGGAAGAAGCAATTCGGAACAGGCACAGGTATCCTTTTGAGCTATGCTGTCTTGCTCTAAACTAATGGATATCACCATTTGATTCTTACAATTGACTTGGTTCTTTATTGTTTGGTGTAGTTCTCACCAGGTCAGAGTCAGAGCCAGGGTCAAGGCCCGGCTGGCAGCTCCTTTGAGAGACGTGTGGTGGTAGTTTGTGAAAAAATGATGAACCGCGCCTGCTGGGCCAAGTCCAAGCACCTGATCCACTCCAAAACGTTCAGGGGCATGACTCTTCTTCATCTGGCAGCTGCCCAGGGCTACACCACCCTTATCCAAACACTAATCAAGTGGCGGTGAGTATACTGATTGCATACTGGCACGAAATGCCCATATATATTGCATATACATCATTCACCTGTTCTGTATTGTTCTGTTTGTTTTCACAGCACTAAGCATGCAGACAGTATTGACCTGGAACTTGAGGTTGATCCTCTAAACGTGGATCATTTTTCTTGTACCCCACTAGTGAGTATTGACACTAGGACATAGTAGTTTCACAATGCTGTTTGAATGAGTTGTTTCATACAGAAGGGGCAGAATATGGCACACAAATTAAATGCAACTCTTCATCATCTCTTCAGATGTGGGCTTGCGCTTTGGGTCATATGGAAGCAGCAGTGGTTTTGTATAAATGGGATCGGCGAGCGTTGGCCATCCCAGATTCTTTGGGTCGCTTACCGCTAGCTATAGCCAGATCCCGTGGCCACACTAAGCTGGCCGAATGTCTGGAAAGCCTTCAGAGGGAAGAGCAGCAGTCAGGAGCACTGACTGCAACTGCCAGCATGCCTTTCTCGCCATCTACTGAGGCCTCAGCAGCAGAGGGATGGATGAATGTTTGGGGTACGGAGACATCCTCAGTTGGGCTGAAAGACAGCAGCATCACTTGTTCTGCTTCCAGCTCCAGCTCAGGTGAGAACTGGAATCTTTTATTCTGTCAGTTGGTTTGCTTTACTTCCATAAAGTTAAAACAACCTTAAATAATAGCAAGACCTTTGCATAGGCCAGGTTGAGTGATTCAATTTGGTCAAGTGTTCTTCCTCTTAGACATGTTCTTCATACCTTTGCAGACTTGAGGAGACCCAGGTCGGAACCATCCAGTTTCTATAGCAGTGTTAGTCACGGGGACGCCCCATTGAGCAAGAAACACAAACCCAACCCAGAGACCCTTCAAACTCGGCCCAGCAAATCTTGCTCTGCCCCTCTCGGACTAGAAGAACAGGCCCACAAGCCTAAAATGTGCCCTTCCAAACCGAGGGAAGGTACTGTGGAAAAAGAGCAGGGAGAGGGGGAGCAGTCTCAGACTAAGCTGGGCTCAACTTGTGGAGGCGGGCGTTGGGGTTCCAGACAGGCTACAGGACGCAGAGTGCCAACTGTAGGTCTTGGCAAGGAAAGGCTCGCAAACAGACTAAGATTAAGAGAAGTTGCTAGCGCTGGAACGATCTCTGATCTGCGTACAAGCCAAGAGGATCTGGAGAACACCGGAGACCTGCAGGTGAGGCATAGAGAAGGTACTTTGGCACGAGTAGACTGCCAAAACTGCTTCTTTTGTACTGCTATAAGTCTGACGGACCTTGCAAAACTTGTACTGGCTTCTGTCTAGTGTCTCAGTGGCAATATTGTTCGCTATCTTATGTACCCGTCCTGTAAACCACATTCTGGAGCTCATGAACATGTACATTTACTGGTGAAATTTTAAAAGTACATACCAATTTGTTTCAGAACATGAACATGTTGACTTTAGCGGAGGAAGTCATTGAGGCGACGTCTGATCGCATCAAGAGGGAAAACTTTGTTGCATCAGACACTACACTAGATGGTGTTGGAGTCAGCAGCACTATGAGCTGGTTGGCCAGTTACCTTGGAGATGCAGAGAGGTGATTCATCATAAAGTTGATCTGTTCTCAAGAATGATAGTTGCAAACTCTTTGGGTTCTTGTATGTAATTGTTTTCCCAATCATTCCCAGGTTCCTGTTTAACAAGCCCCTAACTCACTCTCCTGGCCTGGCCTCAGTCCACGGTGGAGGACAGCCGGAACTCGACGGTCCTCTTGGGAAGCTTGGCTTTCAGTCCCCCACTGAATGGACTGCGCTTCTCAACGCCTCCCACAACAAGGAGGAGCGTGACCTGACCCAGCTGGCCCTGTCTGATCCTGAACAGAGAGAACTTTATGAGGCAGCCCGCCAGGTCCAGAACACCTTCCGCAAGTACAAGGTAGGGCAGGGCTTCACCCAGGTGCCAGTCACCAGGTGTCACCTATGTAGGTTATTGGTGGTGTGTTGCCAGTGTTCGTGATGGTCCGGTTTCAAAGGTCTTGGTGTATTGTGTCGTGTTGTATGGTGTTCCTGAACTTAAGGTATATTAATACAGATCTTTGGAGTCCTGTTATGTGAAAGGTGATATGATTGTTGTGGTGTGTGCTCAAAAGGCAGAGATAGGGTCAGTGTTGTAGACAAGCATGGGGAAATTTGCTTGAGCTTAGCATGGCCTTGCTATAAGGAATGATTGCATTGTTCCCTCTATCTATCTGTCTTAACGGGATGCGCAGATATCCCTGAGTCCACACCACATTGGTTGTTCAGAGCAAATTTCTCCCAGTGTTCTGCTGGCGCGCCGTGCTCTGAAGAATAACCTTCTCCCAGGTCTCAGAGCATATCGACGCAACTTTGCCAGTCTAAGAGGACACCTTGGCCAGGCACAAAGGGAATCAGATGGCATCATCTCTGTGGCCTTGCAGGCCTCCTTGTGAACACTAATCTCTCTCCTGTCCTCTCCACCCTACCTTATCCCCCTCTTCCCCCATCCTGCAGGGTCGTTCACTTCGGGAGCAGCAGGAACTGGCAGCTGCTGTCATTCAGCGCTGTTATAAGAGGTACAAACAGGTAGGCCGACAACACTCAGAAACCTCTGTTTGTACATTTTTAAATGATCAATTATTAAACGGTTAACAAAAATACCTTAAATTCCTTCCTCTCTCTTTCTCAAGCTGACATGGATAGCCTTGAAGGTAAAACTTCCTGCTTCATCTACAACTTCTACTGCTTTAAACTGGACGTTTGTTAGTGGTGCTTCTTAATCACTGTTACTATCTCCTATACTTAAGGTTATGAATTTGAACAAAACTTGTAGTGCTACAAAGATGAAGGATAGCTCATATCATGCAGCTTGCTAAGAACAGTTTAGTTATTTATCTACTTTTCCAAGCATCCTGACTTGCAATGACCCATCTGATAGCAACTGTCAGCCACCAAGTTATATTTGTTATCCATTAGCCAAGTGGCTAATGTTGTAGTTTGCTACAGATTTCGCTCTCTCTCTCGTGTGACACAAGATTCTTTCTCTGTCCTCTTGGCAGTATGCACTTTATAAGAAGATGACGCTGGCCGCCATCCTTATCCAGAGTAAATTCCGCAGCTACCACGAACAGAAGAAGTTCCAGCAGAGTCGCAGGGCAGCCGTGCTGATCCAGCAATATTACCGCAGCTACAAAGAGCTCGGCCGGCCGAACCCACACAGCCGAGCCACTGCAGCTGCACTGGTGCAGCACAAACTCAGGTACAAATCATTTGTACAGGGCAAACCTAGTGGTTAAAATCTATGGCCTAGTACTGTATAACAAATCAGAATTTATAAAAGTAACTGGGTGTAATAAACCCACACTATTTTTGGTGTGAGCACTTTGGCAACTCCAGTAGTCATGAACTAAATAATGATTCAAAACTTTCCATCTTTATATTATTCTTGCATAGGAAATAAAGGGCAGGAGGTTATGCATGCATTTATTGAGTGTAATTGCACCTCAAGTTACTACTAAGGGACTGTTGCTCTAAAATGTACTGTCTTTTTGAATGGCTTACAAAGTACTTGCCAGCACTTCAAATGTGACACACTGCCAAATCAACTTTCTGAAGAATGGCAGCATTCAAAACCCTCCTGTTTACTTTAAGAGACAATCTGTTGTTGAAACAGCGCCAGTCGGACCCTGGGAAATTATTTAATTCACAGTTTGAGTCTAAGTACACATAGAAGCAGCATTATTTTTGTATGCCATTTGTTGTCACATAACCTGTTGCAGCAATTGCATTTTGACATTTTATGGTAGAGCAGCTTATTCCTTCTTCTGTATACTTGGGAGTAGGATTTGTACAAACTCCTAATCCTAAGTATTAGTGCTCATCTTGTCATGCATCTCGCCATAGCAGAAATTTTTGTACATGCATTTTTCTTCTAGAAATTTCTGATTTTATTTGCAAGTGTGCATAACCACTCATGCTAATCATTTTGTTTTAGAAGCAGTTTACTGACCAAGAGACAAGACCAAGCTGCCAGAAAAATCATGCGGTTTCTGCTGCGGTGCCGTCACAGGTAGGCCAAAGGCCAGAACTTCCACCAGTCAAATTGTGTTCCTACGGCCCTGATGTTCTTCTAGCTTGCACACAACTCACACTATGGTATACTTGCACCTTTTAGATGACTTCGAGTCATAGGATAGCACCTTGGTGTTTTCATGGCTCTGTTAGAAAGCCCTATTGTGTTTGGTCCCATTTCCCCAACCCAACCGTACCTCAGTGTGTACTAATAGCTGTCTGGTGTTGTTTTGCTGTTTATGCAAAGCCCCTTGATGGACCATAGACTATTCAAACGGGTGAGTGCAGCCTCAGTAAATCAGTTCGTACCCCTTGATTTCTCTTCTTTTATCTCTCTGTCTCTCCCTTTTCTTTCATCTAGTCCTCCATTTTCTATGTCTATGTTCCTTGATTTTGGACTCTTCTGTTCCCTATGACTCTATCTCTCCTTTCTTTCCCTCTTTTCTTTTATCTTATTTTCTCTATTGCTTTATGCCTGCATGCATGACGGCTGACTGGAGCCCGAGTTGACTGAGCCTTATATGAGAGAGAGAGGACTATGGATCCAACTAACAAATAAATATAGATGAGGCATTAATGGCAAAACTAACAAAGCACTCTCTCTCTCTCCCTCTCTCTCCTCTCTCAGTCTCTCCTTCAATCCCTCTATCTTCCCAAAAGTCTCCTCCATCTCTCTTGTAATGAGGATGCTAATGACAACACTAAGGATTGCTGGGTAGTGCATTTGGCAATTGCATGATGCTAAAGATATTGAGGCCTTGCTTCTATCAGGGCATGCTTGAAATAACAATCATTTCTTTATGGAAGAGAAAATGTCTTGAATGCCTGGCTGCCTGTTTTATACATCTCTTTCAGCTTTTATAAGCTCGATTTGGGGGCTGAGGGTGGGACGGGGGTCAAACTGTGAGCTAAAGATGTGTTTGGGGGTTTAAAATGTCTCTAAAATGTTGGATTCTGTAGAAGTATAACATGATGACAAATATAAATATTTCATTAAGAATTTGATGTAATTTCTGTGATGTATTGTGCATGAATTGTAGAGTTATGTATTGTCACACTTTCTAGGTTATGATCCTATAATATTAGTGTTAAGTTGGATGGTGTACTTTGAATTTAAAGGCCAGGTTTTTATTAATTTATAATAATAATAATAATATGTGTTTGCTTTGTAATCTGATTGTAGACTCTTAAATGTAAAAAGTAGATAAAGGAAATTATTTTTCCCACAGATTTATAAAATGCCACAATTCTATTAAAAGACATTTGTTCTATACAGCAGCCAAAAAAAGATTTGGACACTTAAATCACACTTAAAAATGTGTGAATGTCATTGGATTAGATGCAAAAAATCAAACCAAGTATCTTGAAAAATGTGCTTGAGCTATCTGTCTTTAAAATAAATGATTCTTGCTTTGATATATTGTTAACTAATGCAATGACATTCAAACATTAAGTGTGACTTAAGTGCTTTTTAAGCCGCTGTATCTGTGTACTGTGTTCCCTGAGGCTTTAAAGGTCTTGGTTATTAATAGCGGGGTATATTTGTTGTTCTTTGCTGATTCCAGTGAGGATACACTAACGAAACTGGCAGGTGTATTGGCTAATGGTCTGTGATTCCCCTGAGGGCCCAGAATGCTTGTGAACTATTAAGGCTAACCCTACAATACTCTGTTTTTTGGTCTATTTTCAGGGCGAAAGAATTGAGAAAGGCCAAGGAACATGAGAGCGCCGCAAAGAGCCCCGTCGCAGTGTAACATCTCCGAGCGGACTGTTCTCTTCCTCTTCACTGCGTTTTTACAAGAGACGAACAATTTATGGAAAAAGCAAAAATCACACGAGAAGTGGAACACGGAAGATCATCGGAAATGCGACGGTTGAACTCTAGCAGCGTTGTGACTGATTCTGCTCCTGCATTGTGTATTTTCTCGCTACGGATGAACTATTGGGAAAATATGACATTATCTTCATGGCATTTTTGCACTCTTCATAGATTTTTTCTTTAGATTACAAAAAAGGAAAAAAAACGAACGAAGACCAAGGAGCAAAGGCTTTTTATTCCTACGACACTTGTAAAATATCACGCGACACGAACAGATCATAGAAGGCAGAAAAACGTCATGCTGGAAGGCGCTTCAGATTACATTTTTATATTTTGAAAGGAAAAAAAATACAACAATCAGTTTGGGGAGAAAAAAAAGAACAAAACTTAGAAAATGTAAACCAAAAAAAGGCCTCATTTCAGTGACCATATGCATGCAGAGTATTTGAAATCTCCACGAATCTTTGTTTTTGCAAATGCTGTCCGTTCATTCAAAGGGAAGCCTTCATATGAATGTAGATGGGGTCAGGGCAAAAATGCTGGGTTTGAAATATCAGTGTCTTACCTTTGTCTTTATGGGGGTTAGGGGACTTCTGATGACGACTTGGGGAATTGAAGCAAAGCCCTCTGGGTTACCTGTTTCGTGTGCACTGTTTTCGACTTTCTTATGGGTCCTTTTCTTAGTGTCATTTTTGCTGGCCTGACTTTGTGTGTCCTGTGTTTGTTGAATTGAATCTGGATACAGTGCATGTGTTTGAGCAAAACGCTCCTGCATGCTGACGTAAATGTTTTGTGTTTTATTTTCATTCATTCAAATTGGTGATATTGTGGCACCATCAAACTAGCCCGTATGAGCCTAGCCCTATGTTGCCTGTTTGTTTCCAAATATGTTATAAAGACCGTTATTTTTATATAGTTCAGTTATTTATTTTATTTGCATTATTGTTTTTTGCCTTTATTGTATTTTTTTTTTATTGTGTGGGCTTAAAACCTTTTAAAAGGTTTGAACTAATATCCGGACCTTTTTTAATGTGAATTGTTCTATCAATTGTGCCACAGCGCCAGACATATATTTGCAAAGGTTATCTTCCATTTGTGTGTGTGTGTGTGTGTGTGTGTGTGTTGTGATATGTTTCTTCATTGTTACTGTTTGATTTCAAAGAGCTCCCAAAAGCCGCCACAAGCTTTTCCATGGAGTTTCACTGAACATTGCCTTGACTTCTTGACTTTTTGAAGGGTCCCTATACAGAAGCTTAAAAAAAAATCCTTATTTTTGACTATTGAGGTGTCCCTGTACATATCGAAGATGGGTGAAGGAACATTGATAGCCAGAAACTTTTTCCGAAGAGGATTGTATTTAAGAATATATAGTATTTTATTCATAAATTGGATTATAACACATTAAGAGACAAACTAAAAAAATCTATTGTATAGTTTTCTTTGAACACCCAAGATGTACGGTTGTATTGTATGTAAATATTGTAAATATTGGTTGCGAAGAAGGAGCCATGTGCATGAAACTTTAAGACATTGAACATAATGTAAAGATAAAATGTAGTGGCAATGGTCTGTAATACGATTTGAGCAACTTCACTATAAGACTTTCTTGGAAATGTTCTTTCACAGAACATTCTCTGAAGCATGAAATGATTCACGATAAAACCGTAGATTTAGCGGAAGAGCTAAACAAATCCGTCAGACACAACTGGATCTTTCTTTTTCAGGGTTAGCGAGAATTAAATAGTGTTTTTTTTTGTTTTGTTTTTTACCACTGGTGACCAGAATCCAGTACTACAGGACATAAATAAGCTATTCCTTTGAGAAGCAGATTTTCACAGTATTGGGAGAACTAGTATTGAATGACCAAACTTTACTCATGCACCCAACAGTTATAGCTGTGATACAGAGGATGAAATGTCTCCACGGTTTTTGTCTTGTATAACATGACTAGAAAGTGTTCTCACATTTTACCATCTACTTTAACTCAACATGAGCAATGGTATTGGATGGAGTTAGCAGGATTAAAAGTAGGTCATGCAATTAAAAAAGATATTGATTTGAGGGTTGTGAATGGTTATTTCAAGCAGGCGATTCCCACACACGTGATTACATGCTTGTATCACATCCGAAATAGGAATCAAGGGCATAAAAACGGTCCTGAATGTAGCTCAAAAAACGTACGTTTCGACTCTCATCAGAATCTACAACTGCCATGTGTTCATATTACTCTTATTCATATAGTTTTATTTTTTATTTCTTCATTTCTTGGGGGGCTGCTACCAACACTCAAAAACCCCATGGTCGAGTCACGCAAAATCATATTGATTTCATTTGTACTTTTTGTTCTTTAATGCTCATGTCAGCTATAGGCCTATGGAATCAAGTGCGACAAGGTTCACAAATTTCCCTGAAAGAAATTTGAGACTAACCGACCCCCTGAATTTCCAAAGCAATTTCAGCTGACGAGAGGCTTCATTTTAACTTACACCAGCACATTTTGCCTGTAAAAAAAAAGAAAAGAAAGGAATGTGGTGCTTATCTATAGTTGCATTTCAATTCCCCACTTTTAGATCCATTGTTTTAGAAGTTAAACATTTTGCTCATGATCTCAGAGACTCTGTATCAGTATTATTATAGAAAGTGCCTAAAAATTCAACCAATATCAGGAGAGTGTTCCTAAAGAAGTCGATATGAACCAATTGCTCTGTTTTTTTAATGGTATGCAACGCTAAAGGCTGGTTTTACTGTCCAAACAGGAACCCAGGTCTGTTTCCTCCTCTCAAACTCCCTTTTCACTCCTTAAATGTGGATGCAGAGTAAAGGCACCTGTCATTTTGTCCCCCACTCATTCTCTTTGGTTCACATTATGTGTCCTAAAGCGAATTTGAGTGACCCAGTAACACACTATGCATGCTTTCATTATTTCTTTCATTTTGTGTACTTTTCTTTCTCTTTTCCATGTCTTATCTAAACTGGGCCAGGAAAGTAGGACGTGCTCGGTGAAGTTGGTGCATTAAATAATAATTTCATCCGGAAACCATTGCTAGATTCAAGAGCACAACTCCTTCCAAAGCTGGCCGGCGAGTTGGTCCTTTACATCCCCTTTTAATCCACATAACATTCATCCAACATTAAACTTCAGGAAATTATAAGCGAAAGTCAGAATTCACCAGGAAAAGCTGTTTATGGATCACCGGGTTATATGTATCTCAGTAACTTTCTGTTTGGGTCGTTCATCTTGGGGAAGGGAAAAATCTGCCTCCCTTTTGTAGTTTTACTCAGGGTGCTAAAACAGGGAGAGGGTGTTTAGCATGGAGACTAGATTAGGTTAGCTTAAGTCTCCAGGTTCAGCTCAGAATCAACAGGAGAAACCACTGGGAATATGTACATTACTACAACGTTCACTTTGTTACAAACCACTGCTTTCAGAGACAGACTGTCACTCGGGGAACAGGACAGACCGTGTGTGTGTTTATAGAGTTTTTAGACCATTTTTCCAAAACTGAGCAGGTATCATCGTTCGTGCAGGTATCATCGCTCATTTAGTGTTGCCATATCCCCATGGGATTGGGAATGCATGATAAGTATACCTCAGCGCCAAATACCTTCAGAATAAGGTGGGAGATCCCGTCCTCTTATGAAACAGCTCAGTACACGTGCATCTACGTCGACCGGATCATGCTTTCCGTATTTTTGCATCAGATAAGAGAAATATGCACTTTGTACAGCTCACCATCCGAGTTTAATTCCCTCTCCAAGGCAAGCCCTGGTACGTTAAGCGTGTGTGTGTGTGCTGTCTCTTGACGGATGAGCACACGTGAAGGTTTTAGCTGAACGAGGGAAAACACTATTGGTGCAGTTGGAAGTTTGTACGATGTCCTAAATCCTCTCTTTGGAACTCCAGAAGTGCAGGTTAGGCTTAAACTGAACCGAAAAACCACTCGATTATAAGCTTTTCACTTACAAGTACAGAGCAATAAACACTTTGATTTTAGCTGAGCTCTTTAGGTTGAAAGAATATGGATAAGTAAAAACACAAATAAATAAAATAAAAAAAACGGGGAAAGAAAACATTGGGACATGCTTAGTTCACTTCCTCTTATGCAATTACAGGTACACAGAGAGAGGTGTTCAGTGGTCTGTGGACATTGATTTCATATTTCCCAGCCCTAATGCACGTTTTCATCATTTTAAAATGAAGATGATAATAAATAAAAAAAAGATAAAATATGAGCCCACATTTCTTACAGGGCAGTGGGCTTTCAACACTCTGCATGTGAAGCTAGTATTAGACCTCTGTTTCCCCCTCAATCTCTCTCTTTCTCTTTCATACCTGCTTTGTGCCCTTCGTATCCTCCTCCTCTTCCTCCTCCAATGAGTTTTGCCTCATGTTCTGTTTTCTTGGCCGTCTCCCTCTTTCTGTCCTTCTTGTGAGTTTTATTTATTTACTTTTATTTTTATTTAATTTTTTTTTTTTTTTTTTTTGTAACTGTGCATGTGAGAGCATCACTGAATTGTTGGATATGTTTTAAAAAAAAATAAAAAAAAATATTCAGCTGCTGAAGCCATGCAAAACATTTTGAATTGCCCTTAAAATATGGAAAATGTTTTCTGAATGCTTTATATAATTTCTGCTGTAAAATAAAATCTTAAAAGAGAAATGTTGCTCATACTGTCCCTTTTTTCTGCAACTTTTCTATGATGTTTTTATGATGTAACTTATACAAACTCCCTCTGCTATGAAACAGCAGAGCATATAATAGCCTATATATATATAGCCTACATAGGCCTACTCTAGTTTTTATCATTCATGGTAGGCCTACATTACAACTATAAATGTATATTTATTTCTATATAGCCTATTACAGTAAATAAAAGTAAAATAGCCTACTATACAGTGTACTATGGTTTTGTAATATAATCATTAAAAGCCACTTTCAACTTGTCTGGAATTTTTCTGTGTGCACGCGCACAAACACACACTCGCGCGCTCACAGTGGTAACTTAGCTAGAGTATAATCGGGGCCTTTACACATCATACATCAACTCAACAAACATGTAAGTAAAACTATAGCAACATCACTCGCACGAGCTCAATGATTCTATATACAGTACCTAACTTATATGTAATGTCGTGTTTTAGATGTTCATGAATATCAGTCTTTCTGGGTGTGTTTGTAAAGTGTGTGTTGTGCTAATGGGTGTGAATGCTGCTAAATCAACAGGTTATCTTTCTGAATTTGTACTTGTCATTTTTTTCACTTTTTAATTTTAGTTTAATTTAAGTCGCTTTTTTGTTGGAAATGACGCCCAACAGTGAACTTTATTGTCAATTAAAGAGTTTTAGACCTTATGTATTTGTATATCCGCTAACGTTACATGCTAACGGCTAACAGCTTTTTTTCTGACAACAAAGTTTGTGAAAACTTAAAAGTCTAAATACAGACATTTTACCATTATAAATCATATCGTATATGATTTGTCTTCGTTGTTTAAATTACATAATTGTATTGCGTTTCGACTTTTTAATGCGGATGCTTAGCAAAGTTGCGACGGAAATGTGGAGATTTAATGTAAATAATATCATATAAAATAAGCTTAGTTTAATTAGCCTCACCAAGTATGATTTCACATAATTTCAACAGCCTGATTGCAGTTCAGTTAATATGATTTGATTGAATGTTGTAGACTGATATTTTTTGTGACGTACTATAAACAGTGTATGATCAACTTTATGTAACTTACGTGTATATTAATTGTAATAAATATATTATTTATTTAAAGATATATTTTAACCTCTTGGTATAATAATTTCCTTCACACGTAATTTTAATTTCTTGTTTTGCGACAATGAATTGTATCAAACATTAGCCTATGACTTTTTACAGATCATTAGTAAAAAAATGTGCAATAAATTAATCAGAAATGCAACTTTTAATGTTATGATCATATTAAATGCACTTTAAGTATTGGTTTGTTATGCTTTATGATGATGTTTATCGATTTATTAATGAACAGTTATGAAGTATTCACTTTTTATGGCTTTATTCTACTGGTGAGGATGTGTGTGACTTCTATGTCTAGAAAGTCTATTGAAGTCTATGTCAGATTAGCTCTAAAAACGTACCAGTTCCCTGGATGTTATTATTGACATGATTATGTTTAATGCTAGGCAATAGTTTACAGTTTTAGACAGAACTTTAGAATAAATGTAATAGAATTGGAATAGTTTTCCAATTTTGAGAACAGAAAATTAAACCGTTGTGTTAATTACTTGTACGTTTTATAGCATCAGCACAAATGATATCTCTATAAAAAGCAGGGCTGTGTATGATCCATCGATATGGATCGCGAGGCATCAATCAAATGAATAATGATATGATGTATCTAGGGCTGCATGATATTGAAGAAAAATGCAATATGTGTCTGCGGTAACTTGTTAAATAATGCGATATTCGATATGTGATACCATATTGCTTTAAGTGTGTAAAATACATTTTAATTATATTTAAAAACTGAAGATGGTATAATAACCAATATATGTTTCACATTCTTTCTGGGTAAAGAAAGCATCACTACTACAACTCAGTAGTTTTAGCACTAGCCTACATAAAGTAATGTCACAAATCTAGAAGTCATTTTAACATCAAGTAAACAGCAACAAAAAAATAATTTAAATACCAAAAAACTCTTTGCTCAACTTGGTAATACCGTAATATATAGTTATATCAACCTGAAAACTTCAAATAATGTGTTCTTCAGAATCACTTATTATTCTATAGCTATTATTTAACAAAAAAAAACAAGTGTATTTTTGTTCTGGATGTCCCAGTTGGATAACAGGAATTGCACTTTTCAGAAAGATTAAGATTTTTTTTGGTTTGAATCTGTGAGAAATTTAGCCGGTTTTTGTAAAATAGGGACATAATATCAATCGCAGGCTCATGAATCTTATCGAAACGTAATTGTATCGCAGCCTGTTTTGAGTTGTCATAAATATTATATTTGATTGATGTCAGGTTGTATTGTGATGAAACATCTGATTTACACACCTATTTGTCAGCATTGTGTAATTTGCATTTATAAGCGCCATGTGTTTCGTATACTGGAGGATCTGTGAGATTTCTGCCACAGTCACATGACCTGGAGGCTCACGGTACCTTCCACGTCTGGGTGTGGAATGTGTGTGTTTTTCTTTGCTCTACATTGAGTCCTGATGTATTGTGTTTATCCACAGCATTAGACGGCAGTTAAAGCCTGGCTTGAGACTTTTCACACACACTCAGAAAAAACTTGTAAAACTTGTACCTTTAGGTGTACAACAGCTTGTCACTGGGGACATCTTTGTGCCTTATTTACCCCTAAAAGGTCATGGTAGTATCATATCACTACTCTAATATACTGAATTGAATCTTTTAGAAGTTGACCGGTTAAAAAAAGCTCTGACAATCTGTTGTACCCCTAAAGGTGCAGGTTTTGCACATGTTCTGTGTAGAGATTGAGAGTTTACCTTTACAAATAAACTCTTGTTTCATAGAAACTTTGACTCCAGATTAAACGTCATTGAGCAAAAATGACTCCGTTAATTGTGAGAAATTATGATTAGAGATTTGGATATCTACCGCAACGATGTACAAAAATTTTTGGGACTACTGTAAGTCAAAAGTCATGGAAATTGGTTCATGCTGAATGTGTATGTCGTTTTCAGTGACCTTTTCATTATGAACTGGATGTTTACAGAGCGCTTAACACATTCAAATCATAATGTTCATAATGAGTGTTTTATACCTCCCATTATCATCTTTAGTCAAATGCTTTGAAGAGTTCAGATGCAAAAGCCTCTAAGTGCCATTTGAAATTTTCTTCTAGAATGGTAATTTTTATCAAGCTTGTATATTTAAGTTCAGTAATTTCACTTAAATAGCAATGAAGATTACCTATTAATTGTCATGTAAGTGAAATTACTGATCTTAAATATACAAGCTTGATAAAAATTATCATTGTAGAAGAAAATTTCAAATGGCACTTAGAGGCTTTTGCATCTGAACTCTTCATATGTTCCTGTTATTTGGTTTCACACCACTTTGAATTCATGAACTGGCCTGTCATCCTCTTGTAAAATCCTCTGTATGGTGTGTTATTCTGAAAACAGGACTTTTATGTTTACGTGTGTAGTTAACAGTTCTCCCGGTTGAATCGAGCTCCATTTATGTAGTCTGTCAGCCCCTAGGTGGCAGTCGAATATCACATGCTGTTTGTCACACTAGATTTCTATTAGAATGACATAACAGGACATTTATGTGCTTAACAGATGCTTTCTGACTAAAGCACACAGCTCAAATCACATTAGCGGCAGTAATGAATACGTTATGCTAAGCTTTATTCACTTAAAAAAATTGATACGGACTGCTCAAGTAGGGTTTCCATTTGTTTGCCTGGACTTTTCCAGCTGTCCTGACAAAGGATTTTTTTAATGTAATGTAAAAAAAAATTACAAATAAAAAATCTCTCTCTCAATTTTTTTCAATTTCAAATTAGCTGTGTAACACAATGTTGCCAAAGAAGCATCAACATATTATATATAAATAATAAAACATATATGTATAGATCATGTCTTATGTAGCATTGTAAATAGATAGATTGTGTTTATTTATCTATCTTAATAAATTAATAAGTAGTACAGTGGGTCTCTCTAGAGAATTAGCTTGGCATTGTGAATAGCTAGCACATATTTAGCCGCTAGTGCAGCTGTACTATCATCAAGTAAGAAATACATTTTCAGTGTCACTCAGTTCAAAGAATGTTTCAAATCTGGGCAGAAAGGTTTCTCATATTTCGAGCAGAAAGTGTTTATGTGCTGTGTGCTATAGATCAGTACTCTCTCTCTGTCCATGTTTGTCTATGTCTTCCTCTCTATATCTCTAAATCATGGTCTCTTAATCTGTATTTGGAGAGGATTTGTCTTACTTTAAAATGTTTAATAAATAGATAAATTCACAATTTAGTGGTTCTATTGAGGGTCGAGTAAAATTGGATTTTATTATGGAGGTCAAAATGTGCTTCTAGTGATTTTCTCTCTCTCTTTCTCTCTGTTTCTGTGTCATAGGTCCGCCCCGGGTGCAGATGGCTCTGGTTCTGCAGGGAGTAACCGCAGGCTTCAGCAGACACAGGCACAGGTGGATGAGGTAAGAGGACACACCTGACACCGTCTCCCACTGTTCTTCATGGACCGCTAGAAATAGTCCACTTCATTTCCGTCTCTCGGTCTTGTCAGGGATGGTTCCTTTGTGATGTGAACAGTTACACAATTTCAGGACAACTAATGACAGTACAATAATGTACAATGACTACTAATGTGCTTGAATATTTAATTGTACCTTGAAACTCCACCCTGTCAGTCATGTCTACAATATTACGATTATATAAAATGCGAGTTTGTACTCTTCGGTTTTTAGGCGCCACCATTGAATACTGTTTGTAATGACACAAACTGTTTCGCCTGCTGCTAAATTCAAAATTTTGCCCGAAACTCTTGATTATTTTTTTTATTTTATTTTTTTATTTAAATGTAAACATTTTCTCCCTATATGGCTATGTAAGACAAAATTATTGCGAATGCACTGAGACCAAAGAAACCTGAAGAAAATGTGAGGGCTCCTTGTATGTGTTTCTTTTATTGAAATCTGATGACATCTGATTAAACATCTAATCAGATACACATTGACAGCTTTTCTTTCATCAGTCTATTTAATCAAATGTTTCTTCAAGCGCATATCTTTAGTTGTGTTCCAAGTGGTGCAATAGACACTATGCACGTATGCACTATACTCAGAGTGTTGGAGGAAATTTATACAGTTATTTTATCATTCAACATCAGCTGCTGATGCCCTTCCCCCTCCGCTATGTCATTAAATCTGCGAGAGTTGAGTGCATGAAGCGTCCAACATTCCACACTTCGTTTTTTTTTGTGGTTTATTATGTGCATCATCCTGGTATTTAAAGTGCTCTTTTTCTTTTTGGTATTTTCGGTGTGAACGCACTACCAAACCTCACAAAAAATTAGGAAGTTAATTTCATGCCCTGACTATAATCATTTATTTTATTTATTTTTTACAAGAAATTAAATTGGCATTTAAACATTTAGACATTTAAAATGTTACAAAATGTTTTTAATTTTAAATAAATCATCTTGTGAACGATCTATGATTCAGAATGTGCTATGGAGAAAAAAAGTGTTGCTTTTTCCGCAGAAATATTACCGGTAAGTATAAACAGTACCGGTCAAAAGTTTGGAAACATTACTATTTTTAATGTTTTTGAAAGAAGTGTCTTATGTCCAAGCCTGTATTTAATTTATCAAAAAACAGCAATATTGTGAAATATTATTACAATTTAAAATAATGGTTTTCTATTTTAATATACTTTAAAATATATATTTTTGTCTTCAGTGTCATATGATCCTTCAGAAATCATTCTAATAAGCTGATTTATTATCAATGTTGGAAACAGTTGTGCTGCTTAATATTTTTTTGGAACCTGTGATACTTTTTTTCAGGATTCATTGATGAATAAAATGTTTAAAAGAACAGCATTTATTCAAAATAGAAATCTTTTCTAACAATATAAATCTTTACTATCGCTTTTTTAAATCAATTTAACTTATCCTTGCTGAATAACAGTATAAATATTTGGCCAATTTAAAAAAATTACTGACCCGAAACTTTTGAACGATAGTGTATATTGTTACAAAATATTTCTGTTTTAAATAAATCAAACTTTTTTTTCAGCTTTTTATTCATCAAAGAATCCTGAAAAAAGTAGCGTGGGTGGGTTAAAAAAATATATATTAGCCAGCACAACTGTTTCCAGTATTGACAATAAATCTGCATATTAGAATGATTTCTGAAGGATCATATATAATAAGGATAAGAATAAGAAACCTGGTTTGGATCCTAATGACCCAAACAACTATAGTCCCGTTTCCAACCTCCCATTTATCACTAAACTTTTAGAACGGACTATAGTAACTCAACTTCAAGCTCACCTCCACAACAATAACCTCTGCAAACCTTTTCAGTCTGGTTTTCGCCACAATCATAGCACTGAAACAGCCCTGGTAAAAATCACTAATGATCTCTTACTTGCAGCTGACAATGGCCTTTTCCGGTTCGCTAACAATGCACTAGTCTGGTTCAGGTCATATCTACATAATAGAAAACAATTCATTCAGGGAAAAAATGTCACATCAAAAACTACAACAGTTACCCATGGTGTTCCTCAGGGCTCAGTACTGGGACCACTGCTTTTTATCATCTACATATTACCTCTTAGCAACATTCTCTGTCACTTTGGGATCAATTTTCACTGTTACGCCGCCCTCACCTCCTGTTTACAAGCTATCAGCAGCTGGATGTCATTCAATCTTCTCAAACTTAATGGAAATAAATGTGATGTTCTCCTAATTGGTTCAAAGGCCACAAGTCATCTGTTCACCATATCAGTTGATGGCCCTGCGATTCCCATCTGCTCCCAAGTCAAAAGTCTTGTCGTCATTCTAGTCAGTGCACTTTCCTTTGTTCCCCACATCAGTAATATCACTCGGACTGCTTACTTTCACCTGCGCAACATCTCTAGACTCCGACCCTCCCTCTCCTAACACAATACACAAGTCCTTGTTCATGCCCTGATCACATCCCTCATTGACTACTGCAACGCTCTCCTTACTGGCACCACAAATAAACTCCTCCATCGCCTGCAATCCATTCAGAACTCTGCAGCTCGTATTATCACTAGCACAAGATCAAATGACCACATCACACCGATCCTTACTCATCTCCGCTGGCTTCATGTTCCTTACCGGATCAACTACAAAGTTCTTCTGCTTACCTTCAAAGCTCTCCATGACCTTGCCCCCTCATACCTCTCAGATCTGCTTCTTCCTTACAATCCTCCTCGAACACTTCGCTCCTCCACGGCTGCTGTTTTAACTGTTCCAACATTCAGGGCTTGAGCACTATAACGTCTTTGGAGTTCTCTACCACCTCACATTCGTCAACTAGACTCTCTTCATCAATTCAAATCACAACTTAAAACTCATCTGTTTAGATTAGCTTATCCCACATACATTTCATCATTTCATCTTAATTTCCTGGATCTTATGGTTTTTAACATTTTGATTGTATTTATTAATTTGTTTTTACTAATGATATTATTGTTGGGCTAGTATTAATGTTATGTTTAATTTTGTTGTGCAAGGTGTCCTTGGGTGTCTTGAAAGGCGCCAACAAATAAAATTTATTATTATTAATAGAGAAAAACTTTGGTTTAAATTGTAATATTTCACAATTTTAAAAAAAATCTTTTTTTTTTTAAATCAAATTAAATGCAAGCTTGTTGACTTTTTCCAAAAACATTTTTTTAAAAAACATGTCCAATCTTTTGACTGGTGCTGTGTGTATAGATAGATAGATAGATAGATTGATTGATTGATTGTGTTTGTATATACATTATGTAAGTTAAATGATACAAAAGGTGCTACTTTCTCTTTTACTCTGTGGATCTCTCTTTTTTCTGTATGACTACTCCCTGAAGAGCACGGTGTAATCCTTCAGCAGTATGTCCACTTCTCCTCTGCAGCTCACCGCAGTCATATTCATGATTTCTGTTTGAGGAAGTTCATATTGGGACAAATGCAGGTCTCGGTGCACTTAGTGACTCTTGACCTCTCCCAGCATACATCTTCGTTTCAGTCTGGGTCGAGCTCATAGGCTGCCGGCTGGTTATGTAACAGCCCGTCACTATGGTTATGTAAGAGAAACATGGATCTGCACACGCTGGTCCCCCCTCCCACACTGATCTCTCTTAAATGGGTGGAGCTCCGTCATCCTGCAACAGGGTTTGTGGAGCACTAGAGCATATACGAGGAGGCTGAGATGTTTGTGTGCCGTTGCCATTGACTATTATGTAATTCTCTTATAGCAGGGGTTTTTATGCTTTCCATTTCTTCTGCTGATGATGTAAGAATTGTTCAGACCGAATATGAGCAACAGGATATTCTAGAGCTTTTTTCATTAACATGATAAACTCAAAATTACTCCATTATGAATGGATCAAAGTGCATTTAGTCTTAAATGATGCTGTAAAACAAACTAAATAATGTTCATTTCAATAGGAAAACAGATAGAAACTCATGAAGTCAAGAGTTTATTTTGAGTCTTCAAACACAGTCATACTGTTAAAGTGTGTTTCATTCTAATGAGTTTTTGACTGGAGAAAAAAACAATAGTAGAAAAATGCCCCTCCAGACAAGATCATCGTCATTTTCCAGTAGCAGTTAATGCGGAAGTTATTATATAAATATATATTAATACCAGTCAAGACTGGTTTTCCAAATGTTGGATAATCCTGAGAAAATGTTCAGCTACCTAGTTGGACAAATCTTGCCTCGATGAAGATAATTGTATTTAGTTTTCAGTCCTGATATTTCTTTTCCTAACCAGCAACAAAACGTTGTCATTTCACATTGAGCTCCGCCCACAGTAAAGTCAGTCTGAAATCCTGCTCTATATGTATTAAACATCAAATATGTTTTTGTATCCTGCACTGCAGCATTAAGTGTTGACAGACAAATGTCGCTGTAAACTTCCCATTCTGTCAGGTTAAGACACTGTTTCTTTCAGTGCTGTTAGTGTGAAACGCTGATATTGAAGTACATGCTCCGGTTGCTTTCCTGGTTTTAAGAAGTCTCCAACCATCCTGCCAAAAGTCTCGCATCATTAAATCGATTAATAAACCTCCTCTGGTGTTCGGACAGCTGTGTGTTTACACACATGGCAAGATTCATTGACCTTTTCCAGCCCTTAGCATCACTTTTGCAGAGCTCATACTCTTCTAACAGCAGTCTCCCTCCTCCAGGTGGTGGACATCATGAGGGTGAACGTCGATAAGGTCCTGGAACGAGACCAGAAGCTCTCTGACCTGGACGATCGTGCCGATGCCCTGCAGGCCGGTGCTTCCCAGTTTGAGACCAGCGCCGCCAAACTCAAGAGGAAGTACTGGTGGAAGAACTGCAAGGTAAAACAAGGAGACACAAGAGTTCAGCACTCATAGCATACACTCATCTAGTTTAAATGCGTTTTATAATAGATATTATAAATAATTATTCAAAATAATATAGTCAGAGAATTACTTTTCCTGTTTTCCATAAGCTCAAAATACTCAAACTCAAAAGAAACGAATATGCAGCCGATGGTTTCGTTTCGCGTCTTATTATTATTGTAAAAATACAGTGAGATTTGTTTTTGTTATTCCAAACCGTCATTACAGTTAAAGTTAAAAAAATATAGGAAATATAAAGACATACAGATTTTTTAAAGGGATTTATATATATTAAAGAGTTGAGATTAAACCAAAGCAGGGAGCAAATCATATATTAAATAAATGAATAAGTGAGCTGAAAGCACTATCATAGGCACCAAATGACACTGTATACTTGTTTGCAGATGTGGGCCATTTTGATAGCCGTGGTTGTGATCATCATTATCGTCATTATTAGTGAGTATCACAGTATTTACAGGCTCTTTCACTCCAGGGGCAGCAAATGTACAAAATGATTGACGAATCATGAGTCATCGTCCCTGTGATTTAAATGTTCTTTAAGCAATTTATGTGCTAATTAAATGTGTCGTAAACAAAGTATACTACGTCCATTTTAACCTAATTTAATCCCTGCTCTTTTTCCCCTCTCTTTTAGTCTGGCAGCTGTCATAATGATGCAATACAGAGATGAATACTGGTTATGAATTGAGGAAAAGATTAGGATATGAAGGAGTATCAACTTCAGAATGAATGAATGAGTGCTCTTCCAATGAGTTCTAACCTGCTGATTTTCAAAATCGTATATTGTAAACTATCCTCAATGTTTGTTTGTTTTCTTGTTTTTTTTTTTTTTAGGTTTTGTTTTTAATTGAATAGGATTTGAATAAGTTCCAAAATGATTTCCAAATACATCTAACACACTCCTCAAGTCCACAAGGACTGACTCAGATAGTTACAAAATGATCCAAAACCACAAAAAGTCCTACTTGTATGTTAATATGAGAAACATTTCACTATCATTTGGAGGCCAAAACACGTTGACCAAAAACCAGGCCAAACTTGTTGTGAAAGCCATTTGCCAACATCTCATGTCATTGATGAATCCCTCATGGACTCTTTAGTGACCGGCCGTAACCAGACTCTCTAGTTTTGGCCGTGTCAGAGTCTTTCAGTGCCAACAAGACACACGAGCCTTTCCTGAACAACCACAGACAGATCTGTCTGTAGACAAACAGACACATCAGTGCCTGTAGACAAACTCCACTGCCATCCTTTAACAACCGAGAACTTTACTCTGATTTCACTCAGAATATCTGCACAAAAAAATGCCATATATAAGTTTGAGATATTATTAAAAGATGAAAGTAGTAATTCACTAATAATTTAACTGCATCATTTGTATTGCTTTGTGTAGAAATAATTTGCTTGGAAATATCTTAGCTTAATCCGATTTCAGTAGTATTGATTTTTGGGTGTTTTCTAAACCTCTTGGTCACGGTGCCAAAACATTTTTATGTTTGTTTATCTGAGCTTTTTATTTTATTTTATGTATTTCTTTGTTTGTCTCACGTGTGTATAAATTGTAAACAAGTGCAATTTCTATGCTGTGGCCTTATGAACTTAAGCATATTGAATTGCCCATGTTGGCTTAATAAAACGGATTTAACATCCTTTAGTTCTCTCCGGAAGCCTTAATTCAGTAAGTCAGCATGACGCTTGCTTTTTATTGCTGTTACTCAAAGGTTGCATGGATTAGATTGCTTTAGATGATGCTACAAATCACTTTTTTATTTCAAAAACTGTATTCAAACGTTGTTCATCGAGGAAAAGACTTGTTCTGATGTACTGTGATCTACTGCATTTGTGCTGGTTAAATCCAGTTTGCAGTCTTCATTCAAGACGAAGGTGCACATTATGTACCTGTGGACAACAATAGTGTGAGGGGTTTCTACAGAAGGCTGTTTCTTTGTAGCCATTTGAACATAAGATATAAAAGTGTACTCTATAGAAACATCTGGGAAAAAAAATGCATTGTATTGTGATTTGTACCATTTCACGACATTATCTCATATATGCATGATGTTAATAAAGACTCAACAACCTAAACATAATTTCCTTACTGGCCTTTTCAACAGGCAACAATTCAGATGCTAAAATTACTAAAAGATTCATTTGACCGTTTTCAATGACTATTTAAATAATAAGTACAAGGCCCAAAAATCATAATCGCATTGTGATTTTTGTCAACACAAATGCGAGTGACTGAACGCGCTAAAAGACCCCACGCGTCTTAATATAGGATAATATTTATAAAAATATGTATACATTATTATTAACGCGCATAAGAAAGGTAGATTAAGCATTATATGCTGTAACGAATGGCCTCTCATACCCCAATGCAGTGACGGCAGTTTACGATCATTTACATTTTGTAAAAAGTATGAGGCCAAAAAATCATAATTGCGCCTATACTACACCAAATTGAACCCCAGTGGAGGGTGCGGCGTTATAATAACAGTTCGTTATAACCACGCGAGATCTCCACTACGCTCATCTGTTGTATATTGGTTGTATAACATGGTGATACACGTGAGTCCAGCCGCATTCTCGACTAGGCGGTTTTGTCCACGCCCCTCGACCAATCAGACTGTCGTAGGGAAACGCTCCCACCCAATGGGAGTCGAGTAGGCGTGGCTCCGAGCGGCCAAACTCACGTGGGTGAAGTGTTTCGTTCCGGAGGAGTAATGGAGGGACACACGGGAAACTGGAGCAAGTGAGAATTGAAAAAAACCATCAAGTAAGTGCTAAGCGTTAATTGTTTACTGCTGTCAAGCGCACGAAAGAGATTGATAGATATCATACTGCTGTGGTGTTCAAGAGAGTCTAATAAGACAAGAAACGCAAGCTGCGTTCAAGTCTTCCACTATTATCTTCAACGATTTCAGGTATATCACGATTATAATTATATTATTAATTAACTATATCATACAGTCATGAGCATTCACTTATTATACATTATATGTATTATTCTGCTTGTTTTTTTCGTGAAACATCACGTTGGCTTATGCATGTATCCGTGCGCATGCGCACTGCTCATCCGACTTAAATACTAAATTGTATTACTTTTGTCTCATTTAAAAGCTTATGTTTTTAAAATGCCGCTGGGTGTGTGTGAGATGTACGGCTCAAGTAAAGGGTTTTAGCGGAAAATCTTTCTCTCTGCAAACTCGTGGCCGTGCATGTGCATGGCGGAGGCGCGCATCACTTTCGTTACATGAGTTATGATTGTGGGGACTTTAGAAGATGCTTGTTCTTCTGGTGCATCTCAAAGGATGTTTGGATCGGCCAAGAGTGATGGTGAGGAGGATATCAGGGGTCTGTAGTTGCTTTATATCTTAAATGGTGTACATCATCTACATGAGCTAGAATGAGCGTTTTATTTAAGAGTAATTAATAGTTTTATGTATGTTCTTATGTATCTTAAAGTATGTTATTGTTGTTTATCAGTGAACATTTGATGTTTATTGTGAATATACTATTTCAGCCTGAGGTGCAATAAGGTTTATGATAAGATTTAATGATGAATCAAGCAGGGTTACGCGTTCATGGGAATGTGCAATCAACTGTTATCGATTAGATGATAGTGATTTCACCAAGTACCACATGTTCCTGGATCAACTTTCCAATCAACCAATCAGATTTGAGGGACAAGTTTACAGTTTATGTCAAGGTTAGGGTTAGAACCAGGGTAAGGTGCTTCTACATCAGTGTTATTCACCTATCATTCCCCTCTGATTTTAGGGATACATTATGGGTAGGGTTAGGTTCAGGGGTAGGGATAGGTTAAGGACTAAATTTTGGGACAGGAATGTTATTCCAGGATCAACAAAATATGATCCAGGAACATGTCTGTCTTGGCAAAATCACGGTGACCGAATGGATTATGGATGCCTATAATTAGAAAGCAGTGGTGCAGATATAGGCTAATGCAATAATAGCCTATTGATACAATAGCACATAAATATAGCCTATAGGCTAATGCAACTTTGCAACAAATATTGTGGAATATTTACAGAAATTTCATATTTAGTAAAAAAAAAAAATGTAAAAAGTGATAATTGGCCAATGCTGATAATTTTAGCAGACGCAAATCTATTCCTGCTGAAAATATCAGGCCGTTTTGAAAGAGTCTGGAAAAGTCATGGAAACTTCTACAATGTAGTTTTACTCTGTTCTGAAATATTTCATCAGATAGATGTTTGTTAGTAGTGTGTTTATACACGCTTGTGTAGAGAAAAACCTTACCTCAAATCAGTTGTCCGTTGAGGGTCTGAGACATTTGTACACTAATTATAATCTTTTAAAGGTGTGTTAGTTTTTTTTTTTTTTTTTTAAGGAAAAATACTTTAAGTAGTGTCCAATCTTAGAAAAATATAAGTCGTTCGTAAGTTGATTTCACTTGGAAAAAAACCCATTGTTTTTAAGATTGTTTTAGCATCTCAAACAGCCCAGTACTGCCACACTGACCCAACCAGTGACGTGAGTTTGGAGCAGATCTGGGTAACCTGTTCAAAAATCAGTTTTTCAAGTGTTGCAGAAATGACACACTTCAGCTTTAAATACTTTTCTGTCTGTCTGTCTATTCCTTTTTGATGTCCCACTGTTATTTTAGACGTAAGGAGAGTAATAATGTCCGCACTGAGTTCACAGATCCAAAAACATTTATTATCAATAAACAGTGCAACTTTTCGGCCGTCAGGTCTTCATCAGGCACAATACTCTTTATAGAGTTAGATGCAACTCTTTATAAGCACAGGTGATATAACAATAATTAGAAACACACTCAAAATCATGTGACAAATCATTAGATGCACAGAAACATGTGGGGAAATAATCAACTAATTAATTTTCCAGTGTTGTTTGCCATACAGTTGACCAGGACTCTACGAGGACACACATCAGTTATTGTGTGAAAAAGTAGTAAAGTCAATAACTCATAAATATGCATGTAGCGCTTTATGGTTGACAGTAATATGCAGTATCCATAAAGATGATCACCTGTTGCAAAAGATCCGTTACCACTTCTTTACCGTAAAGACCTGAGATAAGAAAGCACTGTGCATAAATGTAAATGATAAAGAAGAAACGTGTCTGTTTGTATACATTTCCAGTCTTACATAACCATATGTGATCATGTGCAAATTTACTAAAAGCACCGACAGCTGTTCTTTCTGTTTGAGTGTCATGTTTTAGCTTATTCTAAATGTCCCAAATAGCATATTTTATACAGGTTATCATAGACATATTTTCAGCAATTCACTGTCATTGAGGGACATTTTTACTTGGCCTATAGCTTCTGTAGGACCGTTTATAAGCGCAGCCTGTGTGTCTTAAAACAAGCATGGTTCAGAGTCAGACTGATGTCCTCTTGGTTAAAAAAAATAAATATATTGTTTGTACCCTAACCTAGTTTAACTCTGACACATCCTATCTGAGAATGAATGTGTCCGAGTCACTGTACACACAGCAGTCATTACACAGACAGGTCACGACTTTACAACACTGAAAGATTGACGTCAGAACCGTGTGCGTCACTAAAATAAACTGGTGTAGAAATTAGTTTGAAACTATTTTAACTCAAGAGATAAATCCAATTATGAAGAAGCGGCAAGTAATGCCTTTGCATTGACACTAAAACAGTGCAGACCAGAGTAACAAATATACAGGCAACAAAACTGTATGTAAATGTTCTGGCCTGGTATTTACTGTTGTTTTCTAAATCAGAACTAAGAACAAGCTACTAAACCGAAGTATTAAAGGCTGGTGAATACTTATAAGTAATCAGACTTAAAGACTTAATACAGATATAGCAACACCCTGGCAACCACCTATATGGTATCCACATCATGCTAATGTGTTTTGCATGAGCAGACACCACTCACATTTTATGTATGAAATATACAAATTCAAAACATTTAAAGATTTCTATGAGGCACTTTGGACACGCACCTTCCAATTGAAGTATATAAAGATGTTTATTGTTGGACTAACCAGTACGCACACATAACAGTCGTGAATATAGTCAGACAGTTGTATAATACACGTTCTGAATGGTCCAGTGTGTGGATGACACCGACAGGCTGTTGTTTTTGAGAGTGAAAGCTGATATGACACCCGGCTATCTTGTGCTTTTCATAACATGATGACGCCAAGTTTATCAGTTAATGAGACGTAATGTGGTGAAATCAAGTTCCTTTTTGCTAATTTTATCCTAGACTGTGTAGGCAGAGACAAAATGAACCTGAATACACACTGAGCTCTGAAAAGCATGTGTCATATTGACGTACCAATGGCCAAATTATACCCTAAATATATGTTGTAAACGGCACGGATCAAATTGAAATGTTAAGAGCTTCAAATGATCAAATATATTACAAAATTTCCAATCTTAAAATGCATTTCGGGTATATCTAAAGTGTATTTTTTTGTATAAATTTTGGACAATGTAAATAAATTAATAAGAATTGTAAATATCGAAAATGTATTTATGTATGCATTAGTTGTATGCATATATATATATATATATATATATATATATATATATATATATATATACACACACACACACACACACTCATATTTTTTTATTCTTTATATAATTAATGTACCAGGTTCTTACACACACACACACACACACACACACACTCTCTCATATTTTTTATTCTTTATATGATTAATGTACCAGGTTCTTACCAAAGCACTTTTTCATGGGTTTGATATGTATCCGTGTTTCTCTTGCAGTTCATTCAATGGAAGACTACACAACCACCAGTTTTCCGAGTAAAACGTTGTCATCATCGTCATGGATTTCTCTATAGACCATCGTTGTTAATGTGGAGCGAAGCAGTGGAGCGTCTCGACTCTGGATCCGAGCTTCAGTAGAGGTGGGCAGCGGTCGGAGGAGAACTCGCAGCAGGGAATGCCGGGAGGAGACGGCTTTCCCGACGGAGAAGAGGAGAGCCCTTCTCCAGGCTCCTGCGTGCGTACGGGGCGGGCGGACCCCGGGGCCAGCGGAGGGGACAGCTCTCCGGGATGTGAGGAGAGTGGAGGAGAGCAGACACACGAGGATGTGGACATGAACAGTGGTCATGAGTCCAGCAGCGGGAACGACAGCCTCGCTGGATCACGACATCATCGTTCCTCGGCCAATTGCAGCCCTGGAAGCACCACGGGGTCAGGAAGCTCTAAGAGGTACAATAATCACTTATACTGAGGTTTAGTGACTACAACAACACCTAACCATGAGTATTCAACTTTGGCGAGTCCATTTGAGGATGTATAACATGTTAAGTCCTGTCCTAACATTAGACTCTTGTTTTTCTCTCTCTCTTTGTGTCTTCAGCTCAAAGTCTGCCACTGTCTCTTCATCCTCCAGCTTTCACAGCTCTCGTCACACAGAGTGCAGCAGGTGAATGAAGCCACACACACACCGTCACAGCCACAGAGACACACACGAGCTGAATTACTGTACAGTAACACACTCGGCTTATGCTTCAATGGCAACTGCAATGGGATCGGTATTTGCAGATATGCATTAATATCAAGGATCATACAGTGGTTTTAAAACTGTTTGGACACTTAAGTCACACTTAAAAATGTCTGCATGCAATTGCATTAGATAAAGAGATAAAGTGTTCTTGTTGTTTATTGTAAAGAAAGATGCACAAGCACACATTTTCTCACTGCAAGGCATCAGACAAAAAGAAGTTTGTTTGGTTTAAAAGAATGAAAAAAGCTAGTGTTGACATCAAATGTTAATGTTACAAAAATTCGTCTTTAAAATTCCCTCCACCTTTCAGATCATTTCTATACCCGTGTAGTTATAATTATGGAAGCCGATTTCTGCCACAAGTAAACAAAATCATGCTTTGTTGTTAATTATGAGATAAAAAGTTGAGACTTTTTTTTCTCATAATTTCAACTTTCTGTCAATTTATGATAATTATGTCTTAGTATGTTATCATTTAAATTTTTAAATACTAAATGTGACAAAATTAACTTCATGACAAAAAGACACTTTATATTATATTATAGTTTATATCATAACAATTTCAACTTTTTGTTATGATTATTACTTTTTATCTCACAATTACAATCTATGAAAATGTCAACATTTTATCTTAAACTTATAACTTGGTAAGTCAGAATTTAGATCATCTCATAATTATGATTTTCTTTTTTTCTATGTGGTGTAAATGGGCTTCCATATGTGATCCATTTGCAATAGTGTAAAAAGAGCTGAAATGAATCGTGTGTGCAGTGAGCAGACGGAGCGCGGGCGAGGGCAGACACACCGAGAGATGATGCAGACGGTGCAGGAGATGAAGAAGCGTCTGCCGTCTGAGAAGAGGATGCGCAGTAAAGCCAGCACTGTGGAGGCTCTGAACTACGCGCTGAACTGTGTCAAACAAGTGCAAGGTAGACACACTTTTGTTTTGGCGTGTGACTCCAAGCATAAAGCCACTAGAGCGACTGCTGTTACTGTATTACACACATTACACACATTCAGATCCGCGTCTGTGGTTACGTAACAGTCCGTCAGGAAGGGAGCGTCCAATGTTAGCGCTCACTGCTAAATCTGTCCACATTCTTCAGCACTTTCCCCTGTGCTGGTTTTAGTAAATGTGTTTTACAATAGAAAGCCTGTGTTGAGATGATGTGCATGAGCTCATCTAGTGCGTCATGTGGTTAAGTAATGCTGAAACTCAACACGCTAGAATGCAGCTGCCATGTATTTCCTGTCCTTTGAGGAATAGATCCTCATAGTAGCAACCGAATCAAAACATATGCTGTGGTTCAGTGAGGGCAAACATTATGATTTAATTTAGGTAATGAGGCAGCTTTCATTGAAGTGCAGCAGATGATCTGATGACACTGTTGCTGGAAAGAGGATCCAGTCACCAAAACACCGGAATCATTCATGCCTTGTGTTCTATGAGCTCTCATTTGTTGTCTGCAACTTCCTAATGTCAGCTGATAATATGTGTGGTTGTGCAAACACCTAATTTTCTGATATGCAAGATGGAAGCCTTTATCTACTCTTTAATGTTACTTGTGCAAGGAAATCTTTCTGCCACAACACCACTAAGTGATTTTGTCACGGATTAGGTGGCTGTAATCAAGTGCACGACAAAGGAGATGCAATAGGTCAGGAGACTTTAATCTAATACTTAAACGAGGAAACATACAACCACATATCACAGAGAAACTGAAATAATGCAAGACAAGGGGCAGACTGAAACAGAGGACTTTAATACACAGCAAACAAGAGGAGCTAGTCAGACACACCTGAAACTGTGGTGACGAACAGGCAGAGGAAACTGAGGATGAACCAATTAACACACGACTTTAAATACAGACATGAATAAAAACAAACATAAAACGTGACAGGTTTGTACTACTGTAAAAAAAAAACCCCGCAATATACAGTACTGTGCAAAAGTTTTAGATCGGTAAGATTTTTTATGTTTTTAAAAGAAGTCTCTTCTGCTCACCAAGGCTGCAATTATTTGATAAAAAATACAAAAAAAACCAGTAATATTGTGAAATATTATTACAATTTAAAACAGCGGTTTTCTATGTGAATATATAGTGAAGTGTAATTTATTCCTGTGATCAAAGCTGAATTTATCAGCATCATTACTCCAGTCTTCAGTGTCACATGATCCTTCAGAAAACAGGATAATATGATGATTTGATGCTCAAGAAACATTTATGATTATTATCAGTGTTGAAAACAGTTTTTTTCATGATGCTATGATGAATAGAACCTAAAAAAGAACAGCATTTATCTGAAATCTGAAGCTTTTGTAACATTAAACTCTACCCTTCAAAAGTTTGGGGTCAGTAAGTATTTAAATTTTATTTTTGGGGTAAAGAAATATAATAAATCAATACTTTTATTCATCAAGGATGAGTTAAACTGATCAAAAGTTACAGTAAAGACATTTATAATGTTAGAAAATATTCTATTTTAAATAAACGCTGTTCTTTTGAACTTTCTATTCATCAAAGAATTTTGAAAAAAAATTTGTGAAAAACTGTTTTCAACATTCAAAATAATAATGAATGTTTTTTGAGCATCAAATCATCAGAATGATTTCTGAAGGATCATGTGACACTGAAGACTGGAGTAATGATGATAAATTCAGCTTTGATCACAGGAATAAATTACACTTTACTGTATATTCACATAGAAAACAGCTGTTTTAAATTGTAATAATATTTTCACAATATTACTGGGTTTTTTGTATTTTTTTATCAAGCCTTGGTGAGCAGAAGAGACTTCTTTTAAAAACATAAAAAATCTTACCGATCTAAAACTTTTGCACAGTACTGTATCTCTTTAAACAGTGTGAGGAAACACTGAAGTAACATCCATGGTTACCTGTACAAAAAATATACTGCAGTTGAAAATGTTTCCACAAATTTGCAGCAAGTTATGTTTATAAATGTATTGCATATTTGGATATTTATCAAAGTGTTTGCAAAATTTGTTTTCTTTACTGTAAACTTGCCATTCATTTATGACAAAATCACAGTAAAGACATTGTTTTGCAAGGGTAATCTAGAATCTATGTATTAACAATAACCATAGTATATTTTGGTGGAAACAATGATAGTTATCAGTAATACTTTAATCATCATGCATTTTGTTTTATTAATGAAAGATTTCTTCAGTGCATGTATAGATTTCTGCTCATTTCTGTTTGCTGTCACTTGACATAAATGTCTGTAATCAGTCTATGATGTAATGCTATGTGAAATTTCCCAGTTTTACTGTGTGGTGTTGTAATCTCTGCCGCCCCCTGCAGCAAACAGTGAGTACTACAACCTACTGATGAGCAGGGGTCTGGAGGAGAGACGGGACGCTACTGTGTGCACACTGGAGGAGCTGGAGAGGATCACGTCAGAACACACTCTGAAAAACACGGTACGTCCCTGCTGTGCTTCCTCTCACACCCTTAGTCGCGTTGAAACAGAAGTTTCTTGTCACATATATCCTAGTGAAATGTCTTCTTGAACAAGAAATAATGTAGGGTGGAGGTTGATTTTGTCAATGGGGAATTGATTGGATGGTTGTGGTTTGCTATTGATGGATCTGATGTGAGTGACAGGTTGCCCCGCCCACATCAGAGAAGAGCTGCTGTAAGAGGGAGGGGGAGTTTTTATGATTTAAGATTACAAGGACACCTGAATGAAAAAAAAAATGCACGGATGAATCATTTACAATACTGAAATATTCTATAAAAAAACAAGAATTGACTATCTGGATTTCATGGTGACTTTAAGGCTACAGGCAAAAACATAATTTTTAGCTGTTCATAACATCAGATTAGTGGAGAGAAAACATCCTAAAAAATAATTTACAGTACATGTATAGGTAAAGGCTGTTTTCTCAAAACAATTGTCAGAAATCTTAAACTTTTTTTTTTCTTTCTTCTTCTTCTAAAAACATGGTGAAAATGTATTGATTTGTGGCTGTTGACAGTATTTTCTGATTTATGGAGCGATCAACAGATATGTTTATAATCCTCTGTGTGAAAACCTTGACTAATATTTCTATCAACAAAACGAAAAGATTTTTAAACCTGGTTTCATCCAATGTTCAGATAACAGTGCATATTTGATTTGATAATGCCTCATTTATATTATTATATTTAAACGTCACATTTTAGAAAACTTGCAATACCAGAAATGTTAGCACTTCTCATGTGATCACTCAACTGGTGAAGTATGGATTGGTGGATCTGCTGTTGTTTTACCCTATTCGTTGTGGGCCGTCCTGCTTTAATGATTGCGTTCACACAGTTGATGAGTCCTCTGGTGTTTCAGGACATGTTTGTGGTGGTCTTCTCTCTGGCGTCGGGGAGGGTGGTGTACGCGTCTGAACAGGCCTCCAGCGTGCTTCACTGCAAGAGGAAGTTTCTGGAATCTGCCAAGTTCGTGGACCTTCTGTACCATCAGGACGTCAATGTGTTTTATTCGCACACGGCGCAGCCGCGACTGCCACACTGGAACGTGGGAACGGACAACGGTCAGTCGCTCATCGTGATGTCACACTTCCAGTTTAAAGGGACAATTCTGTCATCATTTACTCACCCTCAAGTTGTTCCAAACCTGTATGAGTTTCTTTCTTCAGTTGAACACAAAAGATATTTTGTCAGTCAATTTGACTCATCATCTGTTCTTCAAAATTATTTCTTTTGTGTTCAACTGAAGAAAGAAACTCATACAGGTTTGGAACAACTTGAGGGTGAGTGAGTAAATAATGACAGAATAAAAATTTGTGGGTCAACTATACCTTTAAAGCTGGTTGTTTTAATCATACAAACAATAGCTTTGATGAATTGAGCTCATAATAATTTGATTGTTTTTGTGCTCTCCATAGCGGCGGTTCTGTTTGATTGTGCCCAGGTCAAGTCCTTCTTCTGTCGATTCAGGTCAGTCTTCCACCTTATCAGAGGAAAGTTATTTATGACTTTTTAAATGTGCTTTATACAGCATTATTACTCATTCTCATCTGATGTCTTATGATGTCAAGTCTCGTTTAGTTATACGACACGGATTGCTTCAAAGCAGCTTCATTCTAATAAACAAGAAAATAACAGTGTTAATGTTGCATAGTTCTTCAATTATTAAACAAATACAGTTTCAGCTGTAAAGCGACAATGGTGTCATTATTTAGCTCAGTGTTGATTTAGTTCAGTTTAATAACTTAAACTCAACGTTGCAGAGTTTATTAATTATGAAATTAAGTTCCAGTTCTGATCCAGTATTGTCAGTGCAGTCAAATTGGTAATATTACTGAATATTAAGTTGTCTTTAAATACGTGTGTGTGTCTGCCATCAGGGGAGGGAAAGACAGAGATGGAGAAATGCGTTATTGTCCTTTCCGGATCACTCCGTACCTGCTGAAGGTCCAGGGATTGAGCGTAGAGGAAGAGCCGTGCTGCCTGTCCCTCGCTGAACGCATCATCTCAGGATATGAGGGTACGGGCCTTTGACCTTTCACCTCAGCACATTCTGAAACCGTTGTCACATGACCTCAATATGTTGCCAGTGTAGTTCTGATCTAATAATCATAATCTGGGTTTGCTTGTTTGTCTTCAGCCCCTCGCATCCCCATGGACAAGCGCATATTCAGCACGACTCATTCTCCAGGCTGTGTCTTTTTAGAATTGGATGACCGGTGAGTGATTATATTTGGACCTTTAATCAAAATAACATAGCAGTTTTGGTGAATGGTTTTGTGTTCAAATCATAATTCTATTAATAATATAATAATAATAATAATAATAATCTGTGCAAACAGATTATTTTTATAATAATAATAATTATATATAATATAATATGCTGTGTAATATTATTGTTATTATTTAAAATAATATGTTGCACATAGTAAAGCTGAGCAAATTTTTATTCATTGATCAGATATGTTGTGTGGAGGAAAGCTGGGCAACTTCTTGGTAGTAGTACTAGTAATGTATAGTTTTCTTTGTTGTAATTTACTTTTTCTTGGCAGATGCTTTAAGTTAATAATTTAACAATAATAATTTAGGCTCTAATCAATATTTCTATCCAGTATTTGTTTCTTTGGTAAGTAGTGGTAAGTTTCCATCTTCTTATATGGCTGTTTACCAAATGAACAAATAATGTTGAGTCAGCAGCTTCGCATTAAGGATATTTTGCAGTGCTGATCATGTGGTATGTTAGCTCTCATATAACAGCATGACTGTGAAGTAACTCCAGCTTTGTTGACCACATTAGTTCAATATCGTGTTACTCTGTGCTGGAATCAAAAGTCTTTTTGTGTAAATAATGAAGGCTTGGACTGTTTTCAAACATGAGACTTAATCGGTCTCATGTTCATTTCAACAAAGTCTTGAAATAAATGCAATTTCTTGTTGTAAATGTGTTTCTGTGAAATTAATCCGTGTGTGTGTGTGTGTGTGTCTGCAGTGCGGTGCCTTTGCTCGGTTACCTCCCTCAGGACCTGATCGGTTCCTCTGTTCTGACCATCCTACATCCAGACGATCGCCAGCTCATGCTAGCCATGCATCGCAAAAGTACGTCCATTATGACTTTTTTACATTTTAAAGGCTTTATCAGTCTTGTCAAGTCGCCTTTATTTATATTGCGCTTATACAATACAGTTTGTTTCAAAGCAGCAAAAGGATGCACTTCGTTATTGATTCAGTTCCGTTGTAATGATCAACAATTATTTAATTAGTTCAGTTCATCTATAAAGCAATGTCATCGTTCAGCTCAGTTCAGTTCTTCTACAACAGCGTCAGTGTAGTCAGATCAATAATATTGTTGAATATTAAGTGTTCCCGATTAAGCAAGCCAGAGGCGACAGTGGCAAGGAACCCAAACTCCATCAGGTGACCGAATGGAGAAATAAAACCTTGGGAGAAGCCAGGCTCAGTTCTCCTCTGGCCAACGAACGAACACGGTGTCATTATGATTCAGACTGCATCACAAGTCAGAATTCAGATCCGAATCAGTAGCATTCAAATATTCATCCAGTTCCTTTTGCTTGAAGATCGATCCATCACGCTGGTATGGAGCCGAGGCTGGTCATAGGGTCTGTGTGGAGGACCGGTCTGGTTCTTGTGGTCTCTGCCGAGGATCGTATCGTCGAGGCCTTCACAGGGGATTGTCTAGTAGACATGGTCTCTGCTGACGTTCAGGGCTGCGTTTTGGTCGTGTCTAGGTGCAGGTCCACCATCTGATCTGGATATGGACCGGATCCGGCTGACTACGGTAACCTCGGGATGAGGATGAGACCGACAGACTAATATTAGTGTAGATGCCATGCTTCTTAAAGGAAGTTCTCCCGGTTCCGGTTGACCTCATTTATGCCGCCTAACAATCATTTAACTGATTTGAATAATAGACATTGGTAATGTGTATGCTAGGTTAAAGAGAAGTGATTTTAATCTAGATTTAAACTGACAAGAGTGTGCCTGCTTCCCGAACGAGGCTAGGACAGGGTTTCCGCAGGGCATTACAAAGCATTAAAAGTCATTAAATGGATTTTATGAAAATGATGGATCAATTATGGAAAACAATGGATAATTTTCAATAGCTGTATTAGTATCAGTGATACTGGACTTCATTCACAAAAAGATGCCATTAAACAAGTATTTAAAATAAACTGTATTTATGTTGTCTCTACATTCATTTGTAGATTAACTGTGAAATGATTACATTATAAACTTGTGAAAAAAATGTGTGATTAATCGAGTTAATTTTTTTAATTGATTGACAGCACTGTAATATCTGTGGTTAGTCATGGGTCATGTATGGCATTAAAATTTTTTAAATGGCATTTAAAAAGGCATTCAATTTAATTTGAAGGTACCTGCAGAAACCCTGTAGGAAGACTATTCCAGAGTTTAGGTGCTAAATAGGAAAAGGATCTACAGCCTGCAGTTGATTTTGACATATTAGGTTTATCAACTGGCCAGAATTTTGAGATCGCAATAGACGTAAAGGACTATAGTGCGTTAAGAGCTCGCTCAAGTACAGAGGAGATAAACCATTTAGTGCTTTTGCAAAATTTGAATCTTGTATCTGGTCTTAATAAAAATTGTCATGATCCCCCTCAGTTCTGAAGTACGCAGGCCAGCCTCCGTTTGAACACTCGCCCATCCGGTTCCGGTGTCAGAACGGTGACTACGTGACCCTGGACTCCAGCTGGTCCAGCTTCATCAACCCTTGGAGCCGGAAGGTGGCCTTCATCATCGGCAGGCACAAAGTTCGCACGTAAGCGCCGGCTCATCGACGTGCCAGTTGTTTCTGTATCCAAACATTCACATTCGCACATACACCATCACTTGCGTGTTCTCTGTATAGTGGACCTCTGAATGAAGATGTTTTTGCTGCACGGAGTAACGTAGAGCAGCCAATCGTGTGTGAGGACGTGAAAGAGCTGCAAGCCATGATCCACAAGCTCTTCCAGCAGGTGAGAGATCACTAACTCCACAAGAGACAGACAACCTTTTTTACAGCCCAAAATGCTACATTTATTTGATCAGAAATGCATGTTTTCTATTTTAATATATTATAAAATGCAGCTTTGCATCACAGGAGTAAATTACACATGGCATATTTCTGATTATTATCAATGTTGAAAACAGTTTACAGTCTTCGAAAAAATAGAAAGTTCAAAAGAACAGCATTTATTTGAATCATAAATGTTTTCTAATAATATAAATTATTTATTTAGTGGATGCATTAGTTTTTTTTTTTGTTTTTTTTTTTCAAAAGAAAATCTCACTAGCCCCAATCAGTTTTAGGAAAGCATTCTTGAAAAAATCGTGCTCTTTCATTAGAGCAAAATGACTGCAAAAGCAATCTAAACTATAATAATATTCATAAGCAATTGCCCACAATTAGATCTTGATCAGCTAATATCTGTGCATGCCAACTTGACTTCATATCAGGGTTATTATTGTTAACTAAATCTATTAAAAACATTTTTGTTCATTGAAATAAAGCTGAAATAAAATATAAATATTAGATGGAAATCAAACTAAACCAAAATTAGAAATGTTGCCTTGGCAATTAAATAAGTTAAAAAAATAAACTTAATACTATTTAGGTTTAATTTATTTTTATATCAGCTTTAGTTTATTTATATTTATATAAGATCAAAAACTAATAAAATGACAAATGCACATAAAATACAAAACATTCTGCTTCATATGTGGCATGACTACAGTTGTAAAGCACATTTGAGCTGCTGGTTTGTTTTAATCGTGTCTGTCTTTCTCTCAGCCGGTTCATAATAATGGATCGAGTGGCTATGGCAGTCTGGGTAGTAACGGCTCTCACGAGCACTACATCAGTGTGGCGTCGTCCAGTGACAGTAATGGAAACCTCTGGGAGGACTCGCACAGAGAACCAGTACGTCTGAAAGTGCATGAAACATTGACAGATCAGTGTTGGTTTGGCAGGACCTTACAATGGATATTTTGTCTTGTAGATGACATTGCAGCAGTTTTGTAAAGATGTCAATAAAGTGAAAAACTGGGGCCAGCAGGCGTATCGCGACTCCCGGAGGAAGCTCACACCTTTAGGACCAACCACTGCAGGTCTGGACCCTATATTTCATTTCTGCATCGGCCCTCAATCATCTCTGTTTGTTTGAGCAGAAATAGAAGCACTTTATGGATGTAAACCAAAATATACCTCAGATGCAGATCAGAAAACATATGGTGAATTAATAAATGTAATTTCATTTTAAGTCTGATTTAGAAGCTCAAGATATAAACCCAAAACCTACACTGGTCAGTCCCGGTGTATTGGTGTTTGAACTGTGTTTGATTTGTTGATTTGTTCCCATCAGTGGCAGGCGCAGGCTTTCATCCTAACTCCAGTCAGGGTTTGGGAATTAGACATCATCTGAAGCAGTCTCTACAAGAAGCCCGGAAACATCCACACATCCCATCATATCAGCAGATCAACTGTGTGGACAGCATCATCAGGTGAGGCATGCGGGCGCTATCAACAAAACTCCTATCATATATCATATCCTGTATCATATCAGATAATATCATAAAATAAATATTTTTCTGAAAATGTAAAGCACAGCAAAGTTAAAAATATTAGTTTCTAATTTGTTTTTCTAAATTAATTTAATTTAATCATTTAAATATGCAATCCATAATGTTAATAGCTATATATTTTATATAGTAATTTTTTTCTGAGAATTTAAAATACATATTTCATTTTAAATAATATGTGGTAATATCTATTATTGGATAATCCAAAAAATCTATTATTTTTTTTATAATAATTCATTTAAGTTAGTAATTCATTTAAATATGCAATCCATACTTATATATATATATAATTTTGTAGTCTTTCAAAATTAAAAATGTAATAAAAAAAAAAAATCTTCCAATTTAAAGAAAGTTACATTTTAGATCAGTGTAGTGTCTATTATTGGATAAATGAAATGTTTTTTAATATAGATAGATAGATAGATAGATAGATAGATAGATAGATAGATAGATAGATAGATATACACAACCCAAACAGTTAGAAATAACTGGGGGGGGGGAGGAATGACATTTTTGATGTGCTCAATGACCCATTAATGTTGGTTTGTGTTTTTCCTTCTCTAGATATCTAGAGAGCTGTGCAACATCGGCTCTGAAACGAAAGAGCGAGTCTTTGTCCATATTTACTTCTTCCTCCTCTTCTATGTCTGAGGAAGATAAACCTGAAGCGGCCGCACATGAAGACACTATGAACACAGACGGTACGAGTCCATTCCAACCCTTCCTGTATTCTCCTAAAGCCCTGCACAGTTTCTAACGCTCCGTCTCCTGCAGAAGCTGGTGTTCTGGACCGTCAGGTGTCTGCGGGGTCCGTCACGACGGCAGCTGTAGTGGGAGCACCGCTCGCTGACCTCACGATCTCTACAGAAGCCATGAGCGTAGTGTCTGTCACCAGTCAGTGCAGCTACAGCAGCACCATAGTGCATGTACCGCAGCCCGAGTCGGGTGAGTTAACACTGACACCACATACAATTACACAAATAGTGTTACATTTTTAGGCAGAAGACATAATCCAGTGCTGTGTTTGAAATCGCCCTCAATACCCTCATTCACTGTTCCTTAAATTTCTCCCCTAATTTAGTCCACTGAAGGAGTGTATGAAAACGAGTGAGTGAATTCGGTTTCGTAATGAGTTTAATCGGACATTCGTAATTAAACAATCTAATAATCAATTAAAAAGGAATGTATACCTGTATGATAATGCTGTAGCCACATTGAAAATGGATTCAGCTGCGGGCGCCATCTTCTGGTCAGACGCGAGAATTCATTCACAGGGCATTATGGGTATTCTCTAGCCGTTGAGCATACATCAGTTGCATAGACAGTAAAAGAAATGGACACAGCGACCCCATTGATTTCAACGGAGAGAATTGAAGCCCAATAGAAGCACTCACTTCCTGATAGCCAAGCGTACTGCGCAGGCTCAAACTGAGCTTGACAGCGTAGATGTCACGTGAGCAACCTGACTGACAGTTGTAAATCTTCTAGTAGCTGTGCCAAGTCAAATCTGTATTCACTTGCCATATATCCTCTAAAACGTTGTTGATATATTTTGTCGCGTTGCTTTTATGGACTCTATCTATGCCATGGGCTGACTTTAGACAGTAAAAGATTGCCTGCGAGCTTCTCCTCCTGTTTATACGGTAACTTCTCTACTGTGCGACAGAGAGTCCCGTGGTTATGACGCAATCGTTAGCCTATTTTTTTTTAAAACTGCTTCTACGGGGCCATAACATAAGATACAAAGTAATGGAGCCTTTTATACATCGTCATGTTTCTTTAGAAATAAATAAAGGACAAATGGAGTCTTTGGACGCCTCAGATGTAAAGTTATTCGCTGTCAAAGTGACGCCAAAATGAATGGGAGTCAATGGGATGCTAACAGCAAGTGATAGCCAGCTACAATGGCGGCCCCCAGAGGAAGCTTCAGTTTCCTGCGGATGGATTACCCCCTTGATCAGTTGTACACTTGTTATTGCGGTGTATTGTGGGATTGAATGAGTGCATGTCCACTGTTTTCGGACACCACTACAAATGGTGGTCCCCTCAATTAGTGCCCTGTTTAAGGGTATAGGGGGAGATTTCGGACGTGGCCCAGAAATATTTAAGCAGGACCATTGAACTCTGTAAATGTCCTACTGTGCCTGCCCCTTCTCTTCCTCCAGAAGTCACAGCCTTAGAAGATGCTCCAATGGGTAGTGAGCCCACAGACCCCGCCCCCACCCCTGCATGCCCCGCCCCCAGCACCTCCTCAGTGGCTCAGGAGGAGTTACTCCTGGTGGGTCTCACCAAAGAGGTGCTGTCAGCTCACACCCAGAATGAGGAGCAGCAATTCGTCGACCGTTTCCGACATCGTATCCTGCAGAGTCCCTACAGCTCCTACCTCCAACAGGACAACAGCAGCATGGCCCATTCTCATCACCGAGGTGTGTGTGCAAACGCTTCGGGAGCTCTAGAATAACTATATATTTTAGTTATTTTTTTAATCTGTATTTTAAAAAAAGAAAAATCCATAAAGTTTTGTGTGTGTGTTGCGGATGCTAAAGCAATACAGACCTTTCTCCATGTATAAAATTGAATGGAGGAAAGTTTATTTATTTGTATTACATTGGCTTTGGCATCAGCAACTGAAAAAGCTCCGTTGTTTGGGCATTAGTTAACTACAACTTTTGAGATATCAGTCCAGTTTTAACTCCGCTATTCTGCGCGATATTGAAAATTAACTGGTATGTTTCACCAAAAGAAAATGTTACCTTATTGCTTATGTATGAGAGGCTGTGCTAAAACACAGCTATTGAGCAATCAGAATCAAGGACTGGAACTAACCGTTTTATAAAGTAGTATAATTTTAGATAATAAGTAGTATAATAATAGATTTCCCATCTGCTCTCAGGTGATGTCGTGCGACCTCTGAACAAACACAAGCGTCCGAAACCAGAGGACTCGTCCGACAGCTACGGCTCCCAGCCGGGCCACTACTGGTCGCTTCCCGGACCCACAGGAGCGCCCCATTCCTCCTGGCCTTCCTCAGAGTCATCTCAGCTCCCGCCATCCAACATCGGCTTTGTGCCGCCCATGGCAGTGCCCATGCAAACCGCCCCTTACTTCACCGTCGGTGCGGATCAGCAGCCCATGGCGGTCCAGCCTGACCAAGGTCTCCAGAACCTCCAGCCCATGACTCCCATGATGGTTGTCCTACTTCCTAGCTACCCCATGTACCCCGGCACAAATGGCATGTACCTCCAGGGGATGCCCGTTGTTGCGCCTGGAGTCGTTCCCCAGACTCCCTTTAATATGGGTGGGTTTGTCCCACCTGGTGCCCACATGGCTCATGGGTCTCCATTGCAGGGACATGTTCCAGGGTCCACCGTCACAGGTGTCGGGATGCCAGCCGGTGCCTCCACAGAGGTTGACTCGATTCCCACGCCTTGGTTTGGGGAAGACCTTGATGCAGCACAGCCCACAGCGCTCTTCTCCAGCTCTCGCTCCAGCTCACCCATCCAGCTGAACTTACTCCAGGAGGAGCTGACCAAACCCACCGAACCCCTGAACTGCACCGGTCCTGAGAGTCTGCACCAGCACCACGCCAAAACGGTGAGACCCTGTTGAGATCTGGGTAGGTGTGGATACTTTTTGGAAGCTGAAATACACTGCGTAGTGACATGATTTACTCCATCTGAAACCATTTTATCAGTATTTTGCGAATGCTTTTCTAATTGTTATGCATGTAGTTCTTATGACCTCATATTATGTTATTATATTATTGTTATTAAAGTATTTAAATATGTAAAAATACTTGTGAAGATACTTGCTGTATTTAAAATATATATTTAAAATCTTTATAAAAATTAATGTGGGGCCAATTATGTTATTGTATTAATTATTAAAATACTTAGTATTAGTCAAATCTCTCTCTCTTTCTTTCTTTCTTTCTTTCTTTCTTTCTTTCTTTCTTTCTTTCTGTCTCTCTCTCTCTCTCTCTCTCTCTCTCTCTCTCTCTCTCTCTCTCTCTCTCTCTCTCTCTCTCTCTCTCTCTCTCTCTCTCGATTGAAGTTTAATCGATTGACTCCTGCTGTCTGTTTCTCTGCTCACAGGAAGAAGCTCCCAGTGAGTCGGGGCACCAGGATGCCCATTCTACCTCCAGCGAAATGCTTGACCAATTGCTACAGGAGGATGCCCGCTCAGGAACCGGCTCCAACACGTCGGGCAGTGGCTCCGGAGACTCGGGAGGCTCACTGGGCTCCGGATCCGGACTGGGATCTAACGGAACGTCAACCACCCATACTGGTGCTGTTCAAAATCATTTGTCCATGACACTAAATGTTGTGTGGAGAGAATTAGGCACTTCCACCACAAAATAGCTTCTTTCTGTAAATGGTGTTGAGAGACTTTGGATTAGTTGCCTAGTTTCAATTAGACTGTGTAAAAGTCTCCCAGAAGATTATTTTAATGGAAATTCAATGCAAAAATTTATAATTTACTCGCCCTCATTTTGTTCCAAACATGCACTAAAAACTTATAGAAAGTATAGTTTTTTTTCTCAGAAATTGTGTGTAAATTTCACAAACAATGGCATTTAACAAACTGAATTAAACATGACATTTTGAAGTAGATAAACTGAAATAGTTTTTCAATAGTCTTTGTTCGAAAAATCACTTTTTACAGTTTGGCAAAATGTCATTAATCTGAGCCCTGACGTTTCACGTTTACAGGCAGCAGCAAGTACTTCGCCAGCAACGATTCGTCGGACAAGTCCCGAAAGGCGCGCAAGTCCGCGGAGGCCCAGGAAAAGGAGCTTACGACCCTCAAGAAGCACGTGGACAACCCTCTGTGGAGCGTGATCAAGCAGACCCCAGAGCCCATCATGATGACCTATCGGATCAGCCCCAGGTAACCGACCCGGAGGAACGTCTTTCCCCCGCTGTCCTTCTCTCCCTCTTCCTCTCTATCCCGGGTTCCCGCTCACTCCTCTGAGAAACCTGTGGGAAACGTGACATTCTCAGCATCTCTTTCCACAGGGGAAAGAGATGGCGCTGCCAGACTCTCTCGCTGAGGTAGTTCTGATCAAGCTAAATGTCTCATTGCGCCGTCAGCCCTGAGGTAGGTGACTCCTGGTGACGGTACACAATGAGACCCGTGTTTAGCAGCTTGATGAAGTGGATCCTTTTAAGATTATGGAAGGAGGAGAGGGCGAATACGCCAGTCCAAGATGTTTTAGCTGTACTTAGATGTTGAAATCGAAGCGCTGTGCTGTTCAGTGTCATCTAGCAAGTGAGTTGAGTTTCGTTTTGTGTGTGTGTGTGGATGTCCATGCAGGGATCAGGACACGGTTCTGCAAGAAGACCGAGAGAAGCTGCTTCTGATGCAGCCCATGCAGCCCTGGTTCACCCTGGACCAGAAGAAGGAGCTCGCAGAGGTTCATCCCTGGATCCGCCAGCACACCGTCCCACAGGAGATCAGCACACAGGTCGAGAACTTCTCATTTACGTCGGGATCCAACATATGTACCATTATAGATCGATATATTGGCCATATTCATTCATTTGAGCTAACAGAAGAGGGAGTTTCTCCTCGTGTCAGATCAGATGGTTTCCTGTTATATCAAAAACGTAAACAATTTAAAATAACTGTTTTATATTTGAATCTATTTTAAAATGTATGCAAAAATCTGGGATGCAAAACTACATTTTCAGCATTATTATTCCAGTCTTCAGTGTCACATGATCCTTTAGAAATCATTAATGGGACCCTGGACCACAAAACCAGTCACAAGGGTACATAAAATAAAAAAAAGGTATACATCTTCTGAAAGCTGAATAAATAAGCTTTTCATTGATGTATGGGTTGTAAGGATAGGACAATATTTGGCCGAAAATCGCTTTTATTGCATAAAAGAAAAATCGATCATTTTGACCCATACAATGTATTGTTGGCTATTGCCAAAAATATACCCGTGCGACTTGTGACTGGTTTTGTGCTCCAGGGTCACATATACTGATTTGCTGCTCAATAAATATTTTGTAATTTCTCAATTTGATGCATCTTATATACATATCAATATTATATCAAGCATCAGCCTGACTCATGTTTTTTATCTAGCACTGAAGCATACATTTATTTTGCATTATCATGATCACATAAATTTATTTGAAAATCTATTTTCAGGGCTGTGCGAGTTGTAACACGATGGAATCGGGTGAGAAACTGAATCTTCAGACGGACTCCCCAAAACCTCCCGACAGCTCGTGTCCGTCACAGGACACCAGACCCACCACACCTCTGCATACACAATCACTGCAACTGCAGGCCCTGCTGGACCTCCGATGACTCCTGCTTTCAGCTGCGGATCTTATGAAGGGAGAGCTGTCCGTGTGCCAGTCTCTCCTAACCCCGCCTGAAGGCACAGCGCGGGGGGATGTCTCGGAGTGTGTACGCTCGCTGGAGATGGACAGTTCCACATGTGAACGCCGGCTCTCTGCTGTTCTCCTTTACAGACAGCCCATGGACCCAAACAACTGTGAATATCAGACAATGATATACGTCACGTAGAAACGTCACAATGTAGTTTTTTATTTTTTTATTTTTAGGCTGTTGCCCGAATACGGTTTTCAAAATGTTTTTGATAATGTGTCCTCTACTGAATTTTGCAGGCTCAGGAGGGTTTATGATCTCCCAGAAGTACCTGTAATGAGTTTCGAACCACTCGCGCTGGTATAAATGTCCCACAAAGTCCAGCATCCTGTTCGGTTGCTAAAGAACATTAGCACTTACCGCCAAAAAATATAAAAGCATCTCTGAATGGAAATGAATGATATTTGGACCTGGTTTTACTGTCTGAAGCTTTACTCTACTGCTGCTTATTATCTCGAACTAGTCTTCTGTTTGCAAACCAGTAATGAGAGGGATGATATTCTGTCCTGATTGAGTTCATCCAATCCAAACGGATGATTTGAATGAGGCCTTAAATTAGTTTTTCTGTCAGTGTTACACACAGTACTCTATTTCAAATAATGTTTTTCCACCGTACAGGTGTCTGAAAGATGTCAAGCAATGTCTCTTACTATGGTGGTATGGTATGGTGTAATGACTGTAATCTGAGGATTGGATTGATGGTTTGTATTTATGTAGATTTATTTTTTTATTTTTTCTTCTGGTGCTTTGTGACCTGAATGTGTTTCATGAGATTGACTGGTACATATAAAACGTATCAAATCCATCATAAAGCATCCAGAAAGACCCAACTCATTGCAGTGTACCGTATGGTTTTCACCCAAACCTCATTCTTGTCTTTTTTTATGTATTGCTCTGTTGTGTCAGTGTCAGAGCTGAAGTGTGTCGTTGTGAGTGTGTTTCTGTGCTGTTGCTGATGTCACAGGCGTATATTTCCTTTATGGTTTGTAGGTTGTTGCAGTAACAGCTGCCGATTATTGACCCGTCAGTCCGGACCCGATAGGAAAATTCTGATTTGTACAGTTTTGTGATCAAAGATAAATTTTGTACAGTTTTGAACTATCAGTACGATGTATTTTACGGAAAAAAAGGTGCAAAATACAGTGAACTATGTTAAAAGCCACTTTGTCTAAAATTTTGGGAAATATTTTGTCACCACTATGAATAAAAAATAAAAAATGACTTGTATGATCCTCATATTTCTCAGTTTTTTATCTACTTTTGTAGAGTATTTCACGTTTACATGGCAACATCCAAAACCATTTTTTTTTAAACGTATTTACTTTATTTACATCAAAACTAAAGAGCAGGTATGTACAAATGCATTTTCAGCTTTTTTCCCACAAACATAAATCTATTTTTTGCAAGTTTAGTGCATCAGGCCCACACAGTTTGTGCACGAGTGTTGAAAACGACAGGTAAAGCTCATGAGGACACACAGCTATGCAGGAGCATGTACACAAGTGTTTTTTCACTGGCTGATTCAGACACAGTATTTCCAGAAGCACTCAGTGTTACTGCCCCGCTTGCGGTACTGCTTCCTGCCACCCAGGAAACGACTCAGAGGATTCAACAGCTGCTTTTCCAGCAAGACCTGAATGACAAACATAAGCAAATATATTTCAATAAAACTTCATCACTGTCTCTTGATTTAGTATTGAATGATGATAGGGTTTCAATAAAGTTAGTCACGTCTTTTACAGCTTGACTCGGGACAAATCCAGCTGTTCTGAGGCCTGTGAGAAAGAAGAATAAGGCCAGAAGAGAGTGAGTTGCAGTCCCATCTGTGTTAAGTTAATACAGGATCAATGTAAGATAAAGTTGGAAAACTTTATTTTACTTAATTTCCTTGTTACACCTTACATGCTGTAGTAATAACTATAAATTATGCATATTTGCATGCAACTAACCCTAAACCAACCCCTATTCCTACCCTAACTCTGTAGTAAGCACATGTAGTTAATTATTATTAGTCAATACTTAAATGTATAATTACACTAATAATGACACCTTAAAATAAAGTGTAACTGAAAAAGCTTCAATAAACACACCCTTAATAGATTTACTGTTTCTATTTAATGTCTTGGTAACACTTTTCAAAAGGGTCTCATTTGTTTACATTAGTTAATGCATGAACAATGAATAAGCAATATGTTTTTACAGTATACCTTTATTAAACCTTAAAGGGCCCCTATTATGATATTTTAAAGTTTCCTAATGTGGCTTTGGAGTCTCCTACAACAGGTTTACATGCATCAAATGTCAAAAAACTGTTTCATTTTCTCATAATATACATTTGCACATCACCAGATTTTCAATGATTCTCAAACGACTCGCCAAATGAATCAATCTCTCTAAATCCCTCCTTTCCACGAGCTACTCTGCTCTGATTGGCCAGACAGCTCAGTCTGTTGTGATTGGTTTACCGCGTAATTCCCATTGCCATAACGCAGACAGCTCTGTGTCTCCTGAGGCTTCCTTCAGCGTAAACTAAACACAGTAACGAACAATGACGTCGATTTTAAATCAATCCGAGCGCAAGTCCGATGATGAAACCCTAGAAGAAGAAGAACCATTCATTCGACCCGAACCTCGTTTCAGTGATTCACTACTCAGTTTGAGGTAACTTACATTATGAGATGTTGCTATTCCTCACCATCAGCATTAACAAGTGCATGTCCATCAACCGATTATTTTACTTACAGAGTATGTTTCTAATATGTTGCGGTGAACACGTGGAAACTGTATCAATAGCATGTAGGCTATGCAATGTATACATTAGCCGAGCTCTAGCGTGAATGACTGATGTAACATAAACATTGGTAAAACAAATCTTGCTTCATGCTTAATCTTTCCTCAAAGTAGTGAGAACGACAGACAATCTGCATTAATAGACAAAGTCACATTGTGTCACACAGCGTCTCCTCGACATGAGCTCTCCAGTATCCACAGGATCAGCGGCCGGTTTGAGGTTTAAGTTTCCCTGGTGCGCGCGCAATAAGTGGGCGGGCTAATGTTTCTCCTTGACGTCACGACGAAACGACTTATGACTCGTTTGAATAACAATTCATTTCATTGACTCAGAGTCGACTCTTACTTTTGAAAGACAATATACGGTGCACTTTCAGATTTAAAACTTTGCACAGGATGTTTTCATTCACTTAGAGCTATATTACACACTACATGAAAGGTCATTTTCAAAAATCCATAATAGGTGCCCTTTAAATGTGCATGTTAGTTCACAGTGCATTAACTAATGTTGACAGATGTGATCTTAAAATGAAGATTAACATTAGCTCAGATAAATAACTGCTGTAGAAATATTGTTCATTGTTAGTTCATGTTAACTACAGTATTTAAATGAATAGTTCTGGGGTTTGTTTCCCAAAAGCATCGTTAGCCAACTATGATCACAAGTTCTGTTGAATTGTGTTGGTAACGACAGAACGCACCCCTGATTGGTTCGTTCAGTGTAACATTCTCAGCCAATCAATTTCACATATCCATTACCATTTCCCATTTATAACTATGACGCATGCAAACAAATGTTCTCTCTGCACACTGTGAAAAATCTTAGTCTGTCCCTCCACCTCCCCAGCACCACCTGCCTAGATCTGCTACTGGCGATCTCCCTTTCTCTCGGCATGTTTACATTCATTTATGTTCTGAGCATTTTGCAGAAGAAAGTCGTATTTGCTCTGCAGCAGTTTAGCAAATCTGGTCTGCCAAGACTAAACCTACGTACATTTCATTTCATTTCATTTATTTTTTTTATTCTCTTATCATGGAATGCAACACAAAATACCACAAAAACAACCTAACAAGTCCAATAAACACAACAAAAATACATCCCATGACAAAAAGAACAGGAGTAGGATGAAGAAAAAAATCTTATAAACTCCTACCCCATTCTTACAAAAACAAGATTCACAAATTAGATGACCTCACCGACATAAAATGACAAACACCAAAAAAAAAAGGAAATAAAGGAAATATATATACACACATATACACATACATATACAGACTAGCCCAGACCAGATATAATTTTTCAATTATAAAAAAAAAATTTCTCTCTTTATTTATTATTATTATTGTTATTATTATTTTCTATTAATGCTAATTCTGCTTACATAATACTAAAGAAACAAAAACAATCAAATATGTAATACTGACAGATCCTACAACAAACTAACAATGAAAACATAATTGTTGTAATAATTTTATTAGTTTTCACATTCATCTTTATATAAATTAAGTATCTTTTGTTTATAATTATTTTTAAATTGCAAGATATTTGAACAACATTTTAGATAATTTTCTAGAAGATTCCATCTTTTCACACCAGAAACTGAAACGCACATTTGTTTGAGGGTATTTCCAGCAAAAGGTTGTTTGAAGTCATTATTTCTTCTACTTGTCTCACTATTTAAAGTAAAAAGGGTTTGCAATCCATGCGGTAACAGGCAGTGTTTCGCTTTATGAACAACTAACAAAGTTTGTAAAGAAACCAAATCCTTCAATTTGAGTAGTCCTGACTCCAGAAACAGTCCTGTAGTGTGTTCTCTTGGAGCAACTCCATGAATTATTCTTAAAGCCCTTTTTTGCAAAATAAATAAAGGCACTAAATTTGTAAAATAAGAATTCCCCCAAATCTCCAAACAATACATCAAATATGGCAAAATAAAAGAACAATATAAAATTCTCATTGCCTTATAATTTAACATAAACTTTACTTTACTCATAACGGCAATGTTTCTACACATTTTTTTTCTTACATAAGCTATATGTGACTTCCATTTAAATTTTTCATCAATGAGTACTCCTAAAAACCTAAATTCTGACACTCTCTCAATAGTTATTCCATTAAAACACAAACTAACATTTTCAGAACATTTTTGATTTGTAAACAACATAAATTTTGTTTTACTTAAATTTAATGACAGTCTATTTTTATTAAACCATTTCTGAAGTATGACCAATTCTTGTTCAATAGTTTGAACATTCTATTTACATTAATAAAATGTTTTGCAAACTATCCCGAGAGTTGTCATGACTGAACCAATGTTAATGCATGAAATTGTTAAGTGTTTCCGATGTCTTATTTGCTTCTCCAACACAATGAATTAATTTATCAGATGTTTTTTCCTAATGAAAAAAATACCCCTCTAACCTCACATGCATCTCTATTGGAGTTTCTCAATATGAACTCTAACATTTCTGACCAAAATTATCTGAGCTTTCTGTATGACAACTAACTCTTTATTCTTTCTCCTCAGGAGAAGCATCTATGAAAAAGCAAGATCTAAGCACTGAAGTTTTCCTGTGGATTGACTTAAGTTTCAACAAAGAGCATATGTAAAGCAACAGCTCACCGTCACTGCTGATGTCTCCAGTGATAAAGGACGGGTAACCGAATCCCGCGGCACCCTGGGACAGATACGCTTGTTCAGAGTAACTCAGGTCTTCTGGACTGACCGCCTGGTCCTCTTCTACAAGAACTACAGATGAATATGACAGATAACACAATTCAGTCTTGAAGAATGGTTATGATATGCTCAGCTCTGGGTTGTTGGATTGTGAGCATGCAACATTTTGTATCTTGTATTCTCAGACTAACATGATTCTTTCAGGTTGTTGAGTCAGTGTGTGTGAAGGAGAGCAGAGACTTACCAGGCCTGGTGTAGCTCATCTCTGCCGGATGGACCACCGGATGCCCCAGCAGAGGCTCCAGGACGGCGAGAAGCAAGGCAAAAAACAGAAACAGTTTACACATCATGATGACACGTAGACACACACAAACTCTTTCTTGTGCAACTTCAGCCAGGAGATCTAATCTCGGAGTGTCTGTCCTGGACTTATATACCCTATCACTGGCCATGTCATCTCCTCCCCACCTTTTACATGTGCTTGTAAATTCACAGAGGATAAATTAATGTATCAATAAAACTGAAAGACAGATGCGGGTCTGTGCGTCAGGGATGGGATGTAATCCAGACGTGTTCATAAATCCCACCGAACGCAGGTGGGAAAACCGTACTTTGTGTTAGAGCTTGCGGGATGAGTCGGCCAGGCAAATTGCCCACTTAATTCATTTATTTAAGAGGTTGCTGAGATTTATTTCCCATGATGCCCACTGCGGTTCCTCAAGTGTTTCATCCTTACGGCCCTTCGCAGCTTCTATTTTAAGAGACTCCGAAACGGGACAGATTGGAAATGGCAGACAGAAAGAGTGACCAATATTCTTAATGGTGTAAATAAAATAAAAAGGTGAGAGCTATTCTGGCCTCAGAGCTGCATGTCAATCTACTTTATAAGTCTGAGTGATGAACACACTGTTGACTCTGCAACCCACACATCCATCTATCCATCCATCCATCCATCCATCCATCCATCCATCCATCCATCCATCCATCCATCCATCTATCCATCTATCTATCCATCCATCCATCCATCCATCCATCTTTCCATCTATCTATCCATCCATCCATCCATCCATCCATCCATCCATCCATCCATCCATCCATCCATCCATCCACCCATCCATCCATCCATCCATCCATCTATCTATCTATCTATCTATCTATCTATCTATCTATCTATCTATCTATCTATCTATCTATCTATCTATCTATCTATCTATCTCTCCGTCCATCCGTCTGTCTGTCTGTCTGTTTTCACTGTGACATATACGTGTCTTAATCATTTTTGGGGCCACTTAATGAAATATCCATTTCTGCCTCTTCAAATATACTTGTGACCGGTTGAGCAGGCATATTATATAGGAGGAACGCTATTACAGTTTTTCTCAGTTCCTCGACATTTGCAAAACAAGTGCATTCCTCAAATTCGTACAAATTGCAAAACACCATGGATTACCTGCAAAAGCCAGTCTCTTGCTCAAAATCCTTAGTTCAGCTCTCAAAAGTAAATATCTGTGTCAATGAACATGTCAGTGATATCAGAATGACAAGTCATTGTGTACGGAAAAGACATCTCAAATTGCTTAGTCATGTTGTCAATATAACAGTGTACTCTGGAGGGATGTTCTGATGTAATCTATGGCTAAAGTTTTGATGACAATTATTGTAAATTGTAGGTTACACCTTAGTGTATATAGGAGTTTGATTGCAAGAGACTAGACAAGATTCACATTTACGCTTTTACTGTTTGTACTGTAATTTGTTGACGGATCATGTCATTGCGATACAGAAAGGAAAAGACAGCACAGCATAGCACAAAGAAAATAAAAAAATAAATAACAAAAGTAGAAATGTGAACAATCTCCTTAGGGAAAACTGTACATGCATATTATGACAACTAGTTCAACCATTTTGCATGTAAAAACCTATGCAATCATCTAATGCCTCAATGTTGTGGGGGTGAGACTATTAAACAGAGACCCATTATAATTTTGATCAACATGACTTAAGCAATTGATAATGTGAAACAGCAGATAATTGTAATCATTTGCATGGATGTACCAAAGCATTTGCAACTTGTTCAAAGAAATGAGAAACTGCTTTTTTTGACTGCACAAGTGACACATGATGTGAAGATTGAACAGGTAGTTTTGAGAATTTCAATTCTGATCTGAGCTACCAAAGCGACTGAGAAAAACTGTAAAATTAGTCAATACAGCATTGTAGGCTACAAAACAAATAGTGTAAAATATCCATTAATGTATAGCATATGACTACACAGTCACTTCATGAATTTTCTGAATAAAATAACTTTCTTAATATTTTTATTATATAATAATTTTATAAAAGCAGTAAACTATCACACTTCGCGTACAAAAAGTAGCAAGTTTTTAACATAAAATTGTATATAGCCTACTTTAATAGGCCAATTATATTGTATTATAAATACATTGCCATCAATATTGTAAACAGCTGCTGCTTCATATTTGATTAACCATGATGCATTTTTTCAGGATTGTTTTATGATTATAAAGTTCGAAATAACAGCATTTTAATTAATATAATTATTATAGTTTTTTGTGTACAATGTATTTATAGGTTTTGTAACCATGTAAAAGTAATTACTGTATCTTTTTTATTAATTCAGTGCATCCTTGCTGAATAAAACTATTAATTTCTCCAAAAACTCTTTAGTTTCCCGAAACTTTAATATCCAACACGTGTCCCAAATATTTGAACAGGGTCACATGTGACAGAACTCCTCAAAGTGACCAGCCGGGGGCGCGCGAGGCTCGTGGGAAACTCCACATGTTTGTCTTTGTTTTGACTGAGAACAAAAGTAGCAGCCGAACTCAAACTGTCATTGTGTGTCTGGAAAAACAGCCTAAACATGAAGAACAGAGGACACGGAGAGAAGGTGCTCCTGTGACCGACTGCAGGCACTGCACATGAGTGTGTGTGTAATATTGTGTGTCACGTCTAAATCAAGCGTGTGTGTGTGTGTGAGAGAGAGAGAGAGAGAGAGAGAGAGAGAGAGAGAGAGAGAGAGAGACGCGACTTTCACGGATCTGCGCGTCTGGAGTGACAGAAGAGGGTAAGTTTGTTTTTTAATAACGTTTTCATCTATAGTGTTTATGTTGTTTACAGTGCATAAATATGTATTATAAAGTCCATTTAAGTGCAGCTCAACAAAAGTTGAAATGTAACATGTTATAACTGTTTATAGCCTATATAAAGTTTAATGTTGATGGTTCATTACTGTTAGTGATTATAGAAACATCAACACTAACACTGAATGTTTGACCTATAGTGTAATGTGATGATAATTCTGTAGGACATTATTAAACTGGGACCAATAAATGTTCAAATCAGTTTGTTTTGAGATGTAAAAGTTACTTATTAATGTGTTTGGATAAAATATGAAAATCAGCTTCCCCGAATTCATGCACTTTAAAGGGACAGTTGAAAAAAAGGAAAATTCTGTATAAGACATTATAGTGGTATTCCATGTTGCTGTTATATTATAGTGTATTGCATTGATTTAAGTGTTTGTATCATGATATTCCCTCCAAGGTCATTCTAACCTGACTGCTAAACCTTAATGTACTTCAACATTATTTATGATGATAATTCTGGTGATCTGAATCGATTATATTTGTGCTTTCCTGTTAGAAATACTCCAAAATATTTCCCTAAGCTTATCAAAGTAAGATTAATGGCTCACAAACGGGAAACAAACTCCAGAGGAAATAAGAACTTTGCCAACGTCTTTATCCTTGAGACAATGTGTGTTATTGTTCCAGATTTATGGAGATTAGATTACGTCTGCTGGCATGTTATAGAAGTCGTACTGATTGTTTACAGTCATAAGAAATTGTTGTAGTGGTATTAGTAACCTGCAAAATTATTTGAAAGATAATCTGAATGTCAGTTGTCATGTTTGTTTGATGCTACAGGTTTCTTCACAACGTCATGAGCCTGTGAGCTCAGTGTGGATCAGTTATGGCAGAAACCGACATCGACAGATCTCACCTGCCCGGTGTTTATGACGGTATGGCTTTTTCTGTTTTGCATCTTTACTTCTTTTGCTATCTTCTCAGGTATGCATGTTAAAAGTGTAACTGTATTTGAAAGGGGAACCATATAAAAAGTGTTTTAAAATTGGTTCCAATGTTGGTTTTAACTCTTTCCCCGCCATTGATGAAATTTTCCAGCAGTCCATGTTTTCTCTAGGGGGCGCTATTACACATCTTCTGGAAGAGGACACAATCTCTGGGTCCGAAGCAATCGAAAAAGAAGCAGAAGCAAGCAATTAGAAGCATTGCTTATGCATATTACTAATGCGGTCATCAAACATTAAACAGCAGCATATAAATCAAAACTGCCTAGCGTTACCGAATTAAATGTCGACTCAGGAATCGGACTGTGAAACTTTGTGGGTGTTGAAGGACTCAATCTACTGTCTGTTTTAATCATCGTTCTGAATCCGATCCGGAAGAAGTCTTTGACAAAAATGTGATTATATCAGCTTTTTGTTCAAAACGCCTATATTCATGTGTTGAATTTTTAAAGCAGAATTTCTCTTCTTTCTTTTGATATTGTTCAGATATTCATACAACTAAATATTCCGGGGCCCATGCAAGTTTTGTAAAAATGTCGCTGGCTGGCAAGTGGCAACATTTTGTAAAAAGCTGGCAGGGAAATAGTTAATGATCAGTTTGAAAACCACAAGAAGTGATAATGTAGGCTATGAGCTATCATGATCTAGTGGAGAAAACCTCAGGTTGAGGAATTATCCTTTGTAATTGTAAGTGTGGTGTAAGCAGTGTGGTTATTGACTAAGCGTACATTTACACGACAGCGGTGTACTAAAAACTGAAAAGTTTTTCCTTTCCTTTTTTCGCATACAGATGACAACGTTGGTAAAACGATCCCCATTCATCAATAAACTGCGAAAACGACTAAACTGTATTCTGCCGCCAGGCCAGTAGATGGCGATGTCACTTTGTAAAGAAACACCACACACCTATAGACTTTTTTATTTGAACAATTATAATGTTTGACAACATTACACACCTATAGATGAACATGCGCATGACGTCACCGTTCTTCAGAAAATATAGCTTTTTCAAAAAGCTTGCTGGACAAAAACACCGTCTCAGTGTGGACAGAAGGCCAAAACAGAGAGAAAAAGATGCGTTGTTTTCAAACGAAAATATATCAGTTTGGACTGTATTCTTCATCTCAGCTACCGTTACTGCATGCAGGAAGAAAATGCACCTGTAAAAACTATTTATGCAGCAAACTTGCATGTAATTATCCATAATCATTCAGTTTAGTGAAAGGAAAAGTATTGAATGGTATTAAAAAATGGGCAAAACTGTCGGAATGCTGAATCAGCACCTGGCTAATATCCCTGTGCCGGTTTGCTGTTGTCTCAGATGTCGTTTGGCAGCGCTGCTGTTGTGTGTTGTAGGAGATGAGATCAGCGTTCAGGAATGTGATGTGAGACCAGGACAGATTGAGAGAGTTGTGTGCTGCTGATAAGTGCTGGAGAGCATCTGTCCACACACTCGTCCTCTTATCTGCCCTGGATGAGCTCAAGAGCTTCCCAGCGTTCCTGTTTCTTAAACAGGATTTGGGTCCAGATTCCAATCTTCTCCCGGTTTGGCCTTAAGCTGGAGCCAGGAAAGAGGTGTGAAGAGTTCAAGTGCAGGAGAATTTAGATGAACCGCACACAAAGACAGACCTACAGTTTACATCAGTTTACATCAAAAATCTGTAAACAAGAAGAACGTAGGAGGAGCAGGAAAGTGCTGTTTGGTTGTTCATATAAACCTATGCACAGCTGTAGTTGTACCTAGAAAGCAGACAGACTGTCTCTACCCTGTGAGATGCCTACCCACAATGCATTTTAAAGGATTAGTTCACTTTTAAAAAAACTTTTGCTGATAATTTACTCACCCCCATGTCATCCAAGATGTCCATGTCTTTCTTTCTTCAGTCGAAAAGAAATGAAGGTTTTTGATGAAAACATTCCAGGATTTTTCTCCATATAATGGACTTCAACAGGACCCAAACGGTTCAAGGTCCAAATGACAGTTTCAGTGCAGCTTCAAAGGGCTTTAAACGACACCAGACGATGAATAAGGGTCTTATCTAGCGAAACGATTGGTCATTTAAAAAAATAATAAAAAAGTTTAAGTTTTATAAGCACAAATGCTCGCCTTGCTCTGTTCTGTGATGCACGTTCGTGACTCACGTAATACGCAATTACGTTGGAAAGGTCACGCTCGGCGTACGCGGAAGTACCGAGTCAGTGTTTTCGAATGTGAGGAAGGAGGACCATATACACATATTCAAATGTCTTTGTGTCAGTTTATCGTTTAAATGCCCATTTCGTGTGCGTATCCTGGGTGTTTTAATATTAAAAAGGCTAAAAGAATTTTTTTGTCAGGACAGAAGCGTGACCTTTTCAACGTAATTGCGTATTACGTGAGTCACCAACGCGCATCACAGAACAGAGCAAGGCGAGCATTTGTGCTTATAAAACTTCAACTTTTTAATTTCTTTTTGAAATGCCGATGGTTTGTCTAGATAAGACCCTTATTCATCGTCTGGTGTCGTTTAAAGCCCTTTGAAGCTGCACTGAAACTGTCATTTGGACCTTGAACCGTTTGGGTCCCGTTGAAGTCCATTATATGGAGTGTTTTCATCAAAAACCTTAATTTCTTTTCGACTGAAGAAAGAATGACATGAACATCTTGGATGACATGGGGGTGAGTAAATTATCAGCAAAAGTTTTTTTGAAAAGTGAACTAATCCTTCAAGGCCTTATATGCGCTCCTGAAACTAACTGGGTTTTGTAGCAGTGCTTCTGACCTGTTTCTTTGAGTTCATGTGTGAACCTCCCTTGACTTCGCTGCCGGATATTTATAGCTTCTGCTTCTGCTCCCCGTGCCAAATATAGACAAAGAACTGCAGGAGAAAGTGAGTGAAAGAGGAGAGCAGCCTACAGGAAAAGACTCTTGATAGTTTCATGCAGGGGTCCCGATTACTGTCTTTACTCTGTTCTCTTTGTTTCTGGGATTGAATAGCACCATCTGTTTGTCCCGGGGGCCTCGGCTCAGCTGTGGGGGTCACAACAATCCCCTATCCCAACAAATGCACGCTTAACCACCCTTCATCGTCCTCTGCCTCTTTAAGGGCTGACATTATTTATTCTTACACCTCGTAAACATTTATTCTAACAAAATTGTTCACTTTTCACCTCCAGGTGGCGCTAATTTATTTGGCTGTCAGAAATATTTGCTTTTAAAGCAAAAGTGCAACATTGCGTCCGAAAACAAATACTTCCCTACTATATAGTATGCGAAAAACAGTACGGCTGAGTAGTGTCCGAATATTATTCATACTACCCATATTCATACTATATAGAACGCCCTTTTTTTTGTAACAATTGCAAATTCAAAAGTAGTACCTACTCAGACAATATGTTATTTTGGATGGCCCATAAGTGATTCCTAAATTATTAATTTACTCTTTTAATAATTTACTCATCCTCATGCCATTCTAAACCCATTTTACTTTCTTTACTATTGTGAAGAACAATAGCAGATGTTTTGAATAATGTTCACATTGTTATTTTTTATGTACAATAAAAGAATATAATGAAAACCACAAAACCACGTTACCATTTGAGGTCAGAGAAGATTTTTAAAAGAAACTTATACTTTCATTCAGTAAAGATGCATTAAGTGACAGCAAAGACATGATGTTACAGAAGATTTATTTTCAAATAAATGCTGTTTGTTTGATGTCTATTCGTTATAATACAAATTTGTATAAAATATAATATGGTCTCCACAAAAATATATTAAATAGCACAACCTTTTTTTAACATTTACAATAATCAGCAAATAGGCGTATTAAAATAATAATGTGAAGAACTATGTGAAACTGAAGACTGGAGTAATGAAAATTCAACTTTGATCACAGGAATAAATTACATTTTATAATATATCAAAATAGAAAACTGTTATTTTAAATTGTAATAATATTTCACAGTATTACTGTTTTTTAAATAAATCAAATAAATGCAGCCTTAGTGAGCATAAGACACTATTAAAAAATGTTTTAAAAAAATACAGACCCCAATCTTTTGAACAATAAGCCTTAGACCACTTTAATGATAATTCAATCTTTTTTTAAGATTGAGGTCATTAAGGATTAAGTCACTGAGTTTAATTTTCATAACTATTGCTACTTTTTTCCTCATCCTCAGCTGTGATTAAAATAATAAATTAATAAATAATGAATTACCCCCAACAAAGGCTGAATAGATGGATTGTGTTTATGATTTCATGATACTTTCATCAGTTTTGTTTTATGTAAGAATGTTGTTCTGTTTTGTTTAGATGTGATCGTATGTTGTTGTGGCTGTTTGTTTGTTTTTCTTCTTATTGTGTTTTTTTTTTTTTTTTAGAAAGGAAAAAGAATAAAAAATAAAGTAAAAAATATATATATATATTATTAATAATATTATTATAAAGGCATCAAAGCTGGTTTCCATTGGTTTCAGGAATTGCAACGTCACTATTTCTGGTTTAAAAGCGGTTCTTATTTTAAGTTGCACAACATTGGCTCTTGTTATGCACAAAAACCCTTTCATTGCATTTAGTTTAACTGTGAGTATGCCAACCTTTCTGAAACAAGCTTCTGTCCTGAGAGTGACCAAGTCAGCTTTTCCATCCTGGCTCCGGGTGGACGTGCCTACAGAACCAGCCGGGGTTTTCCTAACTTTTCCTCTTTTTTTTGTTAAATCCATCCTCTTGAGCTCCAGTGCTGTTTACTAACAGAAGAGCATGACGGACTGATAGAGGATGAGCTCACACTCGTGTGTGTATGTGCTTCATGACAGTAGACACAGTTTGACGAATGGACGCAGGCACATCTTTAAAAACGGTAAATCTAATGCAAAATTAAAACAAAATTATCTTGAGTAAAAAATAGTAGCTGGAGTTGTTTTAGATTCTTGCATACAGTATGTCTGTTAGTTACAACACATACCTGTGTTACCTTGTCATAGACTTCTTTGTTAGTGTCTTTAAAGATGTGCTACAGCACTGACAGATCTGTAATTAGATGACCTGTCTTTTTAATGGAGTGTCAGCTTTTATGACTCTGATGTTTAGCATGCCTGTGCGAGAGTGCGTGAGCTTTTATTAGCTCACTGATGTTTCCACACACTTAAAGAGAGCATGAGACCGAGAGAGAAGGAGGGTTGTCGTTTTATGTGTGTTTAATGTGCAGGGTTTTATTTGACCTTGTGTGTGTTTGCTTGGATGTCTTTCTTCAGGTTGATATTGTTTAATAGTCGTTCAGTGGACTCCTGTCAGAAATGGCATTTGAGTGAGCGGGTTTGGTCGTTCACATTGACACACCTCTGTAAGCTTATTGGGCATTATGTGCTGTTCCTCTGAGCCATTGTGTTAAAGTTGTTGACCCAGTTGGCTTGGCATTGGTTTTCCTGTTTTGGCCCCAGTGTGGCATTATTAGCAGAGCGGAGACAGAGACATAAACCGGTCTTAGAGAATGAATTGCATGCACTGATAACGTTTTTATTGGCACAAGCAAGTAAATAATTGCACAAATATGCCACTCAAAAATTGAGTAATTAAATTATTCAACTTAATTTGCACAATAACTTGCAGGCCAGATCTGAGTGCTAAAATGTGGAGGATGCAGCAGATTATTAAAAAGATAGACTTTACAGCATCACTGCAATCCTCACTCCCGAATCTGCTTTATTAAAATGGTGAAAGTGTTTGGGGTTGGCATTAGCGATAGCTTTATTCCTGGTTATAGTGCTCTTCTTCTTCATTTGATTCATTGCTACTGCCATTATCAGAGTTAGTTTACTATTGTTTATATACTATTAAAGCGTTATTAAATTAATTAAAGTTATTAAAATTAATTAGCTTTTTTATAGGCTTTTATATATTTTTTTTCAGTTTTAGTACAGTAACTTTAGTGCTTAAATTTAATTAATTTAATTAATTCAGTTAGTTGTCAAAAGCAACATTACTAATTTCCGTTTAACTTAAGTTCTTCATCTAATATTTATATTTTATGATATTTCAGCATTATTTCATTTATCAAAAACAATTTGTATTAGTTTTCATTTTAGTCAACAATAACAACCCTGCCCGTGAGGAACATACACAAAATCTCTGCTTTCAGCCGATGGTCATTTTATTTTTGCCATGCAAATAATGCAGACTTTTCTCAAATAAAATTATTAAAGTTATTTCAATTTTGTGCTGAAAAGAATGACAGTGACTTAAAATAAATTGCTTGTAGTTTTATGAATATGTTCAAATGCCACATCTCTTTAGTGTCTTCACTCCTCATGTGAAATTATGGACTATATAATGAAATGTATGAACTGGATATTTCTAGCTCAAAACAATCTGATCTGATGAGCCTCTTTTAACTGTAAATTGCATGAAATAGACAAATGTGTGACAGACCTATTTGATTTTTAAGTTGCACCCATTAGACTATTTCAGCAAATGAACCATTTTATTGTGATTATTAATCCAAAAAATGCATTGAACATTAGTATCAGTTACATTGCTGTTGTCCCGTGTTATAAAGATTACAGTAATTTTACTGTGGTAAAATCCCTATAATTGAGCCTTTAATGACCTGTTAATTTAGCGTAACACTCTTGCCTATAATTGGGTGTTTTCCCCCCGCAGTGTGCCAATGTTTCTCAGTGATCGAGGATGGCGCTCTGGCTCACAGTCTTCAAGAGCAGGAAAGTGAGTATAAGCATCTACTTCCTGTAATTTTGCTCGTCCTTCCTTATTTTACTGGGTAAAAATAGGCCTGAGCCTGATTCAACTTCTTCATCTCAGTTGAGCAGTTTTACAGCACCAACATCCAGAAGAACCAGGCGGTGCAGAATGATGTCCGTTTGGCCCGGAGACTTCAGGAGGAAGAGGAGCAGCGAGTGGATCTCAGCCCAAACCTGCGGCGACTGTAAGAATCGTCAGGCCTCGACTCGTTTCCCCAATCACTCAGTCAGCAATATCACTAAACCACAGACATTTAGGATATGCAAATGACTATGTGGAAAACAGATGCTTGACTCATTGTGTTGTGTAACTTGATTAGTTTGTATATTGTGAGGTGTAAGTTAAAAAACACAGGAATTAATGTTTGGCTTGAGAGTAATATCAGCGTGACATGACTCAGGGGAGTTGGCTTTTTCCACTTATATGGTGTGTGGACTTTATATGGTGCGTGGGTTTTTATGTACAAAACAATTCAACAGTTTGGGGTTGATAAGACTTTTTTTGAAAGAAGTCTCTTATGCTCACCAATGCCTGATCAAAAATACAGTGACAATTGTGAGATAGATATTATTACTATTTAAAATAACAGTTTTCTATTTGAATATTTTTTTGATATATACTATATATACAATTTATTCCCTTGGTGCATCATTGCTCCAGTCTTCAGTGTCACATGATCCTTCAGAAATCATTCTAATATGATGATTTGCTGCTCAAGAAACATTTCTGATTATTATCAATGTTGAAAACAGTTGTGCTGCTTCACATTTTTGTGGAAATCATGATACTTTTTTTCAGGATTCTTTGATGAATAGAAAGCTCAAAAGAACAGCATTAATTTGCAATAGAAGCCTTTTGTATCGTTATAAATGCTATTACTGTCATGTTTGATTAATTTAATGCATCATTTGCTGAATAAAAGTATTAATTACTTACTGATTAGTGTACACATGATATTGCAACCAGCACAAAAGAGGACAGCAAAAAGCATATATTATAAATATCATTCAAACGTTGTGTCTGATTGTCAGGGAGGAAGAGGACTGCAGATATGCACAGCTGATTCAGGAAGAGCTCCAGAGGTGTGCTGAGGAGGCCAGGAGACGAGAGGAAGAGGACGAGGTGTGTTTCAGCAAAACAGGACAACCATAAACCTAAAAAGCCAGACTGTAAAACATAAAAAGACTGTTTTTTATGGCTACAGTCAACTGTGGTTACCAACATTCTTCAAAAAATCTTCTTTTGATATAAATATATAAAAAAAAAAAAAAAAATTGGGGTAAAAGTAAATACACTTTACCAGCTAATTACTCTTCGATAGCGATGTCATAGAAATATACAGAGCAACAGCAAAAACGGAAAATTTTAAAGATGGATGGCTGCGCGCTTATTTTGATTATGATTATCAGATGTTTGGTATCATAAATGTTGATTCTTTAGCTCAAATAATGCTTAGAATCTGGTCCATGCTCATTCTAGAGTAAATAGACCAGGCAACATCTCTATCAGAAAGATGATTGGCACCATATTGAACCACAATACATTCTAGGGGTGTAATATAACGTGTCACAATATATTGCAATACAAAAAGGCAACAATATGTATCGTGGATAGTGATAATCGTGGATATTTTCACTCAATATGAAATTTCACTCAATAGTTTGAGTGTCAGTACTACATTAATCTTCTATATATAATGTTGAATACAATGTATAATAATGCAAGGGGAATATTCGTGTGTCCTGATAATGCCAAATGTCTTTTGTTACCAGTAAAAAGTGGCCTACATTATTGGCAGAGTGCAAGCATATTCGTCTAAAAAAAAATCTGTATTTTCAGCTTCAACAGTAAATTTTTGTTAACCTTTTATCATAATCTTGGAGTATTGCAATAATATCATATCATGATATGTATCGAATCATGAGGATATCGTTACAGCCCTGATACATTCACCATGTTGAACATTGTGATTTTTCCCACACAAATGACAAGTGTTTTGTTCATTGCTCTGTTGTTAATTATCTGTCCACTCATGTTAAGCTGATTAAAACACCTGTGTGAGGTGGCGGTTGTGTAGAGATGCTTTTGCAGAGAGCAATAAAGGACAGAAAGAACATAAAAGATTGAAGAGACTGAGAAGACTGAGGCCCGAGTCGGATCTTGCACTCTGATATCCATTGGCTTCAAGTATTCTTTTATGTCCTTTATTTTGCTGTTGGGCGACATTTCTGTCTCCTAAAGGAGCAGCTTTGTCATCATTGTTGTCAGGAGTGCTTTTTGAAAGTGTTCCCATGGCGATGTCTGTGGTGTTTCTGGGGTGACGAGTGGTCTGTCACTGAGGAGGTGGCCCGCTCATCTGAAGGCCACGTCCCACTGGATGAACACTGAGCTTCTGTACGTGTGGAAAGACCATTTACAAGAGGCTTTCTGAGGCCGTCTGTCTGGAGCCCTTTGGAAAAATGTCTTGAGGAAGTAATGGTCTATAGTCAAAGGACTTATTTAAAGAGACATTAGCTTTGTTTCAATTGTCTCAAAATTAGAATATGGTATAAAACATTTGCGAATAAAGCACCGTTTCCATCCCTTGTGTTCAAGAGAACAAAACCATCACCTCCTAGATAATTGGTGCTAAATATCTGTAATAAAAATAGTAGTTGTTGTAATTGGGGAAGAAACTTTAACTAAAAAGAGTTAGGGTTAGGTGTATGTATGTTTTTTCATACATCTTTTGAAACTTCAATTTTGCGAGAGTTCTGGGAGGCTTTGGCTCTGAATTTCAGAACGACCAAAACAACATTTGAGATGCTGTGCAATGCGATTGGTCTGCTGATTAACACCGTTATCCAATCACAGCATCTAATAAGAGTTTTTAGATGGACATCGAGGGATGAATGTGTTTCCGACATAGTTCATGCACGTCTTCTAATCGGATACAAAATGATCTGCCTCAAAGGAGGCGTGCGTATAATGTTTAATTTTAGAATTGATGCACATCTTTTTGTTTCCATCTAGGTAACCAGCGGGCTATGTTGATTTATTTTTTTGCGTTTATTTGCGAGGTATTTTGAACGTAGTGTAAAACAGGGATATTTCCTGGGACAGGACGGCAAGAACCGGCACAGGCTCCCAGAAAATGGCAATATCGTATGATGTTTTTGTGTTTTGGTTTGGTTTGGTTGTTTTTGGTTTCGTTTCGTTTGGTTTAGTTTGGTTTTTGGTTTGGTTTAGTTTAGTTTGGTTTAGTTTAGTTTGGTTTAGTTTGGTTTAGTTTGGTTTAGTTTGGTTTAGTTTGGTTTAGTTTGGTTTAGGGTTTGGTTTAGTTTGGTTTGGTTTGGTTTGGTTTAGTTTGGTTTAGTTTGGTTTAGTTTGGTTTAGGGTTTGGTTTAGTTTGGTTTGGTTTGGTTTAGTTTGGTTTAGTTTGGTTTAGTTTGGTTTAGTTTGGTTTAGGGTTTGGTTTAGTTTGGTTTAGTTTGGTTTCGTTTGGTTTAGTTTGGTTTAGTTTGGTTTAGTTTGGTTTAGTTTGGTTTAGTTTGGTTTAGTTTGGTTTGGTTTGGTTTGGTTTAGTTTGGTTTAGTTTGGTTTCGTTTAGTTTGGTTTAGTTTGGTTTAGTTTGGTTTAGTTTGGTTTAGTTTGGTTTAGTTTAGTTTGGTTTAGTTTGGTTTGGTTTGGTTTGGTTTGCAGCCTCTGTGATTCAGCAGAAGAGGACCGTCCATCAGCACTTGCTCTGTTAGTTAACTCCGGGTGTTTTTCCCCGATGTGGGCTGTAGTCGTTCTGCATGGACACCTGGTGTTGACTGTCCTTTCTGCCTAGTGGCGACAGTATTATTAGACTGCAAACTGAGCAGTTCAGTGGGGTAGAAGAGACTGGCACTGGTAATTATCTTTGTGTATTTCTGCCAGCCTGTGAACAAAGTCTAGCTGTGTGAATGTACAGTTGAGCTGTAGCCTTTTCTTATTCTGGGTGAAAAATCAGTTTTCCAGTAATGGCTAAATGTATCCATCTGTATCTTGGCAGTTTGGCAGTGTCTTGTTGACGATATTTTCCTGGAACGACATCTTTATCTGAGCGACCCTTGTCAACACTATGCCAGCTATTTCAAAACAACGCTCACTTCACAAAGCATAAAGCTCATAGCACTCAAGAGCACAAAGGAGAAACACTATTGGCAAGTCTATTTAGATCACTATATTTAGCAAATTTTATATGCAATTAATTCAAATTGCTTTACATTGGCATAGTTAAAAATATTGAAATAATCAGACAAAAGTCAAGGTTAAAATCGTAACTTAATGTCTGTCACGACAACTCTCTAAGTGTTTGGCATGGTAATGGATATTGAATATGACAATGTTGATATGTTTGGTCCTAATGGAATATATCTGCTATGCTATTGTGGTGTGTGTGTGCGCGTGTGCAGGCGCGCGTGTGTGTGTGCGCGTGTGCGTGTGCGTGCGCGCGCGTGTGTGTGTGTGTGTGTGTGTGTGTGTGTGTGTGCGCGTGTGCGTGTGTGTGTGTGTGTGTGTGTGTGTGTGTGCGCGTGTGCGTGTGTGTGTGCGTTGCACAAAAGCATGTTAGACACACACATTCCCACTTGAGTTCTTCAGGCCTGAGTCGTTGGTGGGCCAGTGAGGCTGGGCATCAGAATGGAAACTCTTTCCCCATGGTGCCGCACAATGAGAAATGCCTCACCGTGGTGCTGAGGGCATGTTGATTGCTATAACTTAACTACACATACTTTAACTCTTCAGTCTGTACACAAGTTTTGTAAACCCTCAGTCTTAAGTGCTGGAATACCCATGAGCCCACACAACTGCATCCTCTGATGTTGTGTGTTTATTTGAGTAGTCATTGCATTGACTTTCTCATGGGGAATTCTCTGTCTGTTTATAAGAAATGCAGTAAAAGCCCATTCAGGGAACATCTAGACATCCCGTTGATTAAATATAGGGACTATCTCGATGGAAGATCAGTCAAATGATAACAAATTAAGTGCAGCCAAAAAAAGTATTCTTTCATCATTTACCTTAAACTTCACTCTGTTTGGCACACAAACCTATGGCTTCAGAAGATATAGTGAAAAGTTAATAGTTCTGTTGTCATTCTATCCTCATTTATACATATCTGCTTTATGGTTTATGTCCAAATGAGGGTGATTAAAGGATAAAAAAAATGTGGGTGAACTGGCCCTTTAATAGTGTGACAGTAGAGCCCATACCTTCTTTTTACATTACTGCCATCTAGTGGACAACTCATGTATATACTTTATAGTGTGTGCTTTTTATCTCTTTTTCTTTAAGGAAAACTACATAAGAGGAACTTCAAACTAAAAAGTACCTTACATTTAAATGGAATAAGTGATTTAAAATGTTATTTTTAATGTGTGAACTCACTTCCTGTCTGTATTTTCTCTAATTTAGCCACCCATTCCTGTTCCTTAAGCTGTTGGTGTATAAAATTAAAATGGTTTCCTACTCTATTTAATTCATAAAGGATCACAAAACCAGGACAACAATGTCACATTACATGTCAGACTAAATAAATTGTGCTAAATAAAAATGTACCATGGTAAGCATGGTTTCTGCCAAAATACTATTCATTTTCCTCCAGTTTATATTTCATGTTGACTTCAAACAAATTCAGAAAACTGTTTAAATCCATATGCGTTTATTATGATATTACTGTAGTTACAACGACTGTGGTTAATGTGGTATTTTGGCGGAAACTGGTTAGGATCGAGTGATATCCTCAAAGTCAGATGGTAGCTCTCCAAACGTCTGCTGCTCAGTGTGAACCTTTAAAACACATGCTTCAGTGCTCGTGTTTATTACGCGCTTTTCTTCCGTGATGTCAGTGTGTAAATGAGGCCTCAGAAGTGAAGTGCTCAGGCGAAGTGTGTGTCCTGAGAAGCGTCTCTGTGGGCGTCACACGTATAGAGTGTGTGTGTGTGTAGGTGTGTGAGCTGTACTTTCCACGGGTCTGGTCTGCATGTAGCTAATCTGGTGGGTGTCACTCTGGTTGTCGCGCTGAACGATGATGTGCTTTTGTTCGAGTGATGGAACTTTTACGGCCTACTCTGACACCTCTGCTGTGTGATCTTAACTCAGACCAAGATGTGTGCGTGCGTGCGTGCGTGCGTGTGTGTGTGTGTGTGGGGTCTGAGGTCTAATTATGAATATCACCTCTCCTCCACCCTGATGCATTAGAGATAGGCTATATTCAGTCTGGCTGTTGTTAAGCCACTTCTGGCCTGTCAGTTAAGCCTAAATTAAATGTTAAAGCTAAATTTATATATATATATATAAAAACAAGACAAAAGCATATAGCAATATTACTAAAACTGAAACTAAAATTAAAATGCCTGGTCTTATTTGTGAACTTATTCCCAATGGATGAATCCAAATCTCATATTTACTTCTGATATACTGTTTCACTCGGAAATATGTGTTTTGTTATTTTCTCTCTGGATTGCTCAGCCAGGGTTTAAAGACTAGTAATATTAATGCACTGACACCATCGGATGAGAACACAACTGTAATAATGACTTTATGACAACACTTTTATTGAACTGAAATGAATCAACATTGAATTGACTTGAGCTGAATAACAACACTATTGCCTTCTGTAGAGCTGCCTTGCAGCTCAAATTGAATTTGATACATAATTGATGAATTTTACAACAGTAACACTGTTATCTTCCTGTTTTATTGATGTGGATCTGCTTTGAAATTATCTGTATTGTATAAAGCACTATTTAAATAAATATGACTTGACTTATGGTTGTACTGGACTATTAATAAGACACATGATGCATCAGTTATTTTTATTATTGACTTTGTGTGTGTGAATTGTTTTCTGAACAGGAAATTGCTAAACGGCTACAGGAAGAAGAAGAAGTGGAGATGAGGCGGCAGAGGGCTGATGCTGGTCACCATGAAAATGCCTGTGTGTCTCCTCTATGTGAAGGTGAATGTGTGTTGTTAATGTAGATACATGCTGATATGTTGCACGACTATGTTAGGGTTTGGTCTTGAAAAGCTGTCCTTCTTCCGTCAGGGTTGGGAATCTGGGAGCAGGTGCTTCGGGACGCTGAGCTGGCCCGTAGACTTCAGGAGGAAGAGGAAATGTTGCCTCGCAGAGATGTACGTTACATTGAACGTATTTTATTTGCTTACACACACACTTCAGGTCTGCTACTCGAACCGAGGCTGGTTTTGAAGCAGGCTGGGGTTCGGTTTTCATGTATAACATCAGGTTTGCATAGGGTTAATAAGTCAATAATTGTTTTCCCTCACAAAAACTTTTGTATTCTTCATGAGGCAACGCAAAGTTTTGTTTGCTCAATCTTTGAATTCGACAGTATCTGAATGAAATTCAAAATAAATTTAAATTTAATGATTTTTAAATCATTTGAAATTCATGAAATTTAACTCACACCAATTAATTAATTTATTTGGTAATTTAAGTTAAATAAAATACAAAAATTACTTAAAAAACTTGACCTTAAAAAAAACTTAGAAATGTTAGATTAGAAATTAGAAATGGTGCTTTGGTAATTAACAGAAATAAAGTAAGTTGAAGTAATAAAAGTATTCAAACTAAAAACAAATTAAAGCTAAATAGAAATATAAAAAATAATAAAATCATATAACAAAATTACTCTGAAACTGAAAATATAAAAATAAAAGATACTTCAAAATATTAACAAATACTATAATAGTATATAAATAATACGAAAAAACACACATGGTATTCATTTTTATCTTTTTCATACTCAAGTGAAACTCAAATTAAATAAGTTGAAGTGCTAAAATTACTACATTTTTAAAAAAAATTATCACAAAAAAAAGCACATCACAAAATAATTTTTTTATGAAAACTGAAAATATCAAAATAAAAGCTTCAAAATATTAATAAATATTATAATTGTATATAAATAATTACTAAAACTAAATGATTAGTTTGTTACTAAAACAACACGTATAATATGTATTATTATGTCTTTTGTTTAGCCGTTTCCTCGCAGCTCTGGATCAGAGGTGGACTTCATTGCGGCTCAAGTTGCCCAAGATGAGGTAAAAAAGATCTTCAGGATAACTTAAGATTACACTGTACAGATTGATAAAAAGACACAGCTAAGGAGCTAATTTTCCTGGAATGGAGATTAACTGCTGAATAAATGCCCATCAGGAGATCGCACACTACATGCAGCAGCGCCATCAGAGAAGAGCCACCGACAGGCCACGAGACCTAGAGATCCAGACCAGACCAGATGAAGGAAACACCACAACCAGGAAGGTCTGAACGAACCTCATCCGCTTCATGAAAACACAACTGATTATTTGATTGATTTTATTCAACAGTTGTGAAAAGTAAAGCATGCAAAAAAAACGTCTTTTCCAATACACTATAAAAACATGGTGTAGAAACATTTTCGCTCAGAAATTGCTAGTAAATTTCACAAACAGTTACAAAGAAACAGCAAGTAAACATTTAATTAATTGGGAAATTTTAAAGCAGAAATACTGAAATATTGTTTTCTTGTAAAACGTACACCAACATTATTTTACTGTATATCTGTACTGTATTTACTGTATATGTAGCATGAAAGCACATTCGCTTTTGGTGTGCAATATATATTTTGCAGACTTCCTCATTTATAGGGGACCCATTACGGCCTTCATTTTGTTTTTGGGGTCTACTAGAATATTTTCATGTATGAATGTTCAAAAAATAATATTTTCCCATGTTCTCCATTGTTTCTCCAAAGAAAGTTGAATATGAAAAAAAAAAAAACACGTAACACGACCCCTTTAATTCATGGTGTGGATAGACTTTTCATTTGTAATTTGTTTTACATTTTCATTTTGGTGTAAATGTTGGATGTTGTCTTTAATTTCAGGCTCTTCAGATGCTGCGAGAGAGGCTGAACTCAGACGGACTGCATTCGCCAGTGGAAGAGGAACACTACACCATTGAAACCCCTCTAGCAAGCCCATCATGCACTGCACTGTAAGTCACACATTCTTTATCACACACATTCACACAACGTGCCGTTTCTCAAGAACGCCTTTTAACCGTTACTGTATCTTTGCAACTTCTTTATCTCTTTTCAGCCGAAACCAACACATACACAACATTGCAGAGGAACTGGACCCAACGTTCAAGGCTAGGAAGCGTGAGAGCCACATTTCCACCAGCCCCCCGTCAGGTACAAGTGCATGTTATATAATAGGAAAGTTCAATAACTGTATTTGTGCCACATCAGCAGTCATTTCCTGTTTCCTCAGCAGGTTTGTCCTTGGCCGCTCGTAACCCGCACAGTATCTTTTATGACTATTTACCAGAACCCACCTTCATACCACCAACTAAACGGCAGAGCGACAAAGCAGGACGTCACAAAGCCAAAGACAAGAAAGAGACCTGTAAACAACAATGAGCGGATGACTAATTCAGTGCTGTCTCTCAGTTTTCAAGTGTTGTATAATCAGTTTTATTTTATAACGTGTTGTTAGACTGAGTTTATAACTGGTGGTTCTCTGATGTTCCATTCATGCACTCTTATAAAAAAAGGTTCAACGGGGTTCTGTATAGAACCATTATGGTTCTTGACTCAATTTGAAAGATCTCTTTATGCCAGAAAGGTTCTATATAGGTAAATTATTGGTAAAGGATTAGTTCACCTCAAAATGAAAATTGCCTGATAATTTACTCACCCCAATGCCATCCAAGATGTTAATGTCTTTCTTTCTTCAGTGGAAAATGTTTTTTTTTTTAGGAAAACATTTCAGGATTTGTCTCCACACAGGACTTCAACGGTAACCAAACTGTTGAAGTCCAAATCAATGCAGTTTCAAAGGGCTCTGCACGATCCCAGCTGAGGAATAGGGTCTTATCTAGCGAAACTAGTCTAGTCATTAGTTTAGTCATTTTCAACAACAAAAAAAAAACACATTATATACTTTTTAACCACAATTGTTGGTCTTGTGCTGGTGTGCGCCGCGCCAGGCATTACGTAATCGCGTGAGAAAGGTCACACTGGACATAGGCGGATGCTTCACAATTTGATTTCCAGGAGACATATCTCAGTTGACAATCAAACACCTGCTAAGATGACACTCTTCATGTGTTGGGCAATAGATCGTCTTTATGGTCGTAAGTTGTAAATATCAAGTGTAAAGATTGTACATCTGATTTTGGATGGAATGCAGCGTAATCTCCGATTGTAAACAAGACTCTCATGGTTACATTGTGATAGAAGAATGAATATTTAGTTTTTTTTTTTTTTTAATCTTCAGGTATTTGTTTATATGAGTCATTTAATGTGCATGCAGTGGAATAACATCTTTAACTAAAACAGGTCGAATGGAAAAAAATAACAAGAGTTAACTGAAGGATAATACACCGGAGACCTGTGATTTTATGTTCGTGAAAGGGATATAATACCTTATTTCTGCTGTCTTTGTGTTGTGCTTCAATTGCTTTATTTCAACGCATTTTCAGCATTTTTTAAATTTGTGTTCCTCATTTTCACCTCTAAAAAAAGAGCAGCAGTTCTGTGTTTGATGGTATTGCGAAAACGTGATTCTAAGGGTCAGAGGTCAGAAAAGAACGTGAGGTGTCTTTTACCAGAATGTGAACATTCAGGGTTTTTGCTGTTGGAAATTTCACTTGATTTAAAATAATGCTATGCAGGGGAATTCGGATGGTGTTGAATTAAAATATCAAACGACATCACATCCTGACAGCCTACAGTATTTCAGTGCAGAGGTCTCTGCTCCCCCCACACACACTGTATGTGACACACACTGATGACATCATGCGCATGAATGCCTCTTTGTTCTCTAAGGCTAAAGGGCAACTTTACAGTTTAAAGGTCTCATATTTGAGGATTTATTTTCTCTTTTTTTGTATTGTGTTAACATCTTATGTCTTTTCATAATAAAAGTAATCTGAGCACAATGATTTCGTACAGACTCATTTATTAGCATGTCTCTTGTTGAAATTATAATTTATACAACTTACAACCTGCATTGCAATTTGATTCACAACAGAACAATGTTATAGATCAGGATTTCCCAAACTGGAATTTGTGAGCTGATAAATTAAAGATTAATAAAAAATGTAAAATGAACAAACAAAACAAATTTTGTTTGTTTGTTTAGCTGCATGTAATATGACTAATAACCAACATCAGAGAACATTGTTAAATTATATTAAAACAAAAGAGGTTTCGCCGACAAAAAAACACATGTACTACATTTGCCATGTCGTCATGTGACCAGCGTCCGTTTATGTTCACTGCCATTCATTAATCCTCTCCTGTGGGTCTGTGGGATTGTAAAGTGTCCATCGTACACACACTTCAGAATCTCACCAGAAGTAGTAGGTCATCTGGGTACCTTTTGCCTACTGTGAATTCAGACATACTTTAGTCAGATGCTGTTTTTCACCTTCTATAGAGTAGGGAAGTATGCGATTCCTCATGCAGCCGAAGTTGGAAAAAAATCACAATAATGTATTAAACATAAATGAACCATATTTAGTCAAGGTCATGTACCTCTCAGGGTTTCCACTATAAGGGTCAACCCTTCTCCTTGAGTAAACAAGTACAAAATGTATTCCTTTAGAACATGGGCAGAACATTAAACAGTACAGAAACATCTCAGCAACTTTAATGGCTACAAAATGTCACTGGCATCATGATTCACAATAGAATTCAGTAAATAAATTATACATTACATAGAAACATAATATACATATCCTCAATATACATAATGATGGTGTGATCCCAGCGTTCACGCCTCTAAAGGTCCGATGCTCGGCGAGAGCAGCGACTCTATGGAGCTCTGACTGCTACTGCCGTGTTCCTGCTGAGGGAAACAGAAGCTGTCCTCGCCGACAGAAAGACACGTCGGGGTCGGTCCTCCTGCGGGCCCAACACACACAGGTGAGCATGTCTGCGTGAAGGTGCGGGAACCCTTTAACATGCAGAACTACAGAAAATGGCAGAGGAGGTTTACCTGCTTGCGTTCTTTCTTTATGGGAGGCCTTTCTTCTTCTCCACTCCAGGAACAGGATTGTAGCAACAGGTATTGTTACGCAGAGGATCCCAAAGATGATGAGAATAACTATGACCTCTGTGGCAAAGAGCAACAATGAGTGAATCACTTGAAAATGAGCTTTAAAGATGCCAATGGAAAGAAAATGTGAGTTGTAGATTTTATATATAACAATGGACATGACCACTACAAGTTATCGACTCTTTTTTTATTTGAAATGTATTTAATTAATGTATTGAACATCAAGTTCAAGCTGTGTGTGTGTGTATGCATGTATGTATTGTCTATAAAAGGTCAAATGCATGAACAATGTAGGGCCACTTCCCATAATCTGAAATAAAGACCACGTCAGGGTGTTTCGAAACTCCCTGTGACATCAGGGTCATCAGTGAGGTCACTCATGCCCACAGGTTTATATTTCTGTCATACATACGGCTATCTGCATCACTGTTCGGCCACGCTGTTGGTTTGGTATGTGGTTTATGGTCACAGATCACATCTTTAGATGGACTTCCAGGAACAATTATTTGATGTTCAGGCGTACATCTGTGGGTTGAGAGATACATCTTTTGAAATGGCTTGTAAAATGTGATTTCATCAGCTCGGAAACATTCTTAACAGGCAGTTCGATATCAGAAACGATGTTAAAGGCATCATACTTGGTCCAGTTCACGCAGGGCTGATGGATCTTGTCATTGTACATCCCTGGAGGACACGGCGCACACGTGCCTAAACTCACACCAGAAAGACTTTGTAGTCAGATGCATATTACTAGTTAATAATATCAAAAGACTGATCAATTATGTTTATCCAGACTTACCTCTTCCTGCAGGTTGCTCTCCCTTCCCACACTCTTTCAGGCAGTGAGAGCATTTATCATTTCCACATCGATATCCTTGTAAACACCCACAAACTGTGTCTGTGCTGGCGGTGCACTTCTCTTTCACCCGCATGCCTCCTGTTTTTGATATTTTGATATTTGGTATTATTTGGTATTATCGGGCTTGGGTCATTATTGGGCTAGTTTTTACTGGCCATTGTCTTATTACACAGACCCGCCAACCCTGTCGCCAGCTAAGGGCAGTTTTAGCATTTGTATGGTGATGCTCAGAACACTTGAATAAACTAACTTAATGAAGAAGTCTTTAGCATCAGTTAAAATGAAAAAAAAATATAGAGAGAGAGTATGCTGTACCTCCTGTACACTGATCACACCTCAGACAGAACCATTGGTTTGCGTCAGGGTTTGCAAAGGGGATGAAGGTGTCATTTTCACAGGGCCTACACAGACCCCTCGGGTCAGGACCGCATTTATTGACTAGATGGTGTCCTGCAACAAACAAACAAACAAACAAACACACACACACACACACACAGACAGACACACACACATACACAGTAGGATTAGAAGTCTGAGACCACATTCAAATCTGAAAAAACACACACGTTGTGTGAACACAGTCCACGTCCTCTTTAGACGTGTCCTCTTTCTCCTAAACCTTAAAGGGATAGTTCACCCAAAAGTTAAAATTCTATAATAATTTACTCGCCGTCATATTGTTACAAACCTGTATGAATTTATTTCTTTGCGCTGAACACAAAAGAAGATATTTTGAAGAATGTTGGTAACCAAACGGTTGCTGGTCCCCATTGACTTCCATAGTAGGGAAAAATAAATACTATGGAAATCAATGTTACCAACATTCTGCATGACTAATCAAATAAATAAATGTGTTGTTGTGTGATTTTGTACAGATGAACCTTGTGCAATGGTCATCGGTCATTGATTCAAAAGGTAGACACACCAAAAATCATGTTTAATTTGAGATTTTTGACTATATATAGATTAAATAAATGCAACACAGGAGCATTTTTACAAGTGGACGTCTGAAGCTCACTCTACACCCGACATCCTTCCGGTGAACATTATACATCTCTGATGCACAGTAATCAAATCGAAAGTAATGCGCTGTGAGGATGAAAGCAGCTGTTTTTGTGGTTTTTTAATCACATGATCACAATTTATCATGAGTGGAAACAGGAACACACTTTATATCAGTGTTCATGTGTGTTTAAGTACAGGCTAAATACTATAAGCTGTATTTACATTGATATTTGTGCTGTCACTTGTTAAAATAGCTATTATAAGCAATTCCAGTTTTGGGGTTTAGTAATTTATTCCAAATTCATGAATCACAAATCACAAAGCTTCTCAAGCCTCCATGTATGTAATATGCAACAAAAAAAATTTACGTATATGATTTTTGGCCCATTTGGATTCCATTTACATTGATATTTTGGTGTTGTTTGATAACACATTGTTATTAATATTATTATAGTAATAAAATGTTGTAATGTTTAACAAAATTATCAATTTCCATTGATATTCCATTCGAGAGAAACCCCTGGCATCTTTCTGCTTTCTTATGTAAGAAAAACATGTTTTATTGATTTAATCTTACTAAAAAAGAACACAGAGTTACTGCTTCATTTTACATGCTAATCTGAGGAACTTCTATGGTAAGAAGAGTTCTTTTAATGCATATTTCTTCTATTTCTCTTTTCTTCCATCTATTTTTACTACATGATTCATTTTTTTTTTTCAGGGTTTCACTCCACAAAAAAAACGAACAATAAGCATAGACCATTGTTTCTCAATCCTTTCTGAACCAATGGTCCCTTTTGGCCCCAGCTTTTTACAGACCTAAATAAATAAAAAGTCCAAACTCATCCTACCCACAATCCTAATCTTTACTATGGAAACAGGTATCTCACACACTCCTAGGAGCACTGATATTTAACTATAAACGTATAATATATTGTATTAATACGTGTACCTCTGTAGTTTATCAAGCATCTATTGCTTGCCATATTATTTGTTTTGTTGTCTGTTTATTGTTACAAACTATTTTGTAGTTTGAGAAACATTGATGCAGACAAAACAGATGTTATATTCATGGTTTTATCAATTATTTTATCCCAGAGTTAAGTCCTTTGTAAAACTCACCTGGATAACACTTTGTACAGCACACTTCTTTGTGGATGTTACTGTTCTCCCAGGTCTGACATCCAGATTCAACGCTGTCTCCTTCAGCCAGAACCAGGACAGCCACCGCCAGGATCAGTCCACAGAGCAGCTTCATCCTCCACAACAGGTCAATCTGCTCAAGGCTTCACACACACACACACACACACACACAGGCGGTTCTCTGGAAGACACTGAGAATCTTCTCTAGAGTGCTGCATCTATACAAAGTCTGATACCCTCACACGTGAAACCACATTTGTAAGTTCCAAAACGTCATGAGTACACCCACGTCCACACTGACACACACACACACACACACACAGACACAGACGCATTTAGTGTCTCATAGTGACACATAGTGTCTCACAGTGACACGTCAGCTTTCTTCAGCAGTTTTTTTCATAGATAATGACGATGATTCAGTTCAAAGGTGGAGGGAATTCCTTCCTTCAACTTTGAATAATCAAATAATGTCTTTCATTTACTTTTTTAGAGAGGAACCACAACCATTGACCGATATATGCCAATTATTATTTTTTAGATGCATTTTATATTGGGGATAATAATGCAATGATTACATGTTTATTACAATCCACTGTATTTTTCAAAATTTAAAGGTGCACTAGCTTTTAGCCTTCTAGCGGTAAAAAAGGAAGAACATTGTTTTGGTTGTGCTTCGGCTCTGCGGATGAATATGATTATCCTACTGCTCATAAAACTATTCACTATAGGTGTAAGAGATATAACCAGATGGAACGGATGCTTAATGATCATGCTTAATGATCTCTGTTAACATATGGCCGTTTATCTGTTAAATAAAACACCGTATTCTCCTGTTGAGTATTAAAAACACCATCATTGCGTTTACAACATTTCAGATCCCTCAGTTCTCCATCTCTGAAAAGCCAAGCTGATGTTGATTCTTGTTTTATTATGAGCTGTCTCGTTCAGACTCTCCTCTGTTCGGTGTTTGTTTAAAACAGGTGACTCTCCGGAGGTTGGAGATTTAGCGGCTCCATGTCAACCTTTCTCGTTCTCTAACCTCTGACCTCTCAGATGCGCATCAAAGCAGCCGGAGTTTACTCTATTTACGAGCATGTACGCAATTTCCCGTAAAAATCACCCCAACAGCTCTAAAATATAGGTCCCAGACTAAAATGCACGTTTGAGCTGTTTTAACTAAAAGCAGCTTGCACTGATACTTATATATTGCACTGATATATCTTAAAATATGTCACTGCCATTGTTTTGTCTCAAGATGCACACCACAAATGTTCACTAAAGGCACATTTATAAAAGCTACTTAAATGTAAAATGTGAATTTGTGAAACCAGGCCATAAACACTTATAATAGGCTTACCATAGTTAATCAGGTACAAAAACAAATAAGTTTTGGGAAGGAGGATTGATGATGTATAAACTCATTATTTAAGTTTTGTTTATTTTAAACAAATAAAAGTTACATGTATCATTATACCTTTAGGGAACATTTTTTATTATGTCACATAAAAAAAAAAAAAATTTTATACTTGTGGAATTTTGTTTACTCTTAACAGCCTATCCAGGTCTAATGATTTAAAATCAACATGAAATTAAATTTGATCCTGTTTTCTTTTTTAATACGCTTTCTTAATCTTTGATCAGTGCACATTATTCCAAAGGATAAAAAGGTCTTTCTTTGTATTGTAATCTTTAATCAAACCGTAACAACCTGCTCCTCTGGAACAACTCTATAAGGCCTGCAAACTATTCATGATGACTTATTGAGCATATTTGAATAGAAAGAGCCAGTCTCTTATATTCTTTGTGGTATTTGATTTTATAGGTATATATTAAATGGTAGGCAGCTTGAACATTTGACATTTACATTCCCCTTTCATTTAAAAATATGACAGTTCATACATCATGAGTCTATCACAAGTAAATCAGGCATATATTAATAGACTTATTCTTCAAGTGTAACATCATTGATGATGACTTATGTATTCTCACTAAGCAGGAAACTCCCTTTGTACCTGCAGCCCTGCTTATTACAGTACAATTTACATATTTAAATACGTGGGAATTATGGTAACACTGTTGATGTCATTGATAACTTCATAAGTTCAGTGCTCCTCCTCACTTCTATGGCTCCTGAAAGGAGACCTCCATGGCTCCCTCTGCAGGCCGAAGCTGGAAGATCTGAATCCAGGAGAAAACACACTGGGCATGTTCCTCAACAGTCCAGATTTAACATCGTCGTTTCTCTTTTTCATAAGTGCCAGAGCTGGAGTCAGAGGCAGATTATCAGAGTTCTGGAAGACAATAGCAGCGGGTCATTTCTTAGCGTTTTAAAGGTATATCACACGATTGAGCATTAAACACACCAGCTTTGTGTATGTCTTTTTGTCGATTTCCAGACTCTGGAAATGTGCATAGATATACATTGAAATGCATCAGAGTAAATGCACTTCAAGTTCATAGTAGAAAATATAGGCTTCAGTAAAACTATGGGTGGGAAAATGAACTTCTGATTATGCATAAACAATATAAAGACATCTGCACAGATGGGCTTACTGTACAAAAGTTTGTGGTCTGAAAAATGTTTACATTTTTGAAAGTAGCTTATGCTCAACAAGGTTGCATTTATTTGATAAAAAAAACTGTAATAATGTGAAATATTATTACAATTTAAATAACAGTTTTGTACTTGAATATAGGCTACTTTAAATGTAATTTATTCCTGTGATCAAAGCTGAATTTTCAGCATCATTACTCTTCAGTCTTCAGTGTCACAAGATCATTCAGAAATCAGTATAATATGATGATTTGCTGCTCAAGAAACATTTCTCATTATTATGTTGAAAACAGTTGTACCACTGTTGAACACGTATTCACAACACAAAAAGTCTTTTGAATGGTAGTGTTCATTTGAGAAAGACAGATGTGCATTTTAAATCTAGATTTTTAGATTTACATTTTAAATTTCTTTGAGGCTTCTGGTGTACACTGCAAAACATTGGGACAACACTGAGAAATGAGTAATGTCATAATTGACAACATGCCACAAATGTGTTTCATAGAAATTAAAAAATAATGTTCCATTAATATTGAATATCAGTGGAAACATTGAACATGAGCATTATATTTGATGTTTTTTTAAGGGTTAAAATATTCATACATACATTTATTTGTATGTTTATTTTTTTGTCACATAAACTGCATATAAATGAGAAATGTCAATCTCTCTCTTACGGTGGTTCGAGCGTTTGATGCCGTGTCTGACCGATGTAGATTGAGCTCCAGTGTGGATTTGCTGAGTCCCGGCGTTGGGTTTTCTGTCCTAGTCTGTCCTGAAGAACTGCGACGTGTATTGACCCGTCTAAGAATGTCACTCAAAGTGCTGAAAGTCTTGCTCCGGGAAATATCTGATGGTTTCTGTGAAAGACAACAAGAATGAAATAAGGTCAAAATGGAATAAAGCAAACAACATTCCTATAGAAAATCACTGTAACAACAGCCTCGAGTGGCTTTGCTTTTATTTTTTTCAGCAACATGAATAGGGTGATATCAGCTAAATTGGGCCACTTTTTGGTAAATCGTTTGGGACAATAATACAATACCATATATGCCTTTTCCATGTGTTTTTATGATTAGTAATGACTGTTTTTGATAATTTTGTGTTGAAATTATGTAATAAAATATAATTATTTAGGCCCTACAGTTCTTGAAACATCAGCTGTGCCAACTTTTTTTGCATGAGCAGTTTCAGGTAAAATGGGCCAGTCAAACTGCAAAGGGAACTAGTCATTTATCATCCATTTTAAAACACAATTGCTTATACAGCCACATAACATTTAAACTGCATTAAAAAAACATTTTCATATGTGCCATTAAAAAAAACATTTAGGGTGCAAACCCACATATTCAAATGTGCAATTAAAAAAGTCAATTTTGGAACAGCATAGATCAGTGAACTGATGTCAGTGGTGTGTGTGTGTGTGTGTGTGTCTGTGTGACACAGATGATGGCCCATTTTAGCTGAAACCATGTGGCCAATTTTACCACAGTGGTTTAAGGTAAATTGGGCTACCCAGAAAAACATAACTTAAAAAAAAATATATATATTTATCAAACTAACAACATTATTTCTGATTGATGCCATCAAGACACATATTATGCTTCTTCTTTTTTTCTTTTTTCTTTTATTTTTTTAATAGATTTATCATCCTTATAATAGTTTAGTTAGATTTGGTATGCCAGGCTACTTACCATGCAGCTTTCTGGTGTAGTCTTGATTGGAATTATTCCCCCACCCACCATAGCAACCATAGCAACCATAAACCAATCAAGTCACCTGTTACTTGTCAAGCACAGTTACGACAGTTTAAAATCCTTTGCAGTCATTGGCTCTAAATTCTAATTCTAATTTTAATAAATAAAATAAAGGCGCTGGGCCCCAAACCCTAAATGGCCCATTTTACCTGATATCACCCTATATATATATATAATTTTTTTATAATAATTATTTTTTTATTATTTATTTATGTATTTTAATAGCAAGGTCAAGGTGCAATAATTATTGTGTTAGTGCCGGTCCTTTATGCTGATAGGCCAATGTAGCCGTATTTTATGATAAAGCACATAAATGACAATTTCACGTAACAGATCGGTGTATCACTGCGCTCCACCCATATCAACATTATCAATATAGGCCTTCTGTCAAAACTGTTCCATGTAGCCTACTATTGCCGCAAAAGTAACTGTTTATTAGTTATGAAGTACAGTGACCCCTGCTGGCGTTATGTTTGCATCATTCATCTTTAAATCACCCTCCCTCTGCTCTGACACAGACAGTGTGTGTGTGCCCACAGTTTCCGAAGTGCTTCTGTTTTAGGTAAAAGTTTTCTGTTTCAGGTAAAGTTAGCCTTTTACTGTTTGTTTTCTACAGTTTAATGACGCTTCATAGGTGAACAGGTAGCCTACTGTTTTACTAAAAGACGGGAAATCATGCTATATAAGAGACAAGTCTCTGCTTGTTTTTCTTCTTCTGTTTTAGTATCTTTTTTTTTTTTAGCTCCATCAGATGAGGCATGTTACATTTAGGAACATTTTCTTGCCATTAGTGTCACAGTCTTGGGACTATTTTTTTCTGGCGGATGGATGGATTTCAGTGATTTTGCTTCAAAAAGGTAACATTAATACATATGTTTCCGGCTTTAGCATATACGTATACTGTGTGGTAACCGTTTTATAAAAGCGGAGAGGCCATTATGGCTTCGTGTCGTGCCTAATAGTGTCCTTCATCCGTAACTTCACAATAAGTCAAATGTGACGTCACGATACCGGCGAGGCCGCGAACTGGTGAACAAAACTCAATGCAGATGGCCTGTGAAGAGAATGAAGATGAAATTCTCTAGTCGTGCATTGTAATTAGATTTTTTGATCCAGCCACTTTTTATTTGACCCTTTTGTCTTGTTTCAGCCCCAAACCCCATCTCTGATACAAATTAATAAAGGCTGGTTTGGTTTCTAAAGTAGGCTACTTCTTCCAGCCTCCATGTATTAATGTTCATGGGTAGCCTGAATGGATTCCGTTCAGACCTTAACATTAGGTATTTTACTGCAAGGTGTCAACAAGACTCAACATGACATTTTCACTTGGCTATACCCAATGTTTAGATCTGTTTGGGTATTTATGCAAATTAGTACATACGTAATTAGATTATGCACTGTTTGTCTATGTTAACAATGTTAATAACTGTTCACAACAAATGTTAATAATGTTAATAACAAACAATTTCAAAAAAACTTTCAATAATTTTTTTGTTTGTCTTGATGTAATCAACTCAGTACTTATCATGGTGATATCTGGGTTTAAATGTGTACCCTATTCTAGACGCCTAATTGCAGAAATCCACAGCTATCTTCTTGATTCAAGCTGTTTAGGTACGCGGTAGAAGGTTACTCTTATCGAACCTGTTAACACAGCCAATCACACAGCACGATACAACCATTTGTCTTCTGTGTTTGCGCTGCGCAGCAAACCATTACTTTTCTTTTTGCCAACCAGAGCGCATGTAACCGCGTCGTGACGTCACGCCGAAGATCCCTATTATCCTATTGCTTACGTATCCCAGTAGCACCGACCTTTAGATTGGCTTGTGTGGTTCCTTCTGGGTTTATCATGTCTCCTAAAACTCTATCTCTCATCATGAAAGGCTCTCTTCTTAGAGCGGGTCCCATCTCTTCCTCTGATGCCATGGTGCGGGATGTGTACACAGGATACCTCTCCTCATTTTCAGGATTCAGCAGAGGATACGTGATTCTGTCAGTTATCTGCAAATGCCTTTGGGTGAAAGAGATGATCACAAATCTCTAAGAGGTTTGCTAACATCTATTCAAATATTTGCTTACACGATTGTCTCTTGTCTATCTCTCTTTTAAACCGGTTATTTACCTGTTCACCACGTCATTGCAATGCATTTCTCCTGGAGAGTAATGCCGCCTGTAGAAAACAACAGAAAAAGCACATGCATGTTAAGAGGAAAAGCAAACACATCTAACAATACATCCCTATGAGCTCACATGAAAAGCCTTTTGAGAAATGCTGACCTTTGCATTTGATATTCCGGGAGCCTGAAGTCTGAGAGAAACATTGAATTGAACCTAAAATGCAGATAAGACAGTGTAAGTTAGTTCACATATTGTACTTCATTCTGTAATACAACAGGCAGCAGCTTCAGGATTGTGCTCTTCAGAGTTATCACTGGTTGCAGAATATTATATAATAATACTGTATATTAAATATGGATGGAGTCATACATTGTGGGGTTTAGTCATCACATATCAAAAACTGTATATTCAATTCTACAAGCTGTTCATGAAAACACAAAATACGTTCAAAATTATGTAATTTAACTCCGTTACAGCACCTGTTTTTTGTTTTCTCAATCTTTCATGTCATACATTCTGCACATTAAAATTGGATTGAACACATGGAAGCATGAATAATGACTTTTATAATAATAATAATTGTATATATTTAATTTTTGTTACTCAAAGCTGACATATAATTTTAGACTGTGATGTCTTCACTCCATTTGATATCTTTCTTTGGCAATATACAAAGTTATATCGCAAAATAATAGAATTATTTAGTCAAATTCTGCTTTTTATTACTACACTTTCGGGTCAGTTATATAAATTATGGTGGTTTCTATTTTTATTGAAAGTATTTCATGCAAATAGATCTTTTCAAATTATGCTTAAAGTTGTAATTTTTAATTGAGATCTCCTTTTTATGCACTACCGTTAAAAAGTTTGGGTTTACGAGTGAGAAAGGTTGACAAGGAGCTGCTAAATCTCCAACCTCCGGAGAATCAGTAACGTCTTCAGGTAGTTAGCTTGAGATCCTTTCTAAACTGGTTATATCTCTTACGCCTAGTAGTAAATGTTTTATGAGCAGTAGGATAATCATATTCATCCGCAGCCGAAGCACAACCAAAACAATGTTCTTCCACAAAATACATGCAGTTTTATTTTTTAACTGCTAGAGGGCGAGTGTACCTTTTAAGATTTTTACAATTCCTATTTCTTCATGTAATTGTAAGACTGTCACATATTAGATCTGAGGTGTAAGAAATTATAGTCTGCTCCGATCCAACTTCCACTCCAATATATATATGTAAATGTTCCTTCACTTAAAAGAGCTTATTTATCATAGAGACAATTCCTTCTAATCTCATTAATATGTAAATAGTATCACAGACTTGTGGTTACCACCTATAGGCGATCGAGAACCATCTTGATTAAAGGGACTTCAAGTAGATCTTATCACCTTAACATTTGACCGTTCTGATTTAATCAAATATCAAAGATGTGGTCATAGAGACTTTTTGTTTCTATCCTCAATTTACATTTAAGAGAGAGCTTCATTTACATGCTGAGGAGGAAGACGAATGTAATACAGTATAAATGGTTTAAGATTTCGATGTTCGGGGTTCACTCTGACGCCGGTGAACCCAAGGTGCTTCGTGTACCTTGCCACTGCTATGCTGTAATAAACTTCATTTTTCAGATCTTCGACGTCCACTTCATTTTTTCTTACAGAGGTGAAATATCTTTGTATTTGGTACTTACTTGCCCTCCTCTTGATGCCCAGTCAGAAGTCTGCTGTTAAAGTCATTGTAGGGGAGCTCCCATCCTCCTGGATGTCTATCCAAGAGGGGTCGATGATAGAACTGCAACTCCCCATCATCAGGTGGACTAAATGTGCTGTCCGGGAATCTCTGGATGACCCCCATCGCCTCCCAATCCAGAGGACTGTCAGTAGGAGGAGGCGGAGGATTGGAGATGAACTCGGTAAGTTCAATTTTGTTGCTGTTTATGTTCAGGGGTGGTTGTTTTTTATATATTTTGGGTTCTGTATCTGTTTTTCCAGTTTTCCATGCATCTGGGATTGGAAGCGAGGCAGCATAGAGGATCCGAAACTCTTGATCGAAAGACTCCACAACCTGGCCGCTCATAACGGTGACGAGCTGACGATGCAGGTGAGCATCACTCCAGGTAAGACTGACCAAGACAAAAAAGAAATATTAAGAGATTATAAAGGATTAGGAAGATGTAACCATCCAAAAAGGAGCAAAGTAGCACCATAAACCTAAAATAAAATAGTCAATATGTGCAAATTTTCAAGTCTTCTGATACCATTTGATCGCTTTGCATGTTATATGTTTGGGAACAGTTCTTCTAACCATAACTGATGGAGTGTGTAGCTTTTCATTTCTTAACCAACCATGTAGGAAGACACATCATGGCCATATTCCAGGATGACAATGTCAAGATTCATCAGGCTCAAATTGTGAAAGAATGGTTGAGCATGAAGAATCATTTTCACACATGAATTGGAGTCCAACACTCTGTAGACTCAAGTCTACTCCTACATAGTTGTTTAAGAAATGAAAAGCTACACACTCCATCAAGTAGGGTTAGAAAAACGGTTGCCAAATATATAACATGCTAGAAACATAATAATCACAGCAATAATGATCCAACATAGACTCTTGAGCATTTGCCTTTTTAAATCCAAACTTTGAAATCCAATTTTTTTTTCCTCGTTTTGTGGGCCGGGCACCCGGCCAGTGTATATCACCATTAAAAAGTTTGGGGTCAATAAGAATTTTAAACAAATTAATACTTTTATTCAGCAAGAATGCATTAAATTAATCAAAAGGGACACTGAATACATTTTACGATGTTACAAAACATTATCATGGTTTCCACAAAAATATAAAGCAGCACAACTCATTTCAACATTAATAAAAATAAAAACATTTTGAGCAGGAATATTAGAATGATTTCTGAAGGATCATGTGACACTGAAGACTGGAGTAATGGTGCTGAAATTTCAGCTTTGATCACAGGAATAAATTATATAAAAAAATATATTCAAATAGAAAACAGTTCAATAAACGAATATTTCATCATTTTACTGCATTTCTAAACAAATATATGCAGCCTTGGTGAGCAGAAGATACTACTTAAAAAAAAAAAAAGACCCTAAACTTTTGAGTTAGTATACTTTAATAACTGTGAAAGAGACAAAAAAAAATTCCCACAGAGTGTTGATTTCACTAATTGTCTGTATAATGTAGGGGTGGTGTAGCTTAAAGTCTTTAACGGTATGAGCTGGCAAACCAAAAGTTGGTTCAAATCCCAGAAGGTTTACACCCTTGTTCCCTGGAGCAAGCCTTTCAACTGCAGGTAATGCGTTTCTCAGCTCTATTAAAAGACTGATTTATGAGCTCCATTATGAAAGCGTCCTTTACCTGTAGCTCCCCATCATCACCGTCTCCAGATCCACCAACACAAAGTTGTTCTTCAGCTCTCCAACAACCATCTTCGAGTCACGCGTCAGGAACGTTTTACCCCCAAGAATGCGCACCATGATATTCTGGAAAATGTCATCAAGGAAGAGATTTCCTTGAACTACATAGCAAAATCTAATGTTTCACAACCTTTAATCCTCACTGCATAAAGATTGCAGTTGGTTTGTGCAAAATTCTAAACTTTCAGCTTTAACTAAAGGTCAGATCTAGTTAAGTTTCAGAGATGTGGAGCGATTATCCAAACCAAAAACATTCCACAACCACAAGTCAATCATCCGCAGCAGATGAATGTAGTTGAACCTGTTCACCATGGCTTTGTGAGTTCTTCTCATTCATACTCGCATACAGAAAGAGAAACTCTGTGATGAACAGTAACATTTGCTGACAGATGCAGAATATTCCACTAAGGTGTGTCTGGTCTTTTGTCTACAGGAACAGCCTAAAGTTCAGTCTGTTAAGGTGTGCATGAAAGTTTTGTGGCTTAAAGGTTACACAACGTACTCAACAGAAATAACTTCTGAACAACGAAATGTTATAATAAAACCAGGAGAAACTTTTTATCCACTCACCGGATGTTGAAGTTTGTGCAAAGAGCAGTTCTCCTCCGCGGATCTTCTGTTGAGGATGATGTACACTGGAACCCCCCGGGATGCAGCGTTTCGGAGGTCACCGATCACCACGTTATCCGACAGTTTATCTGTTACAATGGCAATCAGCTGCCCAACACAAATGCAAACAACTAGTGGTCTTTCTGCTGGTTCATGCTTAGTTTCGTTTTTTGCATTCAGCCAACTTATTTTAGCTCTAAGGACCTCATTTATAAAGATGTTCATATATAATTATCCTAAATGTGAACACATGACAGTTTCCAAAATGTTCCTACGAATGATTTATACAACGTCTATCCGTATGCACAAAAATGTTTTTAATGCATTTCTCTTTGTATATCACAGTTCATCTTAAAGTCACAAAAGGAATACTGCTGTATTTAAATAATTCAACTGTGCACATCATTATTTTTTAATTCATGTGCCCTCGTAATCTTTAATCACATCTCTTCTCTGATGACGAGATCGGGGCAACCTGTCACTTACATGAGATCCACCAATAGCAAACCACAGCCAGCCAATCAATTCCCCATGGACAAAATCTACTTTTTTTTTCTTGTTTGAAAAAACAATCTCAACTTCCAACTTTAAAATCAAGCGCATCAACATCAACATGCCTACAAATATCTCTTTATGGTTCAGAAGTACGGTACTCATCAACGGGCAAGGAAATCAGAATACGTGTGAGCGCATGGGCCAGTTTCTGTTAACATTATTATTATTTTTTTGCAAATCATTCATATAAATCAATTAATTTCAGGGATGCAATTATTAAAAACATTACAGTAAATTACATATTACAATTACAAATTCATGCATATTCTGATGTGTGTTCGTAAACAAATGTCGAAATAATTGAATTACTGGTACGAGAGGCCGAAAAGTTTCAGTTGAGGTATGCATAAGGACGTTTTCATGTCAGTTTCAGCCTTTATAGACTAAATGCTGATTTGTTCTTCACTTTTGATGGAGGATAAAATCCATGGTATTTAGGATAAAATCCGACTGTGTAATTGCGTTTAATAAATCAGGCTAAATCAGTCTCCTTTAGAGCTGATTTATTGCTGAATCGACATCGTTTCATCACTGATGCATTTTGCAACATCAACACTGTTAATAAACTGAACTGAATCAACATTGAACTGACTCAAGCTGAATAACGAAACTATTGTCTTCTGCTTGTAGAGCAATTGAATCCATTTCATAATTGCTGAACTTTACACAGTTATTGAACTGAATCAGCACTAATCCGAATAATGTCATTTTAGAACTGCATAATTTGTCTCATATATGATTAAGTTAAGTAAGTAAAGGTGGCTTGACTTACCCTCGTGGCTCCTTGTAAGAGTCTCCTGAGGACTACTCGTATGGAGGGCGCCTGTTCTACAGGAGGATTGGTGTATACTTCAAGTCGACCCATGTCCATCCAGCTGTACCTTTCTGGCCATCCTAGTTCCAAGCATGGAGCCGGAGTGTCAGACTCAGTGGGGAAATAATGTCCGGAGAAGTCGTCCCCCTCAGACCCGACCTCCACCTCACCGTTTCCATCCTCCAGGACCGCATCGCTTTGATGAAAGTCCTCGACCCAGCTGGAGATCTGGTTCACCTCGCCGGTGGACAAGAACGATCCGATTTGTTCCCCGTGGAGTTTGGTGTTGAAAGCCTCAGGACCGGAGCTCACCAGGTTTTCCACACAATAGCGTTCTTCCTCGCTGTGCAAGAAGTCTGGACTGGACTCAGTCAACGGAGTGAAGATGACGTTCTCATTGAGGCTCTGCTCTTGAGAGTTTGACATGATTGGAACCCAATGATGGATGGAGATATCCTCCTTCTACCAAAAAATGACTGTGGAAAACTGCATGTCGATGTGTAGAGAATAACTGGCAGCTCCTCTAAGTTACTTGGAAGAGGATCTTGATGAATTATTCAAATAGTTGAGGTTCTTCTTCATGCCTTGAAACTATTTAACTCTTTTTAGCCACCAAAAGTCAACAGAAAAGCAGGATACTCCATTTGTGTGGTTACTGGAAGATTTGGAGAATCTTGAAATGTCCTAGAATAGTCTTGAGGGGAAAAAAGCAACATCAGAGTTTAAGAACATTCCCAGCCTTTTCCTCGTCAATTTGATTTGGTGAATCATGGAAATAATAGTGACCACCCTTGTGGAAAAGAAGTGCACTTGACTGTGTTGAATGTGCACTTTTAGTGTTCTTCAAATCTAAAAATGTGTATTTAACTTTTATTTTAAAGTAAGGTTTAAATCATGTTTAACAATCTTTTTAAAGTGCTCTTATTTTGATATGTTGACTAACATACTAAAGCATTTGTAAAGTACATGATTATACTTATACATAATACCAGCTTGCACTTAAGTAACAAGTACTCTCTTTATAAAGTATGCTAAAGTGTACTTCTTTTTCAAAGGCATGTTAAAATCCATGCATTTCTACTTATCTATTTTATGGTAATACTTCACAAAAACAGATTATGTACTAAAAGTGGAGACTTACCCGTCTGTGCCTGTCTCTCTCTCTCTCTCACACACCCTCAGTCCATCCACTCTTTCCGTCAAGTTCTGACATATCTCTGCTATCTCCACCCATTCTAAATGCCCTCACTCAATCTGGTGTTAAATTACTCCCCGTCACCAGCCAATGTGAGCAACAAGTCATTGCTGTGATCTGCCCAGTTTTAGCTTTCGTGCAAAACCACGTCGTGAGTCGGCAAATCATCTACCATCCCCAAAACATGTCCTGAAACACTCTGGGCTCCCTTCAGTCCTCGTCCTCTCTCGTAAGGCTGATATTAGATTTCTGTCTTTATTGTGTCTTTAGTAAACACATAGAGTGCCTCTCTGTCGCCGGCCCGCTATCGTGACTGGTTCTACCAGCCGAGCCAGTCTTCTCCAGGGAGCAGAGATTGAGACCTTCTCTCCCTCTCAGTCAAAAGGGGGCGAGGCTGGAACTCAACACCTTGTGGTCTCTTTTCACGTCATACACGTCAAGCATCTGTATAATCGATGTTTAGACACATCCGGAGAAGCTACGTGTGTTTTAATCCAATGAAGAAAATATGGTGAGCTCACCTTTGCTCACCTTTAGGTTCTGCATGAATTCCATGCAATTCATTTATGCGCACATTCCTCTTTAATCACCGCTTCTATCTGTAGGTGTCATGTCTAATGCCAATGTGTATTTAGTCTCTTAGACAGTATCGAGTAATCGTGTTTTGAGCACGAGAAAGCAGAGAATGTTTGGTACTATGGTATGTTGTCATGTGCACAACAACCAAACACAATACATTTATTAGAGCTGTTCAAATTGAATATTTGAATTAGCAGTGCAGATTGTTACCAATTACTGATTTAAACTCATACTATATAAATGACTTGAATTGTTGATCCTACTTGAACTGCAGCATTTTTGTGATACTATTCTTCTTTTTTCTAAGTGTTATTTACTCTAACCAAAAACACAACTATTGTGATTTTGAAAAATATTTTATTTATAGAGTTTGCATACATAAAAACATATAATAATACAGACACGTATTCAATATTGGGGGAAAAGGCCTGGTTTGAGGTTTCCAGTTGTGACATTTTCATGTTGGGAATCTAACAAATTGATCTAGAAACTTGTTTTCTGTTTTTTAAACTCCAGTTTTCTTAACGCATGATTTAAAAAAGGATCTTTCATCTTCAGAACACAAATGATCTTTTCGGTCTTTTCAGTCTTTATGATGAAATCTGAGATCTTTCTGTCGCTCCATTGACAGTTACACAACTGACTTGACGCTTTCACAAAGTTCACAAAGAGATCGTAAAACTAATCCATATGAATTGAGCAGTTTAGTCAAAGTTTTCTGAAGAGACACGATCGCTTCATATAATGAACAGATTGAATTTAGGCTTTTATTTACATTTTAACATTGATCAGTGAACATAAACAGAAGCTCAACCAAACCGGTTCAAGAACAAACCTCATTGGTTCTTGCAGAACCTCAAACGTGCGGCATAACACGAGAATGAACCTCATTGTTTCTCTCACATCTAGTGAACATGATTGAGCTTCCGTTTAACACAACTGATGTGTGAGTTGATCAATGTTTATATGTGAATAAAAACCTAAATTCAATCTGTTGCATATAAAGCGATCGAGTCTCTTCAGAAATTTTTTATTAAACCACTCAATTCATGTGGATTAGTTTTTCGATATCTTACGAACTTTTTGAAGCGTCAAAGTGGTAGTTGTGTAGCTGTCAATGGAGGGACAGAAAGCTCTCAGATTTCATCAAAAAGATCTTCATTTGTGTTCCGAAGATGAACAAAAGTCACCCTTATAAAGCAGCAGTTTCCACACTGTGGGATAACACAGCACGTTTTGATGCAACTTCCCAAATGCAGCAAAGCAGGTGTTGGGAGTTTTGGTCCTACAAACTAGTAGGATAATAATAAATTACAAATAACAATAAGCCATATATCATAAAATATTTTACCTAAAAACAGCCATAAGCATATATAATCTCATAGCAGACTAAACAGCTACAGTACATGTGTTGTGTTAAGCAGAAAATCAGGGCCGTTTGCGCAGATGCACATAAAGTGCACCACTAATAAGTAAAAGGGGCACACAGACCCAGGCTAGAATGTAACAGTAGCCGAAACGACCCATTTCCAGTTCCTGAATATCTTGAAGAATCTCGCTCCTTTGAAAGGTGTAGATGAGAACAGCCGCAAATGCTGCAAAACCTGTGAGTGTGGAAGAGGTGAATAGTGTGAGAATAGATAGTGGCCACAAGGGAGCAGCACATCTGGTACAATTTAGGGAATAATGACAATCAACGTTCTGCCTACCTACTGCATGGACTATCCAGACCATCTTTTAAAACTGCTTACAGTATATGAACCTGTAAGGACTCTCAGGTCATGGGATTCTTTACTTTTAACAGTACCACACAGTAGAACTAAAAGATTTGGTAATTCTGCTTTTAGCCGCTACGCTCCTCGTCTCTGGAATAACCTTCCAGAAGAAGTAAGAAGTGCTGAAAATAGAAGTAGCTAGTTTTAAGTCTAAAAACATATATTTTTAGTTTGGCCTTCTTTAATATTTTACAATGTTTAACAATGTTAATGTTGTTTCATCACTTTAATAAATTAATAAAACATTTTTATTTTATTCTTGTATTTTACATTTTATTTTAATTGTTGTGCCTGTAAAGCACTTTGAACTGCATTGATTTGTTTGGAAAAGTGCTATATAAATTAAATTTGCTTGCTTGTTACTAGTCCAACCTACCTAAAATAATACAAAATGATACTGTATATAATCAGTTTATAAGTAATTAATGAAAACACTTACCTGCAAAAAATTGACATAGACCAGTGAAGTAGAAAAGTCCTCCTGATGACATGGTGAAGAGCTGTCCGAGGAACACCAAGAAGGAGATGGAAGAGAGCACGACAGATAATACCATGAGGGCCTGGACTGACTGCAGCCATTCTGAGAGAAGAAGATCACAAATAACTATTTATTTAAAAAGATTATTCGTCAACCTCAGTGTAGAAATGTAGTCTCTCAACTTATGGGTCGCGACCCAGTGTGCAGTGAAATAAATAAATAAATAAACATAATTCGAAATGTTTTTCTGATGTGGGACTTTTATTTTGAAAGACGTGCGTGTTGTGAACGCTGTTGACTCTACTGTCAGACGCAGTTTATGTAACATGTGCCTGAGAAAAATGCGTTGTCCTAATTCAGTATCTGCTGTAAGGTGAGATGTTGTCAGGCTATATGTCAGTGTCATTATTCTAACACTTTTTGCATAGCTTGTTATTGTTTCCATCTCTATATATAAAGAGCAAATGAAATTACGAGCATGCAACGTCATAGTTGCATTGTCAATTAGTAAGTAATGAAAGCTGGGAAGGATTGCATGTATGTTCATTCTATTCATCCAAATCAGTGTCCATGTGTTTTATTAACAGTTCAGGTTTGTGTTGTGTATTTAGTTTCCATAACCTTAACACCAAATACCATTTTATTTTCACTTTGTGCTATTTTCTATTATGTTGATGACTGTGGTGGCTTAATTCCAAACAAAATGTTAGTTACCCACCGTTCTCCCTGACAGATGCACATAACCAGCTTTCTGAGTTATTGTCATAGGTGCACTTATACCAGAGATCCGAGTTCTCGATGTCTCCCAGAGTCCACCAGGACTAGAAAAAGCATACAATTTTTTAGGTTTTTAGTTGAAAACGGTAGGCTATAGTGTAAATGGCCCCTATGAAATGATGTGTTGCTTTTTAAAAATTTAAGTTTCTCAAATTGTACTTGTTAAAATGTTTCACTATTTTGAGCTTCACCTGATCTCCAGTGATTTACATTATAATGTATACATGTTAAATATGCAGCAGAAGACTTTTTTGAGCACATTTTGATTAACAAACACACATGACCTCTGAACTATGCATTTGCTCTAACAGTGCAGAAGTGTTTCTAACCTTCTCCATGGTGGCAATGAAGAGTATGGCCAGGGTGACCAAATGCAGAACGGTCACAAACATCAACAGGAAGGACATTTTGGTGGATTCTGTCGATAGAAGAAGAAAAAGTTCTGTTTGAGAACTTCCATCTCAGTCTCATTTTCTTACAAAGGAAAATGAGGAATCATTTGGGATTTACAAGCGTGTCTAAAAAGATGTTATGAGCGTAGTACAAAAGTTTAATGTTTTGAAAGAAGTCTCTTTGCTCACCAAGGCTGAATTTATTTGATCCGAAATAAAGTAAAACAGTGAAATATTATTCAAATTTAAAAGAACGAATATATTGTAAAATGTAATCTATCCCCGTGCTGCATTTTCAGCTTCATTACTCCAGTCTTCAGTGTCACATGATCCTATAATATGATGCTATGATTTGCTGCCCAAGAAACATTTCTGATTATCATCAATCTGGGAACTGATTCACTTGGTTTTCAGGATTATTTGATGAATAGAAAGTTCAAAAGAACACCATTGTTTTTAAATAGAAATATTTTGTAACAAATGTCTTTAGTGATCAATTTGATGTATCATTGCTGAATAAAACTGGTGTATGATGCCAAATGGAGGCTCTCTGGAAAAGTTCTTGACTGCATGAGGATGTTTACTCGATCAAGATTGCTGAGAGAATCTTTCCAGGGAAAAATGTAGGACTTGTATGTGAACTTTGATTCAACCACGGTAATAATACTACATCACTGGCGTCATAGCTATAAATTAATTTTCACCTCACTGCTAGACGCTTTTGCATCATCATGTTTCCAAGACGCAAAACATAGCAATACCACAAACGTTCCATGACTTTTCCGTCCATAAGATGAATGGAGACTTATCCTTGAAATGAATAAAACCTCCATTCATACAAGGACTGTGTGACGGATCGGGATGGGGAAGGCAGTTTGGGAACGACACACACAGATCCCAAGATTCCACACCCTCTATGTCACTACTGTGCAGTGAAAATAACTCACACTGCGTTTCAGATCTCTTTCCAAACCAGAGAGCAAGAGGCCCTTTGTGGTGGCCGAAAGATTACGTATTTAGACAACATTCTCTAACTCATGGTTTTCATTAAATCGCACCCCACCTCTCATGTTTACATGCAGGAGCCGCTCATTATGCGTTCCTGGAACAGATTCGGACAGTTCTTGCTCTTTGGTCGCTCTCTCTGCCATGCAAAACTTTATTAAGATTGTGGAGCTGTAATTACTGTAAAAAATTGCTGTAAAATTATGGAGCTGTAATTACCAATCATAAAAGCTACAGAAACACCTCACACAGGGCGCTCCGTTTTGATTACATAATCTTTTCTACATCTAAGATTTTTCTGGATTGTTCTATATGCACAAACAAACAGAAGAATGTCTCGGAGACCATAAATAGTTTGACTCTTAGGTTCTTCAGCGGGTCTTAGGTTCAGGATCATATGAACTATTTTAGTTTTTTTTTTAAATGACATGTTCTTGTTGTGACTTTTAGAGTGACTTGTGCAATTACAAAGTAAATGTTATGATCTATACACTCTTTATGCACCAGTACATCCATGAAACATCAGGCTCTAAAAAGTCTGGAAGTATTCGTTTTAAGAGAGGATATACTCGCTGTTGTTGAAGAAATAAAAATGCAGCTTACCTTGTGTGTGCTCGTCCCAACAAATCTTCGGAAAACTTGTGTCTGAAATCCAGTGTTGTTTCTTAGCTGGTCTCCTCCCCTTCTCTCATCTCCTCCACACACTCACTTATTCCCTCTCTCCACAGACTCCCACGTTTGGGAAAAACGGTCCAGGCAGGAATGTGAGCTTGGTTAGAGGAGGAGTTTCCTTCACAGCTCCAGAAAAACTTAGGGTTAGTTTAAAATGGGCTTGAGTTTGTGTCCGCCCAAACCCAGAGAGAGTCTGTTCCGTAATTACACAACACTCAAGGCAATGATGTTCTGATATGATAGATCAAAATGTGGATTTTTGAATTGAATTTCATAGATTTTTTCACTTTGATGATTAATGATTATATTCACACCTTGTTCAATTCATTGATGCCCACGTGTTGTTTACTAGGCAAAAAACTGGAGCAATCTGTACAATTATTTCCTGTTGTAGGAAACACAGACCACCCAGAGAAACATCAGTTCTCACCCAAATCCCCTGTGATGTGTTTCAGTCTTTCTGCCCAACCAAACTGAACTATTTTTATCTTGTTCTGTACATTTGTGGTTTTATTTAGAGTTCGTATTAAACAGGCTAAATACTCTCTAACCTGAGGAAAGGAACATTTAGTAATTTAATACAATATTTTATGTATCTTCACATGCTCTTGGGTCATTCCATAAAAAAAAAATTTTTTTCTCCTCAATTTCGTGTCCTTCATTAACATTTAAAAAACAATGAAAAAACTAACACCATGCAGCTTTTATGTGTTGTTAGCATATAAATGGACTTTTGTCAATGATGCTGCATTATTATTTTAAAATAAAAGTGTATTTAATTAACATTTACTTTAAATGACCTTTTCAAATGCCCCCGTTTCGTGATTGAACCTTATATAGCAACTTGTTTGGGAACCTCGTTTATTATTACGGAGTTTGTAGGGTTCTTTTGCAGGACGTCCCACACAAAGAAACGCACGCACACACACAACACACACACACACACTGCTGTCGCTGATGAACGTACATTCCAAGTAAACGCTGAAAATTCTGAAGGTGATACATTAACATCCGTTTCTAGGCGACTGTGAACGTCTGAAAGTTTTGTTAGAATGCGACTGTTGCAAGAAAAAAAAACGCTTCAGTCCGTAACGTGTGCGTGCGTGTGTGTGTTTCGCGGGAGGTTTATCTTTTAAAACAATAATAACTTTTAACAACAACTAAAAAGTAACTTCAATGGTTTTGAATAACGGTAGGAGATGTGCACAGCACAGGTAAGATCTGTTTTTATAAACCTTTCCGTGGTGAATCGCTCATTTTACTTTTTTCTTTAAAGGGCAATACATCACGATCTGGCTTTGTGGTAAATATCCGTCTGCTATAAGTTATGTAAATATACCTCGTACTATCTGGTGCTTTCGCGCTATTATTTTCGCAGAAGAACAAATGTAACTGAAAATAGTAAAGTTTTCATGCTTGAAAACCGCAAGTCGTTTAAAGGGAAAAACAGATGTGCGCATGTGCACCACCTCCTCCGATCTGCAACAACAGCTGTCAAAGGATGTTTAAACAACATGAGCAGATCACGTGTTTGATGTACACATCTAAACAATGATCTCGGATCAGTTCATGCATGGTTAAATCGAAGATAGATACAGACAGACAGACAGATATGGATAGACATAAGATGCATCTCTGTCTGTGTAGGATGGAAAGATGTTGCAGGACATGGAGCAGCGACTGCAAGAGGAAGGTTTGGACCCCTCGGCCTCCATTAATGAGCGCTTGTCTTTGCTGTGGCAGCTTTACAAGAGCAGTGAAAGTACTGTGAAGTCCCTCAACCAACAGATTCAAGATCTTCAGAAGGAACGCATCGCTGAGATCGAAAAGGTGAGTTGGGCTCAAGAAAAAGAAAAAAACCTGGAGACTCATCATTTACTCACCTGTATTTGTTTCAGATCTGTGTCTATGAAACACAAAACGAGATGTTTAGGTATATATATATATAGCCTATATATAAGAGAATATGTGTGTTCCCAGGTTCAGCAATATATCAATCACATTAAGAGTCTCACGAAGACCCGAGACTCTGTGGCTTTACATCTCGAACAAGAAAACATAACGCTCCGTGCTTCTCTGGACGACATCCACCTGCAGCAAGGTGCGTTTCTGTCTCTCCTCTCAGGCCCGCCGGGCGCTCTACACTTGATAAACACTTTTGTGTTTTCGCGTATTGATTACTGTTATGCCTTGTTAGCTGGCGTGTCAAAAGTAACCTTAAACAGAATGCAGGTTTTACAAAATTCGGCTGCCAGAATCCTTACAAGAACTAACATACGAGACCATATTACTCCCGTTTTGGAGTCTTTGCACTGGCTTCCCATTAGGTTTAGGGTGGATTTCAAAATTTTGATGCTTACTTACAAGGCACTGCATGATTTGGCACCTCAATATTTGACCGAGCTTTTAACTCCATATACTCCAAAACGTGATCTTCGTTCTTCAGATACTGGTCTTTTAACTGTTCCCTCAACCCGTTTGAGATTAATGGGAGATAGGGCTTTTTCTTCATTAGCTCCAAAACCTTGGAACTCTCTACCGATTGAGATCAGGCAAGCCAAATCTTTTGGAATTTTTAAATCTCAGCTTAAAACTCATTTTTTTAGGTTAGCTTTTAATTGATTTATTGTCTTTTATGGTTATTTTATTTCACTGTGTATTAGCCTATTTCTCTTTGTGTGTTGTGTGCAATTTTAATTGTTTTTGTACAGCGCTTTGAGATGTACATTTAAAGGCGCTATAGAAAATAAAGGTTATTATTATTATTATTATTACACCACTCATGTGACATTTACATCTATATGTACAGAGGCTCAGAGGAGCGAGGTCTCCGAGATGTTACTTCAGGAAGGTCTGGCTGATATTATTCCCATCAGCTTGAGTGAACAGGTGGCCTACCTCCTCGCAGACAGAGCATCCCTGCTGGAGAAAATACAGAGCCAGGATGTGGATGTGAGGAGCGCATGCGATCCTGATGTCCAAACGCAGCAGGGTTGTGAAGATAATGTGGTCAAAGTAAGAGAATCGCTTCTCGGGTTGTTTACCTTCCTACATGTCAAGTCACATTTATTTGTTTTAATGCAACTTTACAAAAATTCATGATGTTAGAGTTTATAATATCTTAAAGGTGGGGTATGTGATTTGTAAAACGGCCGGCAGATTTTGAAAATACACAACTCAAATGGTCCTACCTTCTTTCCTCCAACGCTGGCCCTGATTCGCGTGAGGGGGATGGGGGGAGGGGGGTATGGTACGACCGTTTGATTGACAGACTTACTGTCCAATGATTCTAGGTGGTCTTGGAAATGATTGGCTGCAGTTTTTCGAGTTCTGCCCGTTCCACAGATGATTAAATTGCTTAATTTTCATTTCAGTGCTTCTAACTCAGTGGCTGTAAGTGGGTTATGAATAGGATTTCAAGTGATTTAGAAAAAATTGACAAAAAAGAGAATCACATACCCCACCTTTAACATCATGCCTTATGTCGCATTTAGCAGATTGAAGCTGGACGATAATATAGTTTACATGTTGCAACCATACAACCAATCAAGCAGTTGAGATTTGCTATATAGTATATATTACTTTACGTGAGGAGACTGTATATAGTTTAAATTTGCCAACAACATTACATCATGGTCCTGACCTAATTCTTGTTTTCATTTTTTTTTTAATGAAAGTGCAAAATGTCTGATTAGAGACTTAATAAATATTCCTCCTCGTCTCTCCACAAGGTGTCATCACCACCACATGTCCAGAGCCCTTGGAAGCGGCTCCTAGGACTCAGAAAGGCAGCTCAGAGTAAACAGAAATTAATGCCTGTATGTTTATGACAATTAACCCGATGCATGTAATTGAAATGCATTACAAAAAGCATAAAAGTGTAAACAAAATTTAAGAGGCGCTAGTATCGCTTCTTGTTAGTCTTAATTCAGATGGATTCCAACAAACTTTGATTAATTTACACAAGGACCACTTTTACTAACTTGACACTTACTTTCTTTATACTTTTACTAACCTTTGATTTCTTTACACTTTTGCTATCTTGCTATCACAACCGTGTTACTTTACATGTTCTTTTACCTGACACTTTTACTTTACACATTGACTACCTTTTGATTTCTTTTACTTTCACTTTTATCATCTTTACAATTTACTTGACACTTTTACTTTATACTTTTACTAACCCTTGATTTCTTCTATTTTCAGTTTTACTATCCTTGCAATTTTTTACTTTACACATTTACTAAATTGACACTTACTTTATACCTTTACTTTACACTTGACAGTATACTGTTTAATTTCCACGAGGACCACTTTTACTAACTTTTGGTTTATTTTATTTTACACTTTTATATCTTTACAATTTACTTTACACTTTCTTTTACTTTACACTTTAACTAACTTCACACTTTTACAACCCTTTGATTTCTTTTACTTCCACTTTTACTATCCGTTACAATTTACTTTACACTATTTACTGTATACTATGTTTTTAATTTACATGAGGACCACTTTTACTAACCTTTGATTCCCTTTCTTGTTGATGTTTTTTTCCTCAAGCATGCAAGTTGAGGATTTCCTGAAGCAGCATCTAAGTTGCTGTCCCTCTCAGATCCTACAAAGCATGCACTGGTTAATGAAATACACAAAATACTCTTATACGAGTGTTGTGTTTGTAGCAGGCGGTTGACGTGCGGTGCAGTGGGGATGACAAGCTGAAGGGATGGACGTTTGCAGAACTGGAGCGAGATGTAGAAGAAGCCTCCGCCCGGCTCTCCATGGCCCACAAGGAGATCCGCAGACTTACGGATGAGCTCGAGTCTGCTCACTTGACGCAGAAGGCTTATGGTAAATCACTTCACTGGTCTCACACTAGGGATGAAAAGGTGGGAGACACTCATAAACACACTGACATCAACATCATGCTTTTGTTTTAGAACCAGAGCTGCAAGAAGCTCAAATGGAAGTTCAACACCTCCGACACGAAGTGGAGAAACTGAAACGCTGTGGTATCATTTATTCCCCATTTCTCTGTCTTGTGCATCTTAGTAGTGTCAACCTCTCAGGTGAACTGACCTATAGTCTGACTTGTTTTTCTTAGAAGTGGCTGAACTGCGAAAAATAAGAGAGATAAATGAGAAACAGGAAGAAGAACTGTGTTATCTTAGGATGTGTGTGAAGAGACTACAGGCAGAGCGTGTTAATCTGCTTGAAATGGTAAGATCATCTTCTATTTAAAGATAAGTAAAGAAATGGTTCCTCCAGAAACATATGCATAAACACACACATACATTACTGTTTTTTTTAAGGAATTGAAAGAAACTTTTATTTAGAAAGGATGCATAAAATTGATCAAAAGTGACAGTAAAAACATTTATATTACAAAAGATTTCTATTTCAAATATACACTGTTGTTTTGAACATTCTATTCATCAAAAAAAATCCTGAACATTTTTTATCAGTTTCCACAAAGCAAACTGTTTTCTGAGAAATGTTTCTTGAGCATCAAATCATCATATTAGAATGATTTCTGAAGGATCATGTGACACTGAAGACTGGAGTAATGATGCTGAACATTCAGCTTTGATCACAGGAATAGATTACATTCTAAAATACATTCACATGGAAAACTGTTATTTTTAATTGTAATAATACGTCAAAATATTACTGATTTTACTTTATTTTGATCAAATAAATGCAGCCTTAGTGAGCAGAAGAGACTTTAAAAAAAAACTTGGTAGTGTATAAATGTATATAAAGTTATAAAACGTTTGCATATTATATAAATATCTTGAGTGAGTTGCGCCATAATAAATGATCAAAACACCATTCATGTTATTGTACTGTAACAGGCAGACGCCCCTGACAGCACTGAAGCCAAGAAGCTGCCGGAAGAGGATATTCATAAACGGTTTGACTGTATATAATCGATAAACATGCTCATGCTAATGGACTTTATTTATATATATCATTTTTATAAGAATAAAGACAATGACGAATTCGTCTGAGAAAACACTGACGCACCTCTGGAAAGCTCACGGTCTGGTGTTTTCCAGGTGTCTCGATGAGATGCAGGAGCGGCTGATCACGCTGCAGGATCTGACTCGGGTCACACTGAAGCTGCGGGTGGAGTTGGAGATGGAGGCGGACCTGCGGAGGAGAGCAGTGGATGAATGTGAAGAGCAGAAGAGGAAGAGGACGGAGACAGAGCGGTTAGTGCGAGACTTTCAGGACCTCTGTGAGAAGCAGGCGGACGATTACAGGACCACCGTCAGCAGCCTTCAGCTCGAGGTGAGGACTGAGAAGGAAAACACACGAGTTTAACACAGCAAAGCTTTAACGCATGCGTCTTGTGCATTCACAGATCAGAGATTTAGCATCTAAGGTACAAGAGCTAGAGGTGCAGGACGTGGAAAGACAGTGTGACAAACATGTGAAGCAGGTAACCAGAGCGATCTGACTTTGATTTGGTCATTAGTTATGATAAGGGACTAAATCACGGACTTTTTTTAGTTGTCATCTCTGGACGCTGAAGTTCGCCAGCTGAGGTTTGTCCTCCAGGAGGAGCAGCAGAAGACCAGGCGGCTGACAAAGACCACGCAGATGGAAATCCAGCAGGCCAGAGCTTTGGTCCAGGTAAAGGAACCGCCATGGGAGTGTTGTTGGTTCCCGGAAGTATTTTTTTCTTTTAATTTCTCCCATAGGGACTTTAAAGTCTTTGTTAAAGAGTTAAGCCATGAACCAAGTCAACCAGCTACAAGTTCATTCATTACATGTTGTATTTGAAAGTATATGAAAAATCGGACAATGGTACAAGACTGTGCACCTAACGTCTTTAGTGATGGAAAGAACTACAATCCTGTGAACAGCATAATCAAATAAAAAACGATAAAGAAATATAAAACTACTAATTTACAAATGTTGATTATATATGTCATTTGTGTTGCTTCTTAGGAGTGGGAGGAGCTAAAAAGCTATTCTGGCACGTTTTGCTTCTTTTGACTCTAAAATTTTTTCTGTAAAGAATCATGGGTAATGTAGTTTCTTTTACCACAAATCCCACAGTTTAACACGATTATTCTAAGTTGAAATAATGTTGGCCGTCGGCTTCAACAGAAGCAAATAGTGGCGATTAACAACCCCGTAGCTCACTTTAGCTGGTTCACTTTATTTACACATTTGCATCATTTCCAATACAATGAAGTTTACAGCATTTCACCTATATTCTTCCAAATAAAACTTTGAGGATTTTAAATGTTAAAAGACTGATTTTTGACATTTAAAAGTGAGGAATTTAAGACATAAAATAGTTATTTTTATGATTATCACACAGAACATTTTTTTACTGTCCAACTGTAAATTTGAATAATAATATATTTATGTCTTCATTTTTATAATTAGAGTTAAAACTAATAATTATTAAGACCCTGAAAGAGGTCTTAGTTGGTTTCATCATCATCATATCGCTGTTAAAATAATTGACAAATAATACATATACATATAATAATACATGACAAAACAATTGTAATATTTTTTTTTTGTGTGGTCAAGTTGTAAATCCCTATATAAAGAAATATTAAATAATTTTAAAATAAAAACAAATCAAAATAAAACATTTACTGAAAAGAGATTTGATATTTTATATAATTTGACCATTAACCGACATCAGAGAACCGTGAATATGCGAATATGTTGCTAATTTATTGAAATATTATTTTAGGCTCTCAGGAAAATTATTTTCTTAATTACTTTTGACCCTGAAATGACACTGAACACACACTTGCAGTGGTTGAGGAGATTCCCCCTTCGATATGTAAAGCGCTTTGAGAACCTAGAAAAGCGCTACACAAATGTAACCAATTATTATTATTATTATTCACATCAGTCACAGGATGTCCAGCTTCAGCAGGATGCAGAGGAGCAGAAGAGCATCCAGAAGATCCTCAGCACCACCAAACAAGAGCTGCTGTCCCAGAGGAGGAACACCACACAGCTTCAACACCGCATCAGTGACGTGGAGCAGGAGAACCTCAGGGTACCGGATGCAGAGCTCACATCTGTGTTGCTGAGGGAATCTTAGATGTGCTTTAGTCAATGGTTTAAGTTGTATATACCAATTTTAACTCATGTGCTAACTCTAAATCATTTTTGTTTGCTGTACAAGCAGCTCCAACAAGACATCAGTGACTTGAAGAACAGACTAACCAGCAGTCAACAGGAGACGGACTCTCTGAGGACTGAACTTCAGCTAGCTCTAGTTAGCGTGGACACTGAGAGGAGGTACAGAGAGCCAGGGTTGTTTTAGTTACAGGAAGTTGCGATTGTCTTTTCTTCCCTATTGTGGCATACATCTGAGTGAAACGGCTTCTCGAACAGGAACAAATGTGGGCGGGACTTGATTTTGTCTGTGGGGAATTGAGTGGATGGTTGTGGTTTGCTATTAGTGGATCTCATTTGAGTGACAGGTTGCTCCGCCCTCGAGCCAGTAAACATGTCATCAGAGGGCTGCATCTGAAATCACACTTACCTACTATATAGTAGGTGAAAAACAGTATGTGACTAAATAATTCTCAGTACTCATAAAAAAGTAGGAAAAAAGTACCCGGATAACCTACACTACCGGTCAAAAAATTTAGATCAGTAAGATTTTTTATGTTTTTAAATGAAGTCTCTTCTGCTCACCAAGGCTGCAATTATTTGATAAAAAAAAAAAAAAAACAGTAATATTGTGAAATATTATTACAATTTAAAACAGCGGTTTTCTATGTGAATATATAGTGAACTGTAATTTATTCCTGTGATCAAAGCTGAATTTATCATCATCATTACTCCAGTCTTCAGTGTCACATGATCCTTCAGAAATTATTCTAATATGCTGATTTTATGCTCAAAAAACATAAATTATTAAGTCGTGTACCATTTTTTCCCCCAAAATTCTATGATGAATAGAAAGTTCAAAAGAACAGCATTTATTTAAAATATAATCTTTTCTAACATTATAAATGTCTTTACTGTAACTTTTGATCAATTTAACTCATCCTTGATGAATAAAAGTATTTTCTCAAATTCTTACTGACCCCAAACTTTTGAATGGTAGTGATTAATGTTACAAAAGCTTTCCATTTCAGATCAATGCTGTTCTTTTGAACGTTCTATTCATCAAAGAATCCTGAAATAAAAATGTAAAAAACTGTTTTCAACATGGATAATAATCATAAATGTTTCTTGAGCATCATATTATAATAATTTCATATTATAATAATTAAAAAAATGTGACACTGAAGACTGGAGTAATGATGCTGTAAATTCAGCTTTGATCACAGGAATAAATTACACTTCACTATATATTCACATAGAAAACCACTGTTTTAAATTGTAATAATATTTCACAATATTACTGTTTTTTTTGTATTTTTTATCATATAATTGCAGCCTTGGTGAGCAGAAGAGACTTCATTTAAAAACATAAAAAATCGTACTGATCTAAAACTTTTGACCGGTAGTGTACTTATTCCAGTGAGATTCTGAAGTGTGCATATGATGGACACTTTACTATCCCATGAGGCCATGAATATTTATGAATGGCAGTGAAGCAACATAACTGACACTGGTGGGTCACGTGATAAGGGCAACATGGTGAATGTACTGTAGTACTTCCGAATATCATTCATACTACACACATTCATACTATAGAACATACTTTTTTTGCGGTTCATGGAGTAATTACAAATTTTAACCAAAAAAAAAAAACCTTTTAATATATTAATAAAAACTATATTTTAGTTAGCATCTCAATGATGCTAAAGCAGCGCTGCAGAAAGATCCAAACATTAAAGATTCATTTAAAATGCTTTTTTTGTTGAGTGATTTAAAGTAAAGCATTTGGAAGAGATTCTTTAGTATTTGCTTTATATTTCCAGTAAATACAACGACAAGCGAATCCACTACAAAAACAGGCTGAGCCGGGCCAGAGGGCTTTACCTGAGAGAGACGGGGCGGCGGGACGACAAAATTAAAGAGCTGGAGAAAGAGATTCTTATTCTGAGGAAACAGGAGGAAAAGGTAAAAATGGCAGACTGATGAAATATTTAAAAATTGTGTGTGCTTTTTTAAAATGACGATATCGGCTCCTCATCAGACGTGTCACATGATGACGATGGTCACATCTGAAAATGAGAGTCTTCTTCAGAAGAGGAGAGATCTTCTCTTACAGCTGCACGACTTCGAAGAGGCACGGAGAAATGCTTTGGATACAGTTTCCTCCATGCAAATTAGGTACTTTTCAAGGTTTGAAAGTTTGGGGTCAGCAGGATTTTGTGACGTGACAGAAATGTAAGTATATTTAAAATAAACACTGTTCTGAAAAAAACATCACAGAATCCACAAAAAAATATTAAGCATTTAGAATGATTTCTGAAGGATCACGTGACACTGGAGAGTAATGATGCTGAAAATTCGGCTTTGATCACAGGAATAAACAGTTATTTTACATTTTAATAATATTTCACAATATAACGGTTTAACTGTTTATAAATAAATGAGAATAAGAGACTTTTTTCAAATGAACTTACCAACCCCAAACATATGATCAGTAGTTGATCCATCCGTCAAAACTACATTTCTCGTTGAACTTCCTCAGGATAAATTTGCTTGAAGAAGAAAACAGTCGGCCACAACAGACAGCGGCACAAATGTCCGAGCACATCGAATGCCTGACGACACTGGACGTGAGTACAAGTACATTCATTCCAATCGAATTTACAGGTTAACAAAGTAACATGGTTTAGTGTATGATCTGTGTTCATATGTTACAGCAGGAAGACACCGCTGAGAGTCGTGTCATAGAGGGCGAGGACCAAACCACTTTTCCTACATAGACAGCTATATATTTTTTAAACATAAATATTTCTAAATAAAGATCTCAATCACTTTTATTTCTTGATTATCTCAAAAAAACCTTCCCTCTTCCTCATGTGAGAACATCATTGACAATGACAGAGCAGCCAGTCAATAAGACGTCCAATACGTGCCGTCTTTAAAGACCCGTTCACACGGAGAACGATAACGGTTTAATCCAAGTCTGTTTTAAGTTCCCTTTCACCGACACCAAAGCACAAACGTGTAACTCTGGATATCAACATACTAGGAACCACTAAGCATTATTAATTATATTATTAGTCATATATGTGCAGTATTTGACAAACAGGAAGTGTGAACTGGTCTAATGGGACAGAAGCTTTTCCTTCTCCTTTTGTCATAATACAGACGGCTTCATTCAAAGTGACACGAAGATCAGTTTTCAACACTGACATCCTGTCCGCTTGTTTTCAGCAGGAAAAGTATTTGCAAGTCTCACTAACATCAATGCATTGACTTAATAATCAGAGGTATTTGTGATAACCTAGCATGCATAAACATACACCGATGCAGAATTTTCTCATATATTTATTTGCTTACTTTTACAAAGTCCGTTCCACCGGCGTGTCTTGACTTTGCATTTAGCAGCCAAGGCAAATCTTATCGAGTACCACATTTCAAGACAATTAAAAAGGTATGTTTTATAATAACTAGACATGTAGTCATTTTATATAAACTGGTTAACACTTAAGTACTGTATAGTTTATTTACAGCATGTTCATGCTAGGAAATAAAATTACATAAAAAGTACTGAATACACAAGTAAACACCAATATGGTATAAAATATATAAAATGTGATGGTAAACAACTAGTGATAAAATGGTTAAGGCTTAAAATGTGTAAAATCAACATGTTAGTTAATATTTAAACATGGTAATAAGTATAAACATGTATAATAAGCCAAGGAGGTATTCTAGACATCGATTCAGCTACACAAATCTCATGGGCAACTCTGCAGTAATCCAGCTATTTTTTCCCCCTAATATTGTTCTGTCCTGTGTGAAACTTAAACGGCATATGGCTGAATTTCAAGAACATGTCCACATTATATTTCAACCCAAAATCAATAGGAATTTGTATTATGAATAAAAGAAAATGAAGCCTGTTTTGTAAGAGCAATGGGATTTTTAGCATTTTTTATGAGATTTTTTTCTCCTAAAAATCCCCTCAAACCAGTAGAAAAAAATAAGTGAAAATTAAATTAAACCTCATTACTGTAATACAGTAATAAAAACTGTCTGGACATAATTTTTTATTCCAAATTAATATTAAAATAAAAGCATGAAATAAGTTTAGTACAATGGTAACACTTTACAATTAGGTTTCATTTGTTAACATTAGTTGTAATACACAAACTAACAATACTTCTACAACATTTAGTCGTATTTGTTAACATTAGTTAATGCACTGTGAACTGACATGAACAAACAATGAACAACTGTATTTTTATTAACGAACATTAAGAGTGAGTGAGTGTGTGTGTGTGTGTGTGTGTGTGTGTGTGTGTGTGTGTGTGTGTGTGTGAGTGAGAGAGAGAGAGTGGGAGAAGGAGAGTATGTACTTTCTGTACATAGAAATAATCTATTGTTTTTATCCTATTGTTTACTATATTTATTTTCTTGATCAGTGTCGTTGTGGGTTTTGGTTCTTTTGTTGTTGTAGGCTGTAAAGACCTTTGAAATAACTGAAATCATTTGGCGAAGTGATATGGAACTCTAATGTGGTCAAAACCTGCCTGGAACTACTTTATACATAATTGCTCACCTTAGATCAGATTCAAGCATTCAACAGTCCCATAGTAGAACAAAGATTAATGAAAAATATATTGCTCACCGTTAGTTCATGTTAGTTAACTAATGTTAACAAGTGAGACCTTATTGTAAAGTGTTACCAATACAACAAATACTACCACACGTATAAATGTACTCTACAATTTAAATAATAAGGGGATGAAAATACTGCCTTTAATACAAAAAAATCAAAACCTTCATTTTTTTAATGCAAATGATAAGATCGTGGACACTTCCTGACAGTTTTCACCCATCTAGAACGTCAAATGCATGCTGACATCCGTAACATGACGCTGGGGGTTTGAGTTGGTGCAAGTTTACACTTTTTTAAAGTGTGAATTCTAAACGCTGTACGTGTTCACGCCAAAACGCCATTTTCATATTCAATTTTTGGCACCAGACCACAAAACATTTTTGTAAAGCACTAAGATTAATTTCGGAAAACATCTAAATGTACGGATTAGTCAGTAAAGTCCTCTGCAGATTTATAACAGTCCTCTTGAGAAGTTTACTTGAATGCTAAACTTATTTTTAGTACAATTTCCCTACAAGCAAGGAAAGAAAAACATTTTACGATTGACATTATCAAAACACAAGACCATTGGTCTCTAAACCAACTCTGAGTTGCCCAAGAGAAGGGGATTTTTCCCAGACAGCATAGAAAAATATGAGAGGAGGTACTGGACTTGGTCCAAGCTTAAAACATACGACGTATGTCTTCTGATTTTATAATGCATAATACCTACAGTCCCAAACGTTTAGCTGCCAAGAGCAATGCCTTTATTGTCATAACAGACCAGAAACGTTTAAAGCCAAACCTGTGTGGCCTGAAAGTGCTGTGAAACCATCTTTGGATTTCCCGATTATTCCTCAACTCAACAATGAGTTCAAGAAGAGTAACGCGTGTAATAGAGCCTTCCGGAACCGCTGCTGTGTTTTGAGCCTCTATCCACACAGTCTAATACCTTTTGGAATGTTCTCAAAAATGAAACAAACTAACACACACACACACACACACACCCCAAAAAAAGTCAAACCACTGAGAACAGGCGATTTCGCTTGCTTATGCCAAGATTGGGAAAGACTGACCGCAGGGCCGGGAGCTCAGATGAGGGAGATGCGAACGGGGACGTTGGGGGAATCGGTCCTTTGCGGCGAGTGTTGACTCACCAGATGTTCTACCACCGTGTGCTTGGACATGTGCTTCATAAGGTAGGTCTCCTGGGAAGGGACATTATATCACAAGATTAAAGATATTCATGAAAAACAATGATTGCATTGTATAAACTGCCTGAACATGTTCACTAAATCCTAAAAGAGTTGATTTAATTGGAAATGACACGTCCCATTGGATCTCAAACTGTGGTACTGTGGACATTTCAATAAATATATTTAAAATACCAATTGTCAAAGAAAATATTTCTAATTCTGGATCTATTTTAAAAAATGGTTAACATCCCAGCGTATCTCACCCTGTGGTACTACTTGGGAAGTTTAAAATAAACTTTAAATAAATAAGACATTTTATTTAAATGGTCACATTTTATTTTACATTTACATATTTGTTCTGAAACTGTTAAAATAGCTTTATATTTTCAATAAGTAATGATGATAATAAAAGATTTTAATATATATGAATTGCATTCACCATGTCATTTCCCCCCATCATTTTAATAACCTTTATGCATAGACTTATTTGACTTCATGCATTTTTTTATCTCTCAAATAATGTAAGGTCATAAATGCTGCATGAATATTAATTATAAAAGAATTAGCAAAACACAGATTTTTTGAGCATGCAGCATGCGTCACGTTCTTGGTGTGTGAGTTTGAGAACGGCCATCTTCAGTGATGATGAGGAAAGCTGCAGTACTCACAGAGGTGTAGGCTCGGCCACACATGCTGCAACAGTACGCCTTGGCGTTTTTGATGGCGTGAGCCGACAGGTGGATTTGGAGGGAGGCGGAGTCAGAGTAAGCGCGGTAACAGTTGGAGCACTTGTAAGGCTTGTCTTTATTATGTGATCTCTGGTGGGACTGCAGAAACACAACGCTCTTGTTATACACCAACACACACTCACACAGACAGATGACAGAATCCGGGTGGGTTGAGGTCCGGGTTATTATAGTTAAAGTGATAGTTCACCCAAAAATTTTAATTTTGTCATTATTTATTCACACTCATGTTGTTTCAAACCCGTAAGACTTTCATTCATCTTCAGAACACAAATGAAAATCTTTTTGATGAAATCTGAGAGCTTTCTGTCCCTCCATTGACAGCTACGCAACTACCACTTAGATGCTTCAAAAGGTTCATAAAGAGATTGTAAAACTAATCCATATGAATTGAGCGGTTTAGTACGAATTTTCTGAAGAGACTCGATCACTTTATATGGTGAACAGACTGAATTTAGGCTTTTATTTTCATATAAACATTGATCAGCGAACTTAAACAGAAGCTCAACCGAACTGGCTTGATGCGCAAGAACAAACCTCACTGGTTCTTGCAGAAGCTCAAACGTGCGGCGTAATACGAGAGAATGAACCTCATTGTTTCTCTCACGTCAAGCGAACATGATTGAGCTTCCGTTTAACACAACTGATGTGTGAGTTGATCAATGTTTATATGTGAATAAAAGCCTTAATTCAATCTGTTCATCATATAAAGCGATCGAGTCTCTTCAGATAATTTCGGACTAAACCGCTCAATTCATATGGATTAGTTTTACGATCTCTTTATGAATTTTTTGAAGTGTTAAAATGAATGATTGGTGTTCTGAAGATTAATGAAGGTCTTACGGGTTTGGACGACATTTTTCATTTTTGTGTGAACTATCCCTTTAATGAAGTATGTGAACGATTACAAAAGAAGAGATATTTGGGTCTTACTTGCAGATTGGAGAGCTGCGTGAAGGCCTTTTCACAGCCTGGATGGAGACATTTATATGGCCGATCACCTGTGTGGATTCTGTAGAATGCAAAAAAAAAAGCACAAGGTGATGGGAAATGTCACAACAAAAGATTTAATGTCTTACAATCTCGAAATATCCTAGATCCCTCTGGTAATACCATGCCATTGCTAGTTGTATTTGTACACACGAGCTTGTCGACACGAGCTCGAACAGTACCTGGTGTGCTGCTGTAAGTGGGAGAGCTGGCGGAAGGATTTCTCGCAGTAGGAGCAGTGATAAGGCTTCACTCCCAGGTGAATGCGCAGGTGCTGAGACAGGTAGGACGCGTTGGCGAAGGACTTGGTGCAGTGAGGGCACTTGTGGGGCTTTGCTTCCGTGTGGGACTTGGAGTGTATCTGCATGTCCGACTTGGAGAAGAACGTCAGCGGACACACTTTACATCTGCAAAATGTGGAAAATAAATCTATTATTTTTTGAAAATGGGGGTATGTGGGGGACTCAGGAGAATGGTTTATGTGGTTAGTACTGTTTGTAAATGGTATAACTAATCTCTTGGAAGCTAATGACATATACTGCAGTTTGGAGCCATATATAACGGTGAAAAGACACTTGCAAGGGAATTCAATTCAATTTGGATTTGGACCAAGAGATCAAACCAATGAGACACAAAAAATCAATGCTGTTTGATGTTGCAATATTTACATCTAGTGCTGCAGGATTAAAACGAAATCACGACATGGCTGATGATCAAATCAGATCAATGCACGCACTGTGTGTTCACAGTAAATGCTGATCCACATCAGCTCAAGCATTTAGCAACACAACATGCGCCAACCATCTTTCCAAACTTATAAACCGGCTGTTGTCAGCAAAAGAGAAGCTTTAACAAAATAAAAGCTTGACGGTATAACTTTTGAAAATAAAGGAATTAAAACAGCCATAAAAATTTGAATGGAAATGTTCCAGTTGTATTGTACAATAGAATTATTATTATTTTTCTTTAATTAATTAAATTAAAATTAATTCATAACCACAAATTATTTGGCCAAATTGTGCAGAACTGTGCAAAACGACAACTATTTTAAATCGGAATTTTAGCAGGAAAAAAAATTATAATAATCGCAAATAACATTTATGAATTCGCCAGATGCTTTTATTTTATTTGTTCTTATTCAAAGTAAGCAATTTATCAGTTCATGCATTCCCTGGGAATCGAACCCATGACTTTGCACCTTTATTGCACCATATTTCTATGCAAATAAAATGCATGCAATAAATGTCCTGAAATATGAGAGCAATACTAGAGGCCCATTTAAACATAAATCATGAAATGCACCCGTTTCATTTTTTCAACTTCTACCTGTATGTTTTGCCCTCTTTGGCAGGGATGCCGCCAGATTGGTCGACTCCAGAGGCCAGGATCGGGTAGGGAACGACTAAGAGCGGCCCAGAGGGATTTTCAGCTTTGATCTTTTTGCGACCTCGTCCTATGCTCTTGGGAGGTGGACCCAGCAGTCCTGCCAGTCCTCCGCTGTTTTTGAAAGCCTCCATCCCGGGCCCGCCGGCCAGTCCTGAGATGAGGTTTGGGGAGAGAGTCTGACTGCTGGTGGTTGGAGTGGTCGGGGTGGTCGGTGTCGCGCTCTCTGACGTGTTGAGGTTGGTAGTTCGAGAAGACGCCAGTGACAGTCCTGAAAATATACCTCAATTAAAGAGGCCTTATTATGCACTTTTACAAAGTCTTGATTTAGATTTTTGGGCTCTACTACAACAGGTTTTCATTGAATGTTCATTGTTTTTCACATATTCTCCATTGTTGCAGCTCGTCTCTTCTCAGTCTGTCAGTAACGCTCTGTTTAGTTCCTGTCTCTGTAAAGCCCCTCCTTCCGAAAAAGCACAATGTGCTCTGATTGGTCGGCTGGAAAATGTCCCGCCCCTTATCATAATTGTGAGTTTCAACACTACTAGCTAACTCAATCAAGCCCCACCCATTTAATTTGCATTTGCCTCTACAGGAATTATTTGAATGAGGAATATTGTGACGTGTTCGTTCCCGGAAGAAAACTCAAGACTACGATGGAGGAGTTTCAGGGAGTTCAGAAACACTGACACTGATATAGAGAAGAACTCTCGCTGGAGGGACTTTGTGCTTTGTAACTTTGCAGACCTCAAACAGCAACATTACACACACTACAGAAAGTTGAATATGGAAAAAAAAAGCATAATAGGTCCTCTATAAGTATATAATGGCAAAAACATAATTGCATTAAACAATTACAATATTTTACATGCACATACCTGAAAGATGATTCGCTCTGGATGGCTGGTCTATGATTTGCCGCAAATGCCAGTCTTCCCACAATCCCCTTGCTTTAATTGCAGTCTTATCGTCCAGATTCAAGTTGACGTCCCCCAGAATACGACCTGCCCAAGTTAATGCACAGTTAGCAGTCTGCATGTGTCAGTGAGCGGCTTTGCTCCATGCCTGGAGGGTTTACCTGCGACGGAGCTGGAGGCGGGCCGCGCGTGCAGGGCGATGTCGGGCTGAGAGCTGTTGTGCACGTGGAGTCCTGGCATCTGCTGCAGCTTGGGCGTCGATATATTGTGCTGCCCGCCTTCTGTGGATGTGGGTGGAACCAGCAAGGGCTGCTGGGAAGGGACAGAAGTGGGCGGCAGGTGTGGAGGTCTGATTTTCTCCGCCATTAGCTGTTCCTTGATCTTGTTGATTAGCACGAGATTATCCAACTGGGAAAAAGTGAGATCAACCTGATGGTTCCGACATGATGAGAAGAACTCATGTTTAGCCCTATAAAGCCTGCTGTATCATGTTTGATATGCATTTTTTTTAATGATTAAAACTGCTGAAAAATCTACTACATGCCTTCTGTTGTCTGATTGGTCATTTTTACTTTTTTAGCAAGTAAAACACCTTTTAGTATCATTCTAAAAACTTTTCTGTGAAATCTTTACCGATTCTTATAAAGTAAATGAAAGAATAACTTTTATATTGTTAGTAATATTTCAAGATAAATGCCTACTGGACTGAAGGAACTTAGGTTTACTTGATTATCCATACATCATTGTTTAGAAAATTTAAAAAAATATCAAATATGACTCATCAGGCTTTTTTACTTGTTTATTATCTTATAATTTATTGTTGTTGTATTATCTCTTAATCATCATTGTAGTGCCTTGTATTACATGTTTCCCTCCACAATAAAAACTAAGCATTCAAGTATCATCTTACCAAGACATATTGTGTGTGACAAATTATATTTACATGCATTTTATACAAGTAGTCCTTTATACCTCTGTATCAGAATTCATCTTTCTTTTTGGCTCAGTTTGGGCCTTTGAATAATATGTAGGTGTTTTTCCTCCTATGAGCTTCATATATGAGCCACAAAACACTGATGTACCAAATATGATACTTAACAAAACAATTTGGTTAGATTTTGTCTAAAGGTTCAATAAACCAATTAGATTTTTTTTTTTTTTTCATTATTTGACATGTCAGTCTTTACGAGGTTAAGAGCATTTGCTGATTAGAGACAGATCTGACTGTTTGAAAGATGCATCTTAAACTCTAATCTTATATACTCTTAACTAGTAAACAACATTGATTCTGAAGACTGGTTGTCTAGAACTAAAGTAAATGAAAAAATATAAAGACAGGGATTAATTATGTCTGTCCATTGATGCACGTTCATTTTTCTTACCTGACCAGGAATAGAAGGTGGAGGAGGCCAGAAGTATGGATTATTAAATCTAGGTTCTGCCATTCTGAAACACACAAAGTCATGCTTGATTAATGATGCTTTATTTTAGGTCATTCACTATTACTTGCCCAATCCTAGGATGACAACCAACCAAACGGATCCTTTTTGGGATTGCATATATAATTTAGATTCATTGCTACTGAGATTCCCAGATGATGGCCTGGTTTCACAGACAAGGCTAAGATTAGGAGCCAGGATTAGGCCTTACTTTAATTAGGACATATAAGTAGCTTTTATAAATGTGCCTTAGATAAAAACATTACTGGTGTTCATCTTGAGACAAAACAATGGCAGTGACATATTTCAAGATATGTCAGAGGAAGTTGCGTTTAGTTGAAACTGCTCAAACATGCATTTTGTCTGGAACTAAACTTAAGCCTTGTCTGTGAAACCAGGGGAAATACAATACTGAGAGAAGCAAGCAAGGATTGTGGGGCTTATGGCCGCTGGGAAGTTTACAGAATGATTAAATTCTCACTAAAGGCTCTTGGCTCATATGTGAATGAATGAAACTGAGGCGACTGAAATAAACAGGAAAATATGTATTGATAAGAAATGCAGATCTAATCTAAGGAAAAAACTTAAATTAAACAGTATATCAGTTGAGAAACAACATTCACAACCCATTTAACTTCCATAAAGAGTCATATTTGAGATTAAAACAGGATATTCAAGAAAATACAGATAACAGAAAACTTTTCTTAAAAAATAAAATATGACCAGGGACGTATATCAGAGGTTAGTTAAAAGATGTAATTCTGATTTAATCAAACAGATCAAACACTAAAGATCTGGCTTCATGTACAGAGTTATAGTAAAGCTTTCTTACAGTGACATGGAATCACTCCCATTGTTCAGAAGATCTTTTTGAGACTTGCACTAATACTAACACATTAAAAGTAGACTGTGCCTTTAAATGCATTGGTACATTGCGTCATATTATTCATGGCACAGTGGTATTAATATGATACAACACAGAACAAGTATTTCGAGCAAAATCCCACTGTTTGTTCACACAGTTCACACACCTACAGCAGATTAATAAGTAATGCCTCAACATGACGCCCGTTGGGAAAATCAAACAAATAACTTCTTAATGCAACACTTGAGTATTGCTTGTTGGATTGCTATGGCAAAATACAAATGCAGTAAAACATTTTTAGTAAATATGTTTCGCTGTGATGGTGCAAACTTCTTCAGATTATGGTAGTCTTATCACAACAATGTAAAAGATTTCAACCTATTTCAACTTGAAACCTTGCCTTAAATTTGTTAAGTAATCAAAATAGCTGTACAAGTCATCTCAACTTACCGGTAAATCATATTAAACTGACCTTAAAAATCAAGTTGAGTCTCATACAACTTAGAAAAAAAAGAAAGAAGAAAGATAACTTAAAAAAGAAGCTGAAATAGCTTAAAATATTTTGATGAGTTAAAGTAGCCATAGTGTAAAAACATGTTGCCCTAACATATTGATCATATCATTTTTTACAGTGAAAGCTTATAAACAAAAAGCACTTTATTAAATCTATCTGAAAACCTAATTGACTGCAAAGTGACAAAGAGAAAAGAAAATCATGATATTTGAGTCTCTGAATGTTAAAACCTAAAAATGTCACCGGCAGCGTCTGATTCATATGGAAAAGTGAAAACTCTACCCCACAGTTTTAGCAGGAAGTGAAACAGACACCCTTTCAGCATCATTAAGGAAATATTCAGCAGGGTCTGGGCTCATATATTTGGACATATCGCTTTTATTATTTTTGGCTGCGGTAAATGAATTTCTCTGCAAGGCCCCTTAGTCAAACACTCTCAAGACCCATAAGCACTGCCAAAACATTCATAGCCCGGTGTCATAGACATAATGTATGAAAATGATACGACTTAAGTAATCAGACCGTATGGAAACGTTTCTAAAGGTCCCGAGTTCCCAACGGGCAAAACAGAGCAGGTAAAGATTAGGTTTAGCGGAAGGATGAGCGGCATTGTTCCTGTTTGTTCAATGCAACCACTTCAAGGAATCATTTTTCTATATAAAAAATAAATTACTGTGGTGAAACCAGGGTACAGAGCTGGATTGGTAGTCATATGAATACTAATATAAAGACATTAAAATTCATTGTTTTGTAAAAAAAAATCCTTTCAGATACAAAATAGCTTATCTGCACTAAAAGTAATTTATATTATTATGAAGATCCCAGCTAATGTGGCACTGAAATTCATATCTGGTAAGTATTTCCAAGAATACCATGGTACTACCATAGTAAATATCCTCCAAATAACAAACAAACAGGAAAGTACAATGTAACTGTACTTAGATTGGCATTAATCTGAGGTGCATTACAAATATAGTTTTACATATATAGTCGAATGATTCATTTTAGAGTAACACTTTATTTTACAGTGCCATTGTTACAGATATGTTACATGTCAATAACTATAAATGATGCTTAATTACATGCAACTAACCTCATAGTAAGCGTTTCTACTTACTTAATATACTCAGTACTTAAATGTATAATTACACTGTAACAAAGACACCTTAAAATAAAGTGTGGCCCCTTTTAGAATGAAATCTCGCAAACTACAAAGACTTCTTCCTATATCCCCAGTTTCGTCTCATTTAAATGACGCTGAGGTGAAGAAGTCTGAGCTGCAGGCTGCCTATAACATTTAAAACTATTTCATACTCAAATAAGCACCTTTAAACAACATGTAAATATCAAATAAACATTTTGGCGAGGAATGACACGCCTCTGAGTCTTTGATATAAACTGAGATAAAACTTACTCAACTTTTTCTTTTATTCTATCGGCATCCTTGAGATCATTCCCAATTAAAGCACGTCGTCTTTGATCAAACATTAAATTAAAAAGATTCGTCAAATCTTGGAAAATCGTGGCTTCAGAAAGTGCAGGTCCCCGGTGTCTGCCTCTCCCACATTCTCAGACAGTTTTATTAAAAATTTCAGACAAAAGGAAAACAAAAATGGCAGCCTGTCTTATTTTTATAAGGACAGGGCGCCATATTCTGCAGATCCCAAATTTTTTAGCGACAAAAATAAAGCGCGTGAATTCATATCAAAGGAGCGACGCGTAAAACGCCGCATTATTTGCATTAAGTGTGTGAATGATTGTTTACTTAGATCTGCAGGTTTGAATAGCCCGGCTGGAGGAGGAAAAAAAAAACAGAGAGGAGGAAAAAAAACGAGAGACTTCCTACAACAATCATGCGATGCGAAAAACACACACAAATGGAAACAGACGCGCATCCCTCCCGCGAAAATGTAACATTTCTATCATGACGCGATTATGCAGTAGAACGCAGATGGAATATTGTTGCAACACGCAACTGCTTTTGATTTTTTTTCTTTTATTTGAACTTTTTTGCTCGCTCGAATGACTGTGGTAACTAGCATCGTTTCACGGCATCGTGCAAACGTCAAAAAATTATATGCATTCGTGTATATGAAAAGAGACAAGCAGACATACCTTACAGACCTCGACGGTGGATTTATTAGATTTATTGAAAGGTTCAGATGTTGTTTCAGCTTTGCCTTCGGAGGGAGTTCAGACCTTCCGGGTCGCCTGTCGTTCACTTCTGGTGCTGCAGACACAGCTCGAGGAGAGAAACCATATATGATCAAACATACAGCAGAGCACAAGCCACACAATCACACAAAATCATGACTCCATAACATTTCGTGTTCATTCCTCTGAGAAGTCAGGGAAGTGATTTACAGGCTATGGAGTTCAAAATAGATATGGATTGCCTGACTCATGACAGATCACAGGCAGACCACGACCAACATAATATTCATTTTTATAACATAATATGCATATAATATCAACATATAATATGCATTCATTTGTAGGCCTACATCTAAGCAGATTGCATTTGGTAGGAATAGAATAGAGATATGATGTGCAAACAAAAACAACACAATATAGCCTACACTAATACTACTACCAGCCAGAAGTTTGAACACATTTACTAGTTATTATTTAGGCTACAATTTTCAACATCTAAATAAAGTCATCAGACCTATGAAATACCATTATTATTAGAATTATGCAGTGACATAAATATATGAAACAAACAACAAAAATGTATTTTTCAAGATTCCAGCTCTGCACACTCTGGACATTTTCTTAAAGGGTTAGTTCACCCCAAAAGTTGAGTTATATTAAATAATATCCTGGCTCTTCCCAGCTTTATAATGGGAGTGAACCCCCTGGAGCCGTATGGATTACTTTTATGATGGATGGATGCGCTTTTCTGGGCTTCAAAATCCACAGGCAGCATTCACTCCCATTATAAATCTTGGAAGAGCAAGAAAGTCATTCACCTATGGCTTGAAGGTGAGTAAATTATGGGATAATTTTCATTTTTGGGTGAATTACCACTTGAATCAATTTAGGATGTTGACAAACTGTCTTATCTTCATCTGTTCCAACTCATCCTTTTCAAAAAATATAGTTGACACCGTTTATAATCTGTGAACTCAATCTGTAATGGTCTACAAAAGCAATTTCAACCATTTAAGAAGCACACGACTTTAAAAGATTTTTATGATGATGCGCAACATTGAAATTTTGAAAGTAAATTTCCTTTCTTTAGTATCAGTTGCTTGTCATTCTCTAAACTGAGCCACAGATGGCAGCAAGAGCACAGTCCGCTTCAGTCCGACTGTCAGGATTCAAGGGTTGTTTAAGCGAGTGTGTGGATCCACAAACACCCTTCAATGTTCTTGCAGGAGCTCTTTAGTGTTCACACGCCATCAGTCAAACAAAACTCAATGAACCGTGATGTGTGCTGTCAGTGTCACGAGATCTGCATCATACACACATCTGAACACTCGTGTTTGAGGAGGAAGCAGATGGACTGGTTTCTGTGAGATCTAGTCAAACACTGACACTCCCACTGCACAGACACGTGCTTTTGAAGTCCAGGTGAGACGGGAAAAAGAGCTCGACTGTTTAGACACGTCCCACTGGGGGGAGGGGGAAGAGAAATGCACACACACTCTGAAAAACTCACAAAGAATGAGTGACTGCCGCTGTGTTCATGCAGGGATCAGTGTCTCCTCATGCCTTGACTAATGTTCCTCTGCTAGAGCTTCACTGGGCTCTGTGGTTTCAGCGCTGCATCACGTGAAGAACCTCAGATCTCACAGGCTTTGCTGCATTATTTCATCTCTGCTTCTGGTGAGTGAGGAATCAGCGTGGACTGGCCCTGTAACATGGCATTGATGCATGCATTGCAATTGACCAAATGTTCTTGATTGTAATTATTAAGATATACATGTTTTTTTATACTGTTATTTTCATGTATGTCCATTCATGTGTGTGTATGAAAATTAAGTATAAAACATGCGTAAACAGGTCCTCACAAAGATGTACAAGTACACACACACACACGTTATAGAAGCGGAACAAGTTACCTTTTCATGACAAAGATATTTCAAACATTTTTTTGGGGGGGGGGGGGGGGGGGATACGATAAGATGCCATTATGAATCCTCCACAATATGACCAGTTCAATGTATTAAGAAAACAAGTTTGATTTAATATTACTTTAATGTATCTTGGGCCTGGAACATATAGTCCTGCATAATTTGACTTTATTTTAAAAATCTACTTGTGCATTTATCATCAGCTTTCTTCCAAGTGCATTAGGACTTGACCCCTCAGCTGACACGTGCAGATGGAGGGTGTTCTGGATGCTGCGCTGCGTGTGTGTGTGTGTAAACTGATGAGCAGCGTGCTGTTGTGTCCTGTAGTCACACACACCATCACTGCGGTCAGTCTTTGCTGCTGCTGCCTGCTGTTATTCACAGACCTCGCTGTCACCCGTAAGTAGAAGCACACATTTGATCCTCATTTTCCTTTAATTCACCAGTTTGACGCCTGTCTTCTGTTCCTCCAGTGTTTCTGCTCTACGTCTGGCTCATGGAGTTCTGGTTGACGCCTTTTAACGTTTCTTCGGACGCCGTCGCCCTTCGGTTCCTGCTGTTTCTCAGCCAGGCCTATGGAGCCGTGCTGTTGCTGACGCCGCCTCTGATCGCGGTGGAGTTGCTGGTAAATCTGCTGCGTCCTCAAGACAGGAGAACCACGGGACACTTGGAGCAAAATTCAAGTGAATCTGACTGTCTTTCCAGGACTATTGGCTGTTTAGGGTGTCTTCTAGCATGGCTTGTGAGTGGAATCTACAGCAGTCATGACTGGACGCAGGAACAGTTCTCTGTGGAAACCTGTTTGGAAAGAGGCGGATGCCTTGTTACATGCCTTCCCGACATGGATGAGTTATCCTGGGTTCTTCCTGCAATGGTGGTCCTGTTGAGTTTGACGGGGAGTTTGGGTCGGCTCAGGTCCCGAAGTCTGTCTGACTCGTATAGAAACACACAGATGGGCCAGAAAAAGGACTATGGTGTCCTTGGGCAAATGCATATGTCATGTGTGGTTGACTCAGAAAAAAGACCCAACAGTTGTGGCGTTCCCAGGACTGGGTGTGTTTACAGTGAGCAACGATGGTCCTTGCCTGGGAATGATGGCCTGTGTGCTCACCAAACCGGTTTGGCAGACCATTACAGCCAGAAACAAAAGCCATCAACGTTTGCAGAGTTTAAAACCGATCTTCTGCCAGAGGTCACATCATTGGCGGTCGAAACAGAGCCATGTGTTTTTAACAGGTCTCAAGGAAAACGCTGTTGGCTTCCTGAAAGGGGAAGTCCCTGCTTGGGGCGAGAAACGCTCACAGGGTTGGTATGCATGGCTCTGGTTTGCGTTTTTCCCACAGTCGTCAGTGGGAATATTCTCCTAATCTTTAACTTGGAGAACTTGGTGTTGAACACCTTCAAACTTTTATCTGATTCGGTCAACAGACTCCCGGATCTGTAAGCGACGACGGGGGAAATGTGAACTCTGATAGATGAGGTTTGTGAGGCTGAAAACTGCAAAAGGAGATGGCCGACCTGTCAATGTCCATGCAAATGCATTTGATGGTTTGCCTAAGCACGCGTACCGCAGAAAAATCTGACAGACAAATGCAAATTAAGGTTGCAGAAACAGATGTGTTAGGAGTTCATGAGGAGCATTTTCTTTTGCAAAATAAAGAAACGGTTCATTTTGAGAGCACCAGCTGGTTTCATATGAGATAGTTGTGTTATTTTTAAACCCAAACTAGTGTACGGTTCCCTAAAAAAGGAATAGGGCCTGAGGGGTGCTGTGCTTCACAGAACAATAGTGACATATGAGCAGTGGCATTTAGAGTTAACATAAAAAAATCTAAATGTGCAATAAAGTATAGTGTGTACAGACATGCTTAAAGGCACTGGTAATTTTTCATGAGCACATTCATCAAACTCTGAAGTTCCTCGCAACTTGGCGAAGAGTTGTGAAGACGCTTTCATGACCGAACATGTAAAAATAAGAGCAATCACAAAAGTTGAAGGAGAAAACGAACCTCTTGATGGGCTTGCGGCTCGTGAAGTCTACATTTCAACACCAGAGGTCTCCCTGCGCTGCAGCAAATCTGCGTTTGAAACCGTATGCTGAAACCCTAGAAGCTTTTGTACCTCTAGTTGCAGCTCTTTGGAAAAGCACCACAGGGCAAACGCTACAAACGTCCCAGACTTGCACAGACACATGCAGGAGAATCTCTGTAAACACAGGAACAACTCTGGTCAGATCTTGAACATCAGTAACGGCAGTGACAAATGCATTAGAAAAAGTGTTATTTTAGTATTATGTATATACTGTTATAACATTTATTAATATTTTGAAGTATTTATTTTTATTATTAATTTAATTTATTTATTTGTAAATGTAGTACTTCAACTTAAACATATTTTATTCTAGTTAGTTGCCAGGGACACATTTTTAAATTTTCAATTTGTTCAAATATTTCCATCTAATATTTGATCTTATATCAGCTTCAGTTAACAAAAGTTATTTTTATTAGTTTTAGTTATTGATAAAAACACTGGTTAACAGTAGGGTTATTATAGTTAACAAACTAAAACTATAAAAACATTTTTGTTACTTAAAAAACAGTGACTGAAATCATAATATATATACAAACTTAAAACTTATTTTATTTCAGCTATAGTTGCCAAGGCAAAACTTCTTATTTCAATTAACAAAAACATTTAAAACTATACTATAAAACTATATTTTTACTTTAAATAAACATTAACTGAAATATAGTAAGTAGGCTATATACTCACTAAGCTAGTTGCTAAGGCAGCATTATTACTTATTTTCATTTAGTTTAACGATGTACTAAAAAATAATATTTTTTATTTTTTAAACTGAAAATGAATAAAAACTCAAAACAAAATGTACTTTTTTTTTTAAAATGAAAATGGAAAATATACAAAATAAAGCATTAAGCCCCTTGAAGCCGTGATTTACAATGAATTTAGAACAGTGCCTAAACCCCTCTTAGCTGTTCTAAATTCATAAATATTAATTTCTCTGAATATTCATTTATATATGAATGAACACATTTATTCCTCCGCCAAGCAATGTAGTTCCAAAGAGGCAGCAACAAAGAATCACAAACGGCATAATAATACTAATGTAATGCGGTCACAGGTGCTGATAGGTTGAGTGATTTACACCGGCTTCAAACGCGACTCAACCAATCAGAATCAAGGACCAGAACTATCTGTTTTATAAAAAATAATTCAATATCTCAATATAATGGTTAGGAATAACAGTTTGGCTTATAAAAATGTCAGCACATTGGATAGGATGACAATTCATTATGAGTTTGCATCGGTCATGTGATCAAAAAACTGATTAAATGGAAAGGACAGCAGACACACAAGTGACTGCATCTCGAAATCTATTGAGTTGCCCATCTATACTGGTATTTTGAGTATTAAAGTTGTTTTTGAACGCTTTAACCCGGTATGATGCCCCATCATATCTAGTTATGATATAAATCAGCATATGATAGATAGGTTGCTCTAGGTTTTGAGACAGGCAAAAAGTGTAGACTTCCCTGAAGCGGAAGCATTGCAGTGACATCCTCTCACGTATCAAGTGTGTGAGAAAGTGAACATTTCATTCAAATGATGCTGAGGTTTCTTTAAGACAGTGTGACGGCATTCTTTCAGACTTTTGTCTCATTTTAAAGCTTGTAACCCAACTGAAACCTCATACCACCCACACCTAGCTATATTGGTATGACAGCATCTATTCTTGCAGAGATGCATTGAATATAGGTTTGACGGGACACTTGACTCGAGGGATACTTACACAATTACACTCTTTGCTTGGAATCCAGCAATGATGCAGGCGACTGTGTAATAGCAGCTATCGTGTAATAACATAAAAAGCTTGTGCACTGTCAGATCCATAAACAGAGTCCCAAGTCTCCAGAGTTTCACTGTGTCTTGTTGGACACAGGTTGATGCAATGCTTTCATTAAAAATGCAAGGAAAATCAATTCTTCTCCTCGCACACAAGCCATTTTTCTGCAGTCTGGAGGACTAAATGCCAAATTGCAAGACATTGTTTTCAGATGGCAAGTGCAATTTGTGGTGATGCATCATCAGAAGCTGTTTGGAAGAGAGACAAACGTGTATGAACAGGAAGTTGGAAATTGCTACAGATGGCATTTATTGAGAATTTCGCAATAATACGTAGATTTTGCAGAGCAATAGCTGTAATGCAAATCATTTCAAACACTGGTGTATTGGACCAGGACCCAACTTACTTGCCAGTGGTAAATGAGATTCGATATTTGATCATTTTGTAAGTAGCTGTGGTTTTGTTCTTTCACAATCCATTGAATCACTCACATTATCATGCATTATTTTATTTCAGCTGTACTTCAGTTAACAAAAACCTTTTTTTAAATAGTTTTAGTTCTCAATAACAACACTGGTTAGCCACAGAGTTAAACTAAAACCACAACAACATTTGGTTACACTTTATTTTAAGGTGATGCAGTTACATTTTACTTACTCAGATAAGTAGCCTATTGAGTAATAATAATTCACTACGTGTACTTACTACAGAGTTACGGTTATAGTCAGGGTTTAATTTAGGGTTAGTTACTTGTGATTATGCATAATTTACTGTTATTACTATAGTAAGTACAGGTAGTAACATGTAACTACGTCATCTTAAATTAAAGTGTTACCAAACAATGATAATAATTTCAAATACTGGCCATATTGGACAAAGGTCCAAAATTAACTTTTTTGCCAATGGTAAATGACATTTGATACACAAGATTCATCATTCGAATCAACAATTTTGCTCCAAATCAGTGCGGTGTATTTAAATATTTTAACCTTTATTTATTTCATTTTTTTTTTTTTTTTTTAAGTAATTTTGCCCTCCATAGCTGTTAAACTATTAAAATTCATTCAATTAGATGAAAAACTTAAAAATGGCTTGGCAACTAAATAAAAAAAGTTTAAGTACTAAAATGACTAAAAGTAAAACTGTCAATGAATTGATAATTTGATCAATTAAAGCTAAATAGAAACATTAAAATAAAAATGACAAGCAAAAAAAAAAAGAAAGAGAAAAAGGTAATTCAAATTATTAATGAATACAACAGTATACAAATAATACTAAAATAACACTGCGCCAGTTCACATATTTATATTTGTGTGGTTTAACTGCCAAAATGTGTCTTCACAGTTCTGGAGAATCATTTAAACAAAAGAAAACTTCCTACTAGTTGGAAGGCCCTAAAGCGTAAATAATTCTTGAACAACTGGATCTCTGGCTAGTAAAATTTTTTGATTGGCACCGGTCCAGTGTTAATTTTGGCACCTGTGTTGGACTATTAATGAAGTCATTCAAACATAATGAAGAGTCAGAAATGCTTTTGGTTTTACCATTTTTTAATTGAACATTAAAACACTTTTCCATGAGCCTCCAGCTTCAAGAGCTCAGCAGAGTGCATTTGGACAATGATGGGTGTAAAGCAGCTTTCATCCAAACACACAAATCATCATCAACACCAACAACAATCCTCAGCAATATACATATCTTAAAGAACCCGCCACCATCATCTAACAACAATAATAATAATAATAATTATCGGACTGCCTCATAACACCAGCAACAACCTTGTGTAACACTGACCCCATTGAGGTCTCGGTCCTTTATCCTTTAACAACAAAAATGACAGAACACACAGGTAACATCATGACCAAACAGGAATGAAGTTCAAGCACTGACTAAAACATGGAATGGATTACGAACCTGTCCGTCATTCTAGGTAAGGTCAGAGAAATTTACTTCGACCAGGTGTATTGCTCCATTGACAAGAATTCATGGAGAAACAAGCAATCAGGGACCAGGATATAAAACAGAGCCTCAGAAAACATCAATGCACCAAATTGTAACAGTGGCCACATCTGAACAATCAAGCATTCTGAGGGGGTGTTTCCATTAAAAATGATATATGTACTATAAAAATGCCATATATACACACACACACACACACCCTTTAAAAAGCCATTGACTCGTTAGGAAAAATACATTTAGACATACATTAGACTCAACACTTTTATAAAGAGCAACGGATGCAGTTTCTCAGAAATGGAAATGTCTTTAACCATCTCACACTATTATCACCTGATTTTAATGTGACAAATCTGACAGATGACCCAGCGTCCAATTTAACACTTCGGCCATCCTAATGAGACGTCCCGGGACCGCAAACTCTGGAATGTTCTAGAAAGTAAATCACAGGATGAATAAATAAAAGCAATAGCAAGCTAAGGGGAAAAGGAAGGCGAAGGGACGCACTTTTCACTAAGCAAAGGCAAAGCTGTTCTGCGATATATGTACAAATGCGCAAAGTCCCTTTTTTATGATAGCAGCAGATGCGTTAGCGGCATTCAAACCCCTCTGCCCTAAATCTCGACTAAAAGGGAATAAAAACAGACAGTCATTCACGCATACAGAAACACACCAACATGGCTGGGGGTCAAACACCATCACCGTCGCAGAGAAGCATGACCTGAGGAACACGATATTCCACTCACCGTTCATGCAGTTACAGAAAAAAAGAATAAAGTGTCGAGTAGCAGTCTGACGCTGGACACACTCCACAAACACACCAAAGCCAATTGCACAAAACGAAACAGGCAACACATTTCTTATTTTGGTCTGCACAACAGATAAGCTCTTTTCTCCAGACTAGAGCCATGAAAGGAGCGTTTGGACCCAGCAGGGGCTGAGGGAACATAAGTCGGGGTATTGTGTACGAGCAGCTGGGAAATCTTGGGCAAGCAAGCCGGCCACGGCAAGATTACAAATGACCAGCAACAGTGAATGTACAAAACGCCCATAGGCACCTTTTAGAAAAGTGCAAGGCTCTCCATTTTATTTACCAACTCCAGGCGTTCAGAGCCTTACATCACAATCCATCAGTCAGATCGCTTCATTCAGTACAATGTCGGCTACCCACCGAGTGCCCTAAGGTAAGCTTAAAGAAAGAAACTTTATTATACACCCTAGTTTTTTCAGTTTCTTCTTTTTATCCCCAGAACTTCTCTGCTGACTCAGTATCTATAAACGCACTGTGTTAATTCGCAAGGGCTGCACATTTTTTCCATTAGCGTGACTTTGACCGGGGCTGAAGTATGGAAAAAGTTTGGCTAGAAACTTCTCTCGGTAGGTGTAGAGCCAGGACATGTCGTCGGCGTTGTAGAAAACCAGCAAACCTTTGGGGTAGTCCAAGTAGACGCCCACTTTCTCGAGCTTGCTCTTTACGTTGAGGCGCGTCCAGGGCTCGGTGCAAGCGCTGTATTGGTTACCGTCATGCATGACGATGCAGTAGAAGCCTCGGCTGGGTTGGATCTGAATGCTGCCCTTGCGGTTCACCGTCTCATTGGCCACACCGATCATCCACTGGGTTTTCTCGGACACCATCACTTCCCAATAGTGGACGCCCCCGGAGAAGCCCTCGGCACCCAGCACTGACACCTCGACGTCGAAGCGGCGTGGCGAATCCTGAAGCGGCTGAGGGTGCAGGTTCCCGTACGCCACGATGGTGCAGTCGTCCGACAGGATGAGCCGCTGGTGAGCAGTGATGGGGTCCATGGTTAAAGCAGCAGGCACTGTGAACATAAGGAGAGAGGAAATGAAAATCAGTGCATCCAATAAGCTTGTTATTAAGACCTATTATATTACATTACATAAAAATAAATAAGCATATAAATAAATAAGAAACATAAAATATAGATGCATAAAAAAATAGGAACAAGTTAATAAAAACAAATACATATTAAAATTGACTCATTTATATAATGCATTTATATTATATATATATATATATATATATATATATATATATATGTGATGTATAACACCATACACCAGTGCGTAAACACCATACATGCATACCTTTTATATGAAATGTCAATATTATAATTGTATACGCCTTTAATATATGCTGAAAGCATGCACTACACAATCATGTCTGATTACTAGCTTGAGTGTGAATCAGGTTTTCAATAATTCAACAGTCATCGTTAAGTCAACTGTTCCTTAACATATCACTCTTCTGGTATTGGTCTTATGTACTGATCTGATCGTTTTCCTAAAGAGGCTTTCCTAGGAGCCTCTGGGCATCCATGTGGGCATTCATGAGCACATGTGCTCATACTTTGTGGGCTGTTATTTCCTTTTCTCTCTCTCTACGGATACTTATCAATGAGAAAATGTAAAAAAAAAAGGCTAAATAAGCGGCTGGAGATGAATGGTTTGGAGGTCATTCTCGTCAATCAAAAGCGCTGACACAATCACTACCTGAGCTGGTGGAATAAAACTCCTCTGAAACACAAACACACTCCCTCTAATTCATTATCGTCAGTTCATTTCAAGCGTACACTTTGAAAACACTTTCAGATGCGTCCAGCAATCAGAATAAGCGTACAGGGCAGTGTGGTTTTCAGTACTGGCCATTGTTTAAGCGCTTCTGCCAGGCATTGAGTACTCTGTTGAAAAAGGATAAATAAACCACCCATCCATCAACCGCTGCTTGGCTAGTAATGCCTGCAGCAGACCGTCTGCAGTGCCCGTTGTGGTGCCAGCTTGCTGTGGGTTCAATGGCAAGAAAATGTGCCAAAGGAATGGACTGAGAGAAGAGCAAACCCTGGAAAAAGAACAAGCTTCCTGCAAACAGACAAAAACAATGGACACATGCCACTTGGCGAAAAGAGTCCAAACTAGCCTGGACCTGAAAAAGAAACCCGAGTGAAGCAGTTGCAGCACATTACGATATGCAGGACGCCAAGATATACTTCTGGAAAGTCGAGCTATGAATGAAGCTGAGAGAATCTTGGGTAAAGAATGCTTATCTGAAGCAATCACTTATCAGGCAGGTTGTGCATTCTTTTGCACTGAAACGATTCTGTATGTGTTGTGCACTTTTAGGGTTCATAAGAAATTAGGCTAGAACCTACTCAGTGAAACTATGCTGGCTTGTTTTCCTGCGGCCCATAGATAGGCATGCCATGAGAGGAAGAGTGAAATTTGCTAAATATTTCCATTTTGGCTATTTAAAACCTTCGCCACAAATGGCAGGACCAGAAGCCAGTCCAGAGGATAGGATGTCGAAATGAAACTCTTTGACATTGGCAGTTTGCGCTTCAGGTAACCTATAAATAATTTAACCTCTGTCGCATTGCTTTCGATCAGTCTCTGCCTCTCTCTCTCTCTCTCTCTGAGTCACGCAAATAAAACAAGCACCAGTAACACGCTTTGGATTCAGAAAGAGGCAATATTGCTGTTCAAGTTGGGAGGAAAAACAAATAAGGATAATAGAAATAAATTTTAAAAATGGCACTCCAGTACAGAATAAAAGGCGCGAGTGCAGAAATGTGGAAGGAAGGATTTGAACTGTATTCTTTTCATGTGACAGGCTGAGCGTCGCTCCTTGCCTATTTCTGTCAGTGAAAAAGACGCTGGACAATTGATTGAGAGAGCGAGATATTCCCTGCCGTGTTATTTTAAATAATGCTCTGCCTCAGGTGGGTACTGAGAGGGAACACAGCTGAAGGAGCTTCTCGTCGCAGATATTAAAATGGGCCACTCGTACAGATCTCAATCAGATGCATATTATCTCATTCACAGGGCTGTAAACATGCAGGCTGTGTTTGTGTTGATTAGATCATCTCTAATTGGATGCACTAACAAATACAAAATAAGTATTAGATCATTGGAGATGATTACTATATTAATGTACTACAGATGCACAAATAACAACAGGCTATTTAATGAGATTAATAATCGAATGCAATTTCTTTCAAACAAAATGAGAATAGTGCTTAAAACTCACTGCCATAATGCTAGGTTGTTGCTATTCGATTGCTAAGGTGTTTGTAGGTAGTTCCTAGCTGGTTACTTTAGTCCCCGGTCAAAAGTTTCAATGATATTCTGGTCTCTAGATTCAGGCTCTTCCAGCAATGCAAGTCTATGGGATGTTTAACTGTATGTGCCATCGAGCTAAATAATAATATTAAAAAAATATATATATATATAAAAAAATTAAACTTTATTAAAAAGAAAAACTACAAAAAAACAGCAAAATTATAAATAAAAAAATCTAATTAAAGTAAGTAAGCTTTATTTCTATAGCACCTTTCACAGACAGAAGGCCACAAAGTGCTTCACAACAGAAAATTTACATCAAAATACACACAATAATATAAAAGACCAAGACAATACACGATCATATCAACCCAAAAGTGGCTCATTTGAAACCTTAACAAAAAGCTGAAAATACAAAAGCTAATTCAAAATACATTTAAAAAAACTAGAATAAATAGTATATAAATAATACTAATACAACCGATCTCTTAGAAAAGTAATAATATACCTCTTCTAGATGAGCTGCACAAGGAATCATTGATGTCTGTAGCACAAACAGTGCTGGGTTTGTTTAAATATGTCAGGCCAAGTGCATACAAGACAGAAGCTAATTGTGCTAATTGTAAAGTTTCTTGTAGGAAACCAAGCGACCATCGTTTTGACCCACATAGTCTACAATTAGTGATGTAAAATGAGCTCCAACATGACAGCAAATAAGATTGAAATTAGTGTCTGCACTCAATAGAAAGGGTAACGCTTCAGTCCTGTAGTGTGTGCTTGGCTGAACCTCTAATACGTGTAACAGTAATGGTGACGCTTGCCTTGGCAAAAAAAAGTGCTGGAATATAAGCACATGATAATGTTAGCATTCAGCTTGAGATGCTGGGAAGTATTTGCTAAACACAAACAAACTAAATAGTGCTGGGTATCGATTCAGATGTTCCAATTAGATTCGATTTTGATTTGGAAGCTCTCAATTCGATTCTCAATTCGATTCTCGATTCGACCCAATGAAAATAGATTTAATACAAATCCTATATTTATAATATTTAAGAACACTGAACATAAGTTTACAAGTGGTTAATTAATAAAAAGCACAATCCTGTATATTCAACTTTTTATTTTAGGTACACTTGGGTACATAAAAAAAAAACATACAATACAATAAATAGACAGGATTTTGATGCAAGATAAAAAAAAAATGTATGCTGAAAATTGAACAAGTCAGAACAGTTGCATGCCTTTATCAAACAGGATGAGGATATTTTATGTTTAAGATAAAACAAACATAAAATCTCACAGCATTAGCTGTAACATGGAGGCTGCAAGCCTATGAACAGTGTGGGAAAACTAATAGTGGCTTTTGGGTAATAGATAAATAAATATGGAAACCAATTGGATTCGTGGCCTTTGAGAATCGATTTTGAATTGACCAGATTTTAAAAACCGATTAATCGAAAAATAGATTTTTTTTGCCCAGCCCTAATACTAGATCAAGGTTTACCAAGCAGGATTCACAAGGGAATCTCATAAAGCCATCAAAGATCCTTCATAAACCCTGTTTGGGAAACCTTGATCTTGTATTTTTATGCAGATTATTGAATGTGGTTAAATTTCAGGTATAAGCATTCAGAACACTGAAAAAATATAATTTCCTTTGTTTGCAGTCATTTTCTCAAAAATGACACATAATATGTACAATACCACAATTTAAAACTTTAGTTATGAAACATTACCTGGCGATATATCCAGAAAAAGGGACTTCCAGATTGTATATTGTAGGGGCCCCATGTACTTAGATGTTGGAAAGTCTTCGTAGGTGAGGTTCGTTTCATGGATCTTTCCCTTTATTCTGTGGAGACACAGGACAACAACTGCATTATTCAAATTCAACACTGGCAACCCACCAAAACCCAAGCAACCGATTCCTCCTCAATGGCTAGATCCTGTTTCCAAACACTCATTTTCGAATCGTACTGTTTTCTACATAGCTGTGCTTCCCCCGCAAAGACAAACAGCTCAAATTCGCCTTTGGGAATGAGGTCAATCTGGGCAACACTGCAGAACACAACCTAAACATTAATCATGCTATTCCTTTCCCATATGGCGAACTCATTCCCCTCTTGTCATTACCTAGAACAACTGCTACACAGCCATTCTGAGAGAGCCGCATTTCTAAATGGATAAAACGTACATATTTATGCTGTTTAAGCATCGATGATCTCTCTACCCCCAAACTATCTTTAACCTTGTTCTGCAGACTAGTCTCTTTTCTGACTGGGTTTCTGTGACATACAGCAAAGGGCAATGGTCACATAAAGTCAAATAACCTGACTTGCCTTGGTAGCTTCCACCAGCAATACCCTCCACGAATCACTTGCTCCCTGACCAGCAGTTACAAGAAAAAAGACAAAACGGTTTAGACCAGAGAATCTCAAACTACCATATAAAACACCCTCAACATACGCGCATCCACTCATCTCCGAGTCACACCGCATCCTTAGTACCTGTCTGACGTCAGGGCTATTCCTTCCAAGAACTCGTGCCGGCTGGTCTCACTGAGTCGCTCCTGAAGGATCTGGATGCCTTCCTTGACGTCACGGAGCTGCTGGCTGTAGCGCTGGATCTTGTGTTCGATGTCAGAGAGCGTGCGTGCCGTATCCGCTTCCAGTTCCTCAAGCGTGCTCTTCTGCCGCTCGCGCAGGAAACGGTGCAGTCGCTCAAACGCGTCGCCGATTGTGGCACGTAAGCTCTTCGCTGAGGACTATAAAGTAGAGAAGAAAGTTAGGATTTTTGGTAGGCTAGACTCTGTTCAGTTAAAATAGTACACACAAGTCTCAAATAACAACCCTCCACTGTGCATACACTAATTGAGATGTCAATCAAGCATGTTTGTTTTAAACAAGTCTTTACTCTTGGTGCATTATAAAATCCTCATAATGGCTGGAAGTTTCTCTCATAAATGTATCTGAAGATATATACACACTGTTCAAAAATGTCTTTAAGAATGGATAAAGCAAGGATGCATGAAATTACAAAAACATTCTATTTCAATTTTATTTTATCTTTTGAACTTTCTGTTCAAAGAATCCCCATAAAAACATTGATGCATGGATATTCACCAACATATATTTGGAGGTTTTTAACTGTATTTTTGATCAAATACATGGAGCCTTGGTGAATAAAAGTATTAATTTCTATGCTTATAAAAAAATCTTACTGACAAAACTTTTGAATGGCAGTATACATGTCTGTTTTTTTTGACAGACAAAGTACAAACTTACTGTTTCATTCTGATATCATGATTTCTGATCTCATGATTTCAAAAATAATTGGACCAAGCTGACAATTCATTTGCCTACAGTAGAGTACATTCTGAGTCAACAGTTTATATATCTATATATATCTATATATATATATATATATATATATATATATATAAAAACTTCATGCAAGAATTAAAGGTTAAAATAACTAATTATTTATTCAGTAATGTGTATAAACTTCATACATTTGACCATCAAATCTAAAATTGTGATTATGCCTCTGTGTAATGTAAAGATAATGGTATGTGCAGTCTGAGAAGTTTAAAAATGGTGGTAGCCGATGACAACCTACATCGGGAAAAGATGGTAAAAAAAAAAAAAGAAAAAAAGAAAAGAAAAGTAGTGTCCTAACCAGGCATGACATGACAATCTTCAAGCATCCAGTAAATACTGTGTCTGAAATAAAATACAGCTTGAAGTGACAAAAAACACAGACAAAAAACATATTAGATTTTTAAACTGGAGTGTGAACTGAAACGACAGAGCTACCCGTGACAAGGAACGAGAGAATTATTGACCGGAAAAAGTGTCTCATTGTGGATTCACATAGTTAAGACAAAGACACAGAAGAGATGTAAGAGACTTATCTGGTTAGGACAGCAAAAAGCATGCAGTTTCAATAACCGTATTTATATTTAATGTCTTCAAATTCATATTAAATAATATTTTTTTATATAATAATAATATTTTTTAATAATATGTACACAAAAATAAAATCGACATATTGAAATTATTTTAAAAAATTATATATATATATATATATATATATATATATATATATTTTTTATTTTATTTATTTATTTATTTATATTTATATATATATATATATATATACACACATTTATTTGTATAGCAACTTTCACAATACATATAGTTTAATAAATTTAGAGTGATTTCTTATCTGAGGTGACTTTGTCCAAGTAATGCATTTCAGCAATGTGCATACAAATCGTGCAGTTAGCTAACAATGTATGAATTTAAGGCAGAAACAATGAGCTCACTGAAGTATTTTTTACGAGTTGTAAACATGATAATTACAATATATGGAAAAATTGCCATAGGTGCATATTGATTCAGAGTTTGGGTTATCTGAAGTCCTTGCAGGGGAGTCATCTCTTCACAGGTGTTGGGGCATATCATCATAATTATACCGGAACTATTTTTATATGTATAATTATCATTATTATTATTTTCTGCAGAGCCTCAGTGAAATGTAATGGACTATGAAGCAAGTGGAAACTGCCTCATATGAATGCATCACTAGAGACAGGGACACAGTCTAATAGTCACTGGAAATGGTATTCGGTTGCTCCTTCCTCAATCTTGAGGGTTATTGTAGGACAGCCAACACCATTACACATGCAGACGAGCAACGAGATAAAAGTGGAGGGGATGATGCAGAACATAAAAGAGAATTGCGAAACTAGCTAACAAACCTTGTCATTGACCGTGAAGAAGGAAAAAAAAAAGTCAAAGAGAGATAAAACGAGATGTTTCTGAGGAAGCCGGTCATCTCCATTAAAGCGTAAAGAACATCAGGTTCAGTCGACGGATCAGAGATCTGAAACCTCAAGGTCGAATCGAGGCAGGACAGAAGCCGCTCCACTGATGGCCGTCCATACAAACAAGGCAAGTTCAGAAACGTATTATATTTCCATTTCTTTCTTTGCCTATAATAAGAACTGGAAAAACAGACTTCACCGATTACAAGATTACTCCTACTAACAAATACAATAAAGGACTTGTTCCACTTCTGTCTTTCCAAAGGGAAATGTGATTTCCTTGCCACTGGGAAGATGAAATCCTATTAAGATCACGTCTTGCTCCGGTGTTATTTGCATCGGCTGAGTCAGCCCACCTGGTGTCGCATGATGGATGAGTTGGACTCAGTGATGCTGAAGTGGTGTTGGTCTCTTGAAACCATTCTCCCCATGGGCTGCACTGTCTCACATTGGGTCTATTTAAAGCCAGTAAACACCTCCTATGAGCCTAGCATGACTCGGCCTCCAAGCAGCGGCTCGCTTCGACATCTGCTAATCAGACACATGTGTCCTTGGGGTCTTCCATTCAGATTCAACATCGGCACTTCAGATGAGAGGGTCTGTCAGCAAGTCTGCCGCCGAGATAAATCTAGAGCATGCTAGTGGGGAGGTGCCAGCGAGCTAAAAAACAACAAGGCAAACATGAACTAGCGGTATCACTGACATAAGCTACATGCTCAAGTTTAACTTTTAGGGTTAGAGGTTTGACCGCTCAGAAGTTTAGGGTCAGTAAGATATTTTGTGAAAAAAAAAAAAGAATACTTTTATTCAGCAAGGATGCATTAAATTGACCAAAAGTAACAGTAAAGGCATTTATAAAATTACCTGTTCTTTTGGTTTCCACAAAAATATTGTCTTTTCAAAACTGGTTTCAACAATGTTAATTCCAACTGAAAATTCTGATCAAATAAATGCAGCCTCAAATACATAAAAAAATCTACAGTAGTGTATGGGCAATAATAATAATAATAATAGATACGTTATATGTTACTTTACAAAATCAAAGTATGTAAGTTTCTGTGTCTAACACAGAAATGAATTAGTCAGGTTTTTAAGAGTTAAAAGTTGGCCCCCTTTATTATCATTTAGAAGCCATGAGCCCACTTTATTTATGGTTTACTCCATAAATTACTTCTCAAAAGGTTGTGTGCTGTGACAGCGAATGTAAAATAACCTTCCGTCCTCTTATCTCTACAGGAAGGTCTGGGCTGCAGGAGGCATTTTGCATTGATGGCCTTGAATGTCAATGTCAACGTCTGGCTCTTCGTAAGCATCTTAAAATCATTGCATCAATGAATCCACACAGGATACCACTGGCTGGTCAATGTTACATCTACATTTTCCTGGGAAAGAACTGAAAGATACTTTCAAGATAAATATGCAATTTGTTAAATCAATGAGACGAAAACATGGTTTGCTTCCAGAAAATGCAATCAGAGGGATACAAGTCTGAGTTTAACTCGACTTAAGAGACTACAAGGAATATGGTCTTCGAAAATTCAACATGCAACAGAGTCTGCAATCCATTGTACCTTCGTAATATAAATCTTGTGAAACAGGATATTTAATTAAAAAAAAAAAAACTTGATTTTTGTGCATTAGGAATAGATTAGACTAGGGGTTTCTAATCCTGCTCCAGGAGGGCCACTGTCCTGCAGAGTTCAGCTCCAATCCCAATTAAACACACCTGAACCAGGTAATCAAGGTCTTCCAGGTAGGTGTGTTGAGGCAAGCCAAACTCGGCAGGACAGTGGCCCTCCAGGACCGAGTTAGGACATCCCTGGATTAGACTATGAAGAGTAGGTCTATACGACCGGCTTGGCTCATCAGTACTTTCAAACGTGGAGCAAATTTTTATATTTTGATGAAAGATTACAAAAACAAAAAAGAATTCTCTCTGGAATCGTGTACCGATGAATCGCTAAAAATATAACCAGGAACTTGTATTAAGAGAGTAAATAGGCTTTATTTTCATTCAAATAAAAAAATAAAAAAATTAAAAGTTAAAATGTGATTAAAATGAACGAGACAAAAATAGCGACCATTTAAAAAATGTTACTTTAAAAATAGTAAAAAATACGATTTCTATTTTTAAAGTGTATAACATTAATTTATATTTATTAACATATATACTCTTTTCTTTTACAGATTCAAATAATACTTTACCTCTAATCTCAATTTTAAAAATAAATAAAATGTAAAGATGAAAAAAATAAACAATTTTTCACACAAAAAAATAGATAAAACAAATACAGAAATACAAAAAATACAGACAGAGAGATCAAATAAAGATGAATAAATAAAACATAGATAACTAAAATAAAAAAAATCCATAAATAAAACAACAACATTACAAAAAAAGATATAAATTTCATACCACACACACACACACACACACACACACCTGTGTTGCAGACCGTGTTGCATATAATGTAGGCTAAAGATTAACTGCCGAACAATAAGACCGACACCAGAGATCCACACAGTGTCACAAAGCGCTTTCTCTGCATTAGTCCCCAACAGACGGATCCCAAACAGGCGGATAATTAAAAAAAAGGGGGCGAAGAAAGCAGGGAGACGGACAAAGTTGCATTATCGACTGTGGAGTCTCTCTCCGTTGATTAAAACAAGGTGTCAAGATTATAGACCTGTTCAATAAACCAATTTGCTAGTTGGGAATTCAATGTCAAAGAGAAAGAGAGAGAGAGAGAGAGAGAGAGAGAGAGAGAGAGAGAGAGAGAGAGAGAGAGAGATCTGCCATGAATCTGTAATGGGCACGGTGTGGGCAGTGTGAGTTTGTCAGCTACATTTCTATTTTTATGTGGCCTGATTCCAGATGTGGTTTAATAGAGTCCCATCAGAGGTGAAATGTCAATGTGGTGATTTGAATCAAGCTGCTAAAAATGTGGATAAATATAAATCGCTGTTGGTCCATCAATCCAGAATTGATCCTCCGGCTTAAACCATTTAGTAATAAACACTTCTATAACTATAGCAAATCATAACGTGAATCTGATTACAAGGGAGTGGAGGAGCATTCAAAATGACAGCAGCAAACAGCATTCACTTTAATCGTTAAGTGGCTTGGGTTGCTCCTTTAATGGACGTCCAAGGGAAACCTGTTCTATGGAGCAGCAGGCTAAATCAGTTTTCTTTCTCTTCAGAATAATATACAGTGAAGAAAATAAGTATTTGAACACCCTGCTATTTTGCAAGTTCTCCCACTTAGAAATCATGGAGGGGTCTGAAATTGTCATCGTAGGTGCATGTCCACTGTGAGAGACATAATCTTAAAAAAAAAAAATCCAGAAATCACAATGTATGATTTTTTAACTATTTATTTGTAAGATACAGCAGCAAATAAGTATTTGAACACCTGTCTATCAGCTAGAATTCTGACCCTCAAAGACCTGTTAGTCTGCCTTTAAAATGTCCACCTCCACTCCATTTATTATCCTAAATTAGATGCACCTGTTTGAGGTCGTTAGCTGCATAAAGACACCTGTCCACCCCATACAATCAGTAAGATTCCAACTACTAACATGGCCAAGACCAAAGAGCTGTCCAAAGACATTGTCTAAATTGTCTAAATTTAGTAAACAGTCTAAAATGTAGTTACAAATTTAGCAAATTGTCTTATTTTCTTCACTGTACATACACTGATAAATGGCATGTGCTGAAGTTTACCTTGGTTTCGGTGAGCTGCCTCTGCAGTAACTGCAAAGCCTCTGTATGGCCCTTCTCACTGTCCTGTAGAGTCACCAGCTGCTCCTTCATCTCCCTCTGTAAGAAACACATCATGTCATTTATTGCCCATTAATCTGACAACCTCTAACCCAAAGTAATTACTCTGAACCACTTCCAAAGCCTTCCTAAGAGAGATACCACAACTCTGATAGCAGTAATTGTGATACTACTGACACTACACACAATCCTTCACTGGATGACCGCCCAAAATAAAAATCATTGGGCAACTCCGACATAAGATTGAAAGTGAACTTTTCTTCGCCACTGGGGTCCTTATCTTCAGTACACAGGACATTACCCGTGTGTTAGAATGGAAATGAGCTCCATTAAGACCTCAACAATGAGAATGATTTCAATTTGCTTCAACATTCACTTAATATCTTCAACTTCCATAGCTTCCTGCATGCTGATATCTGATTTAAAAAGTATATTATATATAGTATAAATAATCTATATTACTATAATTCAATCCTTTCATGCATGGTTTTGATCTAGACTGGAAGTTTCAAATTGTAAGAAAGGAACAGAGCGGTGGCTTTATAGTTACAGGCAAAAAAAAAAAGAAAAAAAAGGGAAAAAAAGAAAAAGCAGAAATGTATAAATAAACAGTGAGTTTGGAGAGAGGCCTGTGTCAGGGAAAGTGGGTCTCTGCTGCAGTGGACGAGGCAGAACTGGGACGACGGGACCATGTTTGCTCGCCTGGAGGCAGAATAAGAACAGGCAAAATGCACCAGCCCCTTTACAATACACCAGAGCTCATCTGAATAATATACATATCAATATATAATATAGGGCTGTAATATATAATATATCAATATGGCTATAACATAATAATACTAATAATAATAATTATTAAGGATGCAAAACCGAAATTTCGGCTAGTAAAATGTTTTGGTTTAGAGCCAAAATGGTTTTGGAGGGCCATAATCAGTGCCTGAAACAGATGTTTAATTAGTGATTCTCCAATGGCACGTTTTGACTCTGTTTATTGTCGGTTTCATGCAAAACGTGGATAAGCTACAACAGTTAAACATGTCAGCTGTGTGGACACTAGCTCTGGATTGACAATATTAATTTCTTGATTTTAATCAGTAACATAGTTTCTTAAATCTAAAATCTTTTAGTCTGCGCTGTTTTCTGTTGATGCTCAGAATGAACAAAACGTCACTAAACATTTGTAGCGAGCCTGCCATCCAATAATCACAAAAAGCTTTATGCTTTGTTACTTTTAATCTAAAGAACATTTTTAAATCTGTCGATTTTATTACGAAATTCAAATAATAAATGTCATTTAATACGGCGTGACATAACAGGGCCATTACACAAAGTTTAATACGTAAAGTTAGGGATTTGACGCTAATGTTGAAGTGTGAGCAATACTTGATGCTAGCCTCAAGAAACACCACTAACTCATGCTCTTATAGTTCCAGATGGAAATAAACACCAATGAGTCCAGGCCACATATTTTATAAACAAGATTATCCTGAAAAACACATTCATCTGACATTTCAGCACCATGTTGTTTGATAGAGGTGATTCATTGAAAATGAACAATATGACTATGAAATGCTGTTTCTCACACTATATTTTAACGACCCAGTTCACTAACATTTAAAAAGTGAATATGTTCGGAAAATACACAATATGTTCAGCGGTATTATCTGACAGCTATTAGACTCAAATACATGTGAGCATTGAAATAGCTCTCACTTATATCCAGGACGAGGAGCAGAGAATACAATTACTTTCTTTATAAAGCTCATTACTTCAGGGAAATGCTGTCTGTGCTGTACAAGTATCATAATGCCCTTCCCAGCATCCAAACCGCCTGGTTTCAGTATGCATACCTGATAGATGAGAGCAGTCTTTAATGCATCAAGTTAAAGCAACATAACCAGCCGGTGCACTTCACAACACAAATGGTTATTGGATCATTATAGACCATATATTTTCCATGTGCCATTTACCTCCACCTTTAAAAAGTGTATTCAGAGAACTAACAACTTCTTTAAAAAAAAAAAAAATGCGTCTCTGTAATGTTTTAGCACAGAGCCTGCAAATGAATCATTTTTGCAGCAAATCAAGTTAGCACACACTCAAAATGTCTGAACAAAGGACTGAGTGTGCTGGTTTTTTCTGCATGGAGAGCACAGAGCTCTGGAGGTCAGAGGCGGCCCATGTTTATATCAATCTGAGCGGGCGAGAGGAAGTCTGACATGACATTTCCCCAGGATTCCACACAGCAGGAGGAAGAGGTTCATTGAAGGCCGATTACAAGACTAAAACTTATTTCACTCTGGCTAGATTCATCTTTGCATTTGAGTTGCATATTCAAAAGAAAATGGAAGAAGTACATGTGACTATGTCATTTAATTATATAATAACCATTTTAATTTTCTTCACATGCATTACAGAAAGACATTAATACAACAACTCTGAATTAATTATCTATTAATTAATCAAAGCCAAATATATTCGAAAATCAGAAGAAAACTATGATCATTTACTTATCCTCATGTCGTTCCAGACCTTTATGTCTTGGAACAAAAACAGGATATATTCATGATGCTATTCACCATGTAATGAAAGTGAATGGAGACCACTAACCATGGCTGTTGTTGGTCCATAATATCCACTTTCATTGTATGATTTTTGGATGTTCTGTCCCTTTAAGAAAGAATGAATGAACTGCTCTTCCCCTCAATCAGATAATGTTATCCAGCCAGTCCATGCTACGCTGCAAAAAACTCACCATAAACCTAATTACAAAGCTTTTGATTTCCATTCCAACCACGACAGAAACCTCTCTGACTGGAGGATCTTCTGCACTGGAAAATTGCCAAGCAAACAAATACAAAGACTTTTGTGGAAGTATATAACATCTATCTCCTAAAGTTTAGCTGTTATTACAAACCTTACTGTTGAACTCCATTCAGCTACATTGTACGTTCTATAAACTTCCTCAAAGCTTCATTAAACCACCACCTGCCTATGAGCTAAAGATACGTTCTAACTGCTGGCACTGATGAGAGTGAAGGAGATAATCAAGGGTGCATAAATAATGAAATGCGCCAGCCGTGCTCAAGATACTTCACGCGTCCCTTCAAACCCTGAGAACAAATGCATTCCAAGTAGAGAAGTTTGACGTCATTATTGATGAACCTCGAGTGAAAACCAAGAAACTTGCATAGAATCATCAGATGGTGAACATATTTTTATTCCTGAAACACCTCCATAACTCAGATGACACAAAATGCAGAACCCCTTACTCACACAGCAATTTGATGCCATGAAGAAATAGTTTGCCAAATAATCCAACTACAGTACCCATAAGCCCGAAGGGTACACAATCAAGGACACTTTGGCCTAACCTTGTACGCGCTGGTGTCATAATTCTGCAAGGCAGCAGGATCCGAAGTAATAAACAGCCTGGGTGCACAAGGCTGGTTCTGTCATCCCTCTTTATGACTCGTGTGTAAATCACATCTGAAGAGGACAGCAAATGTGTCATCTGCACTCCTTCTTTAACGGAGTCCAATCAAACCAACTCAACCACAAATAACAAAAATGAATCATAAGCATAGTGGCCACATATGAGTCATTTGGCCATCACCATGAATAACTTGCAAGGACAAAACATGTCTGTTTGCTAGACATCACTACAAGTTGTTTCTGATGTCAACTCAAGATATCTGAATTAATTAAAAAAAACACCCAGCACCATGAAATCTTCTACTATTAAAAAGGGTGTTCTTACACAATAGATGTGGTGCTAGAGTCTCCTTGGCTTGCATTGTAACCACATAACCACCAAGCGTAATGTGGTGTGATTTCTGCTCGATTCGGCAGAGTGTTAGAACAACTTGTTATGTAATGGACGTTATTCACATTTTCAGGGTTCTCAGCAGAAGTCGTCACAGCTGAGCAAACTTCTATAGTGGTGAACTGAAAACATGTATAGTTTGTGTGTTCACATTTGATCCAATAGCAAAAGATAAAATCCATTATAGTGTTTCTATCTCTTACCAAACGTGGAAAAATAATAATCGCGAGCTCGATTGCAGGGGTCAGAACAAAAAAAGATGCTGAATTTTTAACGTTGCTCCCTCAGCCTTTGTGTTAGAAACTTTTTTTAAAGTTTTTTTTTTATGTAATGCCAAGGTCACAAAGTATAGTCTAACAATTTTCTTGCGCAAAAAAATGTAAATATGTAGGTAAAAAAAACAAAAACAAACAAAAAACATTGCTAGATTTTTAATATTAATAAATGTGGAAACGTGTCATCGGTCGGTGAAAAGGACACATAATCCATAATTATTCTTACGGATGCATTTGAGAGGATTCTGAGTCATAACTGAGATACGTGAGGAGGCGCTTCATTAAATTATTCTGTTGTTTGTAAAACTGCAGTATGACACTGTATAATTTTGCAAACTTAGTTTGTGTTTATTATGCAAGTAGCGGGTGATTCAGCTGCACTCGCCCTCTATGCTGTCCATTACTGTGGTAATGGTGAGATCTCTCGAAAGATCATCCCCCGCTGTGCTCACCTAGGGAATAAAATGGTTCAGCGGATATGAGTACCCAATGAAAGAAGATATGAAAAAAAAAATGTCTGTGCATTAATCGGGCTGCAGAGTAAAGCCAAAGATATCTCACAGCTTTTCATCCTCTTTTCTACATATGAAAATGCTCAAACTGTGCCACAAATGCTTCTGACTGATTTCTCCCGGTCTCAGCAGAGACTACAGGCTGTGTGAGAGGAGGGAGGGCCCGTACCCTGCAGTCTAAGCACGTCATCTTTGCCACAGCACACTGACACAGCTTGGAGCAGCATGACAATGCAGCTGAGATTCAGATCATTTATAGTGGATGCATCGTAGCTTTCATACAGCAAATAGGGCGAGAACTCGGGTCTGGAGAAAAATAAATGTGTCTGCGTGATTTGCATACATTCAACTGGTTCCTCAAAACAATGTTGAATCCTCCAATTGCAAGCACAGGTTGTGTGGTTGCACCTGGTGCTGCCATAAAAAGACTTGCCCCAAATGCTTTTGTGTTATAACGTCAATGCAAAAGCACCAACAAATACAGTCAAGCACAAAGGCAAACTTTGTTTATCACCAAGCAATTGTACAAACCGTTGACAGTACGGTTGGTGTCTATCACTGTCATGACTTCCAGCCTGAGAAAGTTTGTGCAACACGTTAGATGCCGATAACAAACAAAGCTACAGCTTACAACTGACAAATCTGACCTTTTTCCTGCTGATCCAGCCCTCCCATTCAGTCCAGTGCATTGAGGAAAATGAATGCCTGCAGGTTTGATGGATGTCAGCTATGTGGATCAAAGAAGTGGACACCAGTTAACTTGGCAGCAAAAGTGGTTTGAATTATTGCTTTGACTCACAAAAACAGTGCGGGAATTGTTTGCAATGCACAATAATTCTAATAAATCAGTAGAATTGGGACTAAAGAGTAACCGTATAGGAAGTCAGGCAAGTGCAGAAGCAATCGCCAAGCTGTCACTATCACCTCGATGGAGGCTGCCTCACCGAAAGCGGTTTTAGATCTACCTCATAAATTTCCCTTGCGGGTAAACAAGTGACTCAGAATTGAGTAAACCTTGGGCTTTAAAAAAAAAAATCCTGTCATGATAGTTGAGAATGAACAGTGTTGAGGAAACCGGCTTCAGCAAAATATGATGCGAGGTAAATGCAAATGAGGGAAGTGGGTTGTATCGATCAGTTTCCTCTAGAGGTTAGAATATAGGACAAGTCGTGTAAATGATGAATGCAGCGACCTCTTCTTCTACCAGGACATAGAGTTTAAACACGGTGTGTGCATCCCTCCGTCTGGACCATGACAAAATGGATATGCAATGGCATTCCAGTATCAAGAAAGGTGGCTCTTCAGAGATTTGCCCTTGAAGGACTGAGACCTGGATTTAAGACGTGGCACATTTTTTAAATCGCTTTGCGAACATTATAGTCTACCCTGCAAACTTCCACCGATGGGCTCTTTCAGTAGCTTGCGGAGTAGTTTTCTGGCTGATGTCGGATATTTTAAAATTGCACCGCTGGATGACACAAAACTGTTAGATGGGCAATGTTTAATAAATAAATAAACATTTTTAAAAACCATAATAAACCAAATAAAATATATTTGATATATACAATGTAATTATAAAAAATTGTATTGTAGTTGTAGTAATAATATGTAGATGCCGATGTGTAAAAAAATACCTATAATTTAGAAAAAAAAATTTAAAAAAAAATAAAACAATATTAATGATTTAAATATGTATATCATTTTTAATAAGTATAAATACATTTTATCAAATAAAAAATTATATTGTAATGAAAAATGTTAAATTAAATTAAATCAATAATGTAAATAGTACATGCCCAGTGTATAATACATATATGTAATAATTTATATGAATAAATGTAAAATGTTTGTTTTATGAAATCATATATGTATACATTTTATTAAAATTCAGAATTTAAATATTATCAAGTCACTAAAATACTATGCAATATATAAAACATTTTGAGGTTGAATTTCCTGCCAAAAAATAACTATATATATCGTGATATATTATATACCATTACCCAAAAAAAAAAAAAAAAAAAAAAAAAAAAAAAAATAATCACCCCACCTGCATTTAACCATCAATAAAAGGTACTGAATATGGTGTGTATGAGGGGAGTCTTGTTGATTTGCCACATTAGGCAGAATCCTGGGTTTTGGCAGGCACTGCGTGTATTGCCTGCTGCTTCTGCTGAAAGCTGCCAAAAGGACTTGTTGAAGCCACGAAGGCCTTGAGGAGCGAGAAAAAGACAGAGCTTCAAGCGGTTTGAACTTACTGTGCAGGGAACAAGGAATAAAACTGAAAATTAGGCAGAACTGACACATCACTTAGGCACTTCATTCAAAAGCAATAGGGGTTTTGAACAACCCACATGTCGCCTTGCATGGTGTACTGTCAAACTACACAGACACTATTCAAGCCATTTACATTAGATACCATCTATATTAGATCATCTAGAGTAGTTTGCTCATACATGCTCTCCCTTCAACAGATGTATCCCAGCACTCCACAGGGACAGGGAGAGGCTTTCTTCACTGTTGGCATGAACTGAAGTATAGAGAAAGGGAGGTCGCCTGATGAGATAGTGAGTTGGAAAACACTGGTTGAGGAGGATGTAAACTGTCCACAAGACACTGCTATTAGCATTGCCTTAGAAAAAGAAGACAGCTGTGGTTTATTCATTTTGGCTCAGACTGATGGTACTTTAGCCAAAATTAAAATAAAAATGCACCCCAATTGTCTCTCCAGTAACTGTGAAAAGAGAATTTGTTTTAAAGCAACACAAGCCTGCATGAAACTGAAACTAAAAATATCTTTTACTGGGGAGATTATGGCAAAGCCCAATATATAACCATGTCATCTTAAAAAAAGCTTCTTAGGATTAAATAAAACCTCTGATACTCGGCTTGTTGCTTATTTAAAAAGCAGCAATGTTATTAGATATATACACACATTATATATATATATATATAAATATGAAAAAATACAAATGGTGTAAGACTTATGTCTTTAATGAGACAATGAACTAAGCATCCCATCAAGTATTGCAAATGATGTAATCACATGAAATGTTACAATTTTACAACAACAAAAAAACTGACTTACAGTCATTGATTATTAGTGAAAAATGTTTTAAGTTTATTGTATAACATTCAAATGTGTTGTTTGATTGTGTAAAGACACTGACCATTTTGCAATTTGCAATGCTTCATGGGATTGGGCACTGCAAGTAATTTCCATGGTAACAGCAGCTTCTCTGATTGGAGGATTTCTCTTCAGGATTGGCTAGTGTACTTCCAGGAATTGGCAAATGATTTACTTTTTTAATAAATTTGAAAACACATTGACTTTATGGCACGTATGAATTTAGTACCGTCAATGTTCTTAAGGATAGTGCATTGGTGACTCATTTCTGAAACATGTAATAAGAGAACATTTTGCCCATAGTTGTCAAAGTGTGTGCAATTTTTACTTCAAGAACCTTACTATTGCACTCGACGACCACTTTGACCATCTAAATCGAACTTTTCGCATTTAGAAAGCATTAACACATGGCCACAAGTAGACCCAAACCAATTAACATTTAAACCCAATCTTGATTCAACAATCTCAAATGGCCTCCCTTTCCAAGTGTCCTCTTCCAGCTCCCAGCAGAGTCATCTTATTCTGGTCCTACAGCGGACAAAGCGACAACTGTTTGACAATAAATGGCTTTAGGCAGCGGATGTCTAAGGCGGTTGAACAGAGCTGAACACAGCACTCAAACAAACATCAAAATGGACGAGCAGCTTCCGTTTACGGAGCTGCTGAAAGACTCTAATGTGTCCAATGAGCCTCGCAGCGGTCACTAACAGCTCCATCTAAGGCTGGTTGCAGGATGAAGAAAAACCCTAAATTGGTTCTTCAAGGTGAACCATGTAATTTCCCCAGTAGCGGCACCAAACAAAGTGACATCCTTCACCCTTAAGGACAGTTATTAACGTCATGCATCATGGATTAACATCACACTGTGTTGAAATCAAAACAGCCTTTGAAATGTTTTAGCTGTGATTCCATTTCCCAGTATGGAACTAGCGTCAACACCAGAATTGCGCTAGCACCACGGGTGGGGGGGGTATTGTACAGGGTATAATTTGCAGGCATCTGGGAGCTGCTATCAATATGTGGGCTTAAGAGCATATTTGAGAACTTTATGAGAATTTTTCAATAATTGCTTTCTACTGAACTTCTTTCAAGAATCCGCCCCCTGAACATGAGCATGAAGAAATGTAGAGATCTCAGATTAGCGTTTGACAAAATCAGCTTGTTAAATGAAAAGATGTTCTCAAATGCTGTAAACATTTGCAAAAAGCGCAAGGTGCAATCCAACCCTTTTCCTCCTACTAAGGTCATGCTTATTGAATGGTGGGACATTTCTCTAGAGTCTCAGCGGTGGACTTTCAGCTATTGAACAGATCACCTCAATCTGAAGTTGAAAATAGGCTCGGGCTCCTCATGGACCAAATGGATGCCAAAGCACTGTGCGGAGCGATGAAGGGGGCAGCTGGGCCACAGATGAAACGCAGAGCCTGTAGCTCTGGCCTGTAGCTCCGGGAGCCTCTGGCATGATTTCCCTGTGGCAAGAACACTTCACCCAACACAAACAGCAAAGTAAAAGGTCCTTTACTGAGGGCAACACACATCGCTTCATTCCAGAACCCATCTGCCAGGCAGAGTCATGGTAAAGATGTGTAGCAAACATATGTCTGCACAGAGACGATCTGATGTACAGTGCTAATGAACGTCCATCACCAGGCCATCTAATTGAGTCCTTTGGAGCTAATCACGGGCAGGAATTAAAGAAGATTACATCCTAGTCTAGCGCTGGCCTCAGAACAATGATCAGTAATCTCTGCTAATTCTCAAACCCAATCAGGGGTGAGGAGCTCTACAGATCTGGGTTTAGGAGAGGGCCTGCGTCTGTCTGTCATAACCAACAGCCAAAGCTCGATGTGCAGGAAAAACATGCATGAAGAAAACTGGATATAGACACTAATAACAGGGCTAAATAAGGATAAATATAATTACAAAAAAACATAACCATACACCATAAAAAGAAGTGTTTATGAAGTAAGTATATAATTTACAGCCATTATAGCAAATTGAACACCTAAAAACTTAGATGAAAATGAAAAGAGAAAATTAAGAGAATAAATATTAAATTTAAAAAACAGCTTTTAAGAATAGGTTTGGTTCGAAAAGAAAAGAAAAAACAGTTTACAGGGAAAGTAAAAACCTGAACTACCGGGCCGACCTGGCCATTTAAAAAAAAAATTATAAATAAATAAATAACAATAATAATAATACAATGTAAGGAACAAACTGCACAAGCATCAGGCTCCATTGTAATTGAAGGGCACTTGTTTAATTAGCAGCTAATTCACTATTGTGCAAAGACAGTACATTTCTTCTTATGCTGGCAAATCTTGTGCCGTTAATGTCCCATGAACATTTTTTTACATTAAGAGATAACATTCATTCTGATAAACCTACAAAAAGATTACAATGGGAAAAGTGTGGTCTTATCTCAGCTGAACTAGTGGCAGGTTGTAATAGTTTTCGTAAGCACCTGTCCTCATGAACCAATCCCATATCTGAGGATCAGCATAAGAACGTGTTTAAAGACTTCAAAAGGTTTAGAGGTTTAGAGGACCACTTTCACTTCCGCTCTCGGATGACATACAAATCCACTTGGTTCAGGAAGCGTAGGAAGGGAATCTCCAAACAATCCAATTCCACTGCAAACAAAGAAATTTCCTGAGCTGCTAAACCATGTGACTGTTACAGTGAACGTGAAGCTCAAATAAAAGCATGCACTTGAGTTTACACATTCAATCATTTATAAATCTAATTAGCACACAGATATGCAGTCATTTAAGATGGTGCAATGCAGAAAGAAGGTAAAGCTACTGTAGCATGGGACTACCTTTAAAAATGTGTTTCTAGAAGAAACTGATACCATTCATAAAACACATTAGTAGTAAAATAGATCAATATCCAATCATTTTATGAGTAAATTAAAGTCAAATATTAGCAAAAGGGAATTATTCATCCTTATGGTCACATCATTATGGGTTTGGAATGATATGAGGAATTATCAGAATGTTATTTTTTATGTGAAGTTTTACTTCAATAGAGAACCATTGTGTTTATATCCAATTATACAGGCAAAGATGTAACTAACCCCAGCTTGTTCTCTGTTCAAGGTTGCATCAGGTCACAATGTCTCCTACTGTCGTCATGCAAGGCAGCCAGCATGAGAGAATGTTATTCTGTATGCTTTGTCACTGTGTATTAGCCTTCCGACAAACGTGTAAAGGCTGTAATGTGTCTAATGCAACATGACCGTTCTGCCGTTCACTATGGCTGTGACTCTGTGTGAAGACTGTGAGCGTGACAACTCCTCACTGACCACCCGCTGCCTTTTCATTTGTTAGCATACCTGAGGGGAAATAAATCACTTGGTAACAATCTCAGAAGCCTCTAAAAAAAATCTCTTACCAACTAAAAGAGCTGGTATTTCTCAAAAGGAAGTCATGAGATGCTGTTGAAGGTGAGAGAAAATTTTGATGAAACAGTTCAAGAAAAAGATGGCTATTTTTCAGCCATTTAACCCCAACACTAACTTCAAATGAACCGCCATTGCTGTCAAACTGATACAAAATGTTTAATGCAAGAGGTAAAAATCTTTGCTTAAAGCCACACTGATTTTCACCAAATGAACACAAGAAATTATATTTAAAATGTACTTATGCACCAATATAACAAACATTAATATTGACCAACATAGACTATAGGCCATGTACTGACAACAAAATGATGGTGAATGTTCAATATATGATCGAGCCCTTCCAGCACTCAACTTAGGTATGACAACGATGTGAGTTTTGGCCTCTTTTTTGGACCGGCATCATGTAGGAATTGTCCAGATTATCGGAAATCCCTGAATTCAGTGTCTGTTGACAGCATAGCCTATAGTTTTGATCACAGACTAACTGCCTCATGTTTCAAGCTGATTTCCATAAGATGACTCACTATTACTCCTCCTTTTAGATTCATTTGCTTGCTAGCACCACGCACACACCTACAAAACACACTGTTGTATCAAGTAAAAAGGGTCTCAGGGTTATAGAAGATAAAGAACAAACAGACCTGCCATAGGCATCTCAAATTAACCCACCCCCAACAGACTCTCCAGGGTTCACTTATTAGGGCCTCAGCAACAAGTAAAAGCCATTTCTGTAAGGCAGTCAGCTCCCTTACAACATTTTCAACCCACACATCTTCAAAGCTTAGATCCAAATTAAAGACTAGATCCTCTGTTGCAGAAAAAAGAAAATGAAGCATTCAGGACAAGGACTATTCAGATTAAATTGTTTTACTTCAAAACAGTTAAAAAAGCTGAGTGTATTAACTAATACTCTTACTGGTAGAGGCAAGCATCATAACATTTTACAAAATATTTAAAAACAACAAAAATCATCTTATTGTGGAAACCTGTGTAATACTGTGCAAATACTATGTGGTTAATTATCTAAAATTTTTCAATTCATGTTGAGACCAGCTATAATTTATAGCTCTCTCTCTATATATAGATAGCTAACAGGAAGAGACATGGTTATGTGACATAACAACAGTGTTTCTACAGAATACTGCTTTTAGAATAGCGGTGCAGGAAACATGGCATTACCATCCGCAAAGCATTGTTTTGTATAGAGCAAAGTGCATCTACAGAATTTAATCCACTATAGCCTCACCTCAAATGGATAATTTAGAAGACTTTACAGCAAAAATAACAGTTATTTTGCACTTTAGTATGCAATCTAGAATACATGCCAGTTACCTTGATACGTCGTTTTTGAATTCACCAAATATGGGGACACATTTATAATGCTACAAAAGTTTTCTACTCCAAATAAATTCTATTCTTTTGAATCTTTCTATTCATCAGAGAATCATGAGAGCACAACTTCTTTCAACATTGATAAGAAATGTTTCTTGAGCAGAAAATCACCATATTAGAATGATTTCTGAAAGATCGTGTGACACTGAACACTGAAAATTCAGCTTTGATCATGGAATAGAAAATTATATTGTAATTGTAATAATATTTCACAATATACTGTTTTACCATACTTTAATATACAATTACCAACCCCAAACTTTGAGGCAGTAGTGTAAGAGATACACTACCGATTAAATCAAAAGATTTGCAAAGGTCAAAACCTTTAATAATCAGTTTACAGGGAAACAGGAAACAGCACAAAAACAGACGAGAGAGCGCAAGTGCTGGCGATTGTTGACGGCCCGCATCAAGGACATTAAGGAAAGCCTTGTCCCACAGGGCTAAGAGTGCATTAGTTTGCAGTGAAATCCCACTTTCCCCGGAAGCAAAAACTAGAGCTCTAAACAAACCATTCCTATCCTCTACATTAAAACACACACACAGAGCATGTTGAAGAGGGTGCGTGGCTACATGCCGCTGGGCTGGTCGATGCTCAAGTCCATTAGGAATGTAACATTATCACCTGGGAGGAAAACGAAAGGACGGAGAAGAGTGGCATGAGCAAAGTAAAAGTCCATCAACAGATGTTGTTGCCATGTCTGATAGGTCAAAGGGGTGAGACATGCCAAGTTAAGTAGATTACACAAACATTCTGCGGCAAGCATATACTGCAACAGGCAAAATCCAAATCTCACAGCGTTGTGTGGCCCAGCATAGAGAATCGACATATGTTTATCGCTCGACACGAGCTTGCCGGGCAGCTGAAAAACCGCTCCAATTAGACCTGCCTGCAACAGAATCCTTGATTACGTACTTTGTGAAAAGCTCACTGGCACAACAACATCACGTAAGCAGCATTAATAAGCCTGTTGAGACTGCATGGACTACAAATGAGAGGAGAACAAGGATGAGAATCACAACAATTTAACGTAGTGGTTCCAGTTATTTAATGATTCCATTAACAATTCTTTTAGTACTACTTTTTGTTGAGTTTACACAACAATGATTTAAACATTTGTTCATGAGTCAGCCTGCACTGGTCACACTTTATGACACTGCCTGCAACAAACAAGCACATTTTGCAATAGGTTTTGCAAAAGTTGTGTCTAATCATTATCTTTTTCAGTTAATAATAATAATAATAATACGTTTATTTTATATAGCGAGCACCTTTCAGAAAACTCAAGGTCGCTTTACAATGAGTACAAATACACGACATGGAAACATAACAGAAACGATCCATATAAACTGTGAAGGGTAACATAATAGAAAGAGGTACAAATAGAAATCAGAACATAGAGTCGAAGGTCAGGGAAACAAGTGACAAAAATATGTGTTTTAATGTGGGTTTTAAAGTCGTGTAGTGATGAGAGGTCACGGATATGTTGGGGAATAGAATTCAAGAGAGTTGGGGCAGCGGTACAAAATGCCCTTCCACCAAACGACGACAGTGTGTGCCGAGGGATCGTCAACAGACCGGTATCGGAAGATCTAAGTGTGCGGACTGGGGAGTAGGTATGGATGAGATCAGAAATATAGTTGGGGGCAAGATCATGGAGTGCTTTGAAAGTGGAATAAGGAGTTTCGAAAGCAAGCGGGTAGCCAATGTAGACTGCATAAAATCAGAGTAATGTGGGAAGATTTCTTTGTGTAAGTGAGGACTCTGGCGGCAAAGTTCTGGATATATTGGATTTTATTTAATGATGAATTGGGTGAGCCATAGAAAAGAGAATTGCAGTAGTCAAGCCATAAGTGATGAAAGCGTGAACTAGGGTCTCAGCATCAATGATATTAAGAAATGGATGTAAGCGTGCAATATTACGAAGGTGGAAGAAGGCAGACTTAGTGAGCAAGGAGATGTGAGGAAGAAAGGAAAGAGAGCAATCAAAGATTATACCCAGGTTTTTGACAGTGGTGGAAGGTTGAACCAGAACTCCAGCAATATTAACATTGTCAACACAGACACGGGATGTAGTTTGAGGTTAACCAATAAGAAGTAAATCTGTCTTATCTGTGTTAAGTTTGGGAAAATTCCTGGTCATCCAAGCATTTATTTCGTCAATACAAACTGATATGGAAAGCGTTGGGAAAGGAGCATTGCGTTGAGAATGGATGTATAGTTGAGTGTCATCTCCATAGCAGTGGAATTTGAAGCCATGATGACGGATGATGTTACCTAATGGGAGCATGTAGATGATGAAGAGAAGAGGACCAAGAACAGAACCCTGGGGAACACCGTGCGGGACAGAGACAGTAGTGGACTTAGCCTGGCGGATAGAGATGTAATGCTGGCGATCAGACAAGTAGGAGGTGAACCAGGATAGGGCAGTTCCAGAAAAACCAAGAGCAGAGAGACGTGAGATGAGAATGCTATGAGAGATTGTATCGAATGCAAAGGAAATGTCTAGAAGAAGGAGATCATTGACAACCTTAAGAAGTGCTGTCTCGGTGCTGTGGAGGGTGTGAAAGCCAGGTTGAAAACATTCATAGAGGTTGTTGGATGACAAATGATTTTGAAGTTGAGCAGCGACCACTTTCTCAAGCAGTTTTGAAAGAAATGGTCGATTAGAGATTGGTCTGTAGTTGGCCATGTCAGAGGGTTCAAGACAAGGTTTCTTTAGGACAGGAGTGAGGGCAGCAGTTTTTAGTTCCAGAGGAACAACACCAGTGCTTAGAAGTTGGAAGATGAGAAGTGAAATCGATGGTGAAATAACGGGTGCACATTTTTTAAGTAAAGTAGTAGGAGCAGGATCAAGATGACAGGAAGATGCATTTGCTTTGTTGATTAGCTCAGAGATATAAGCAGGGGTTGGAGGGGCAAAATCAGTGAGAGTACCAAGTGTAGAAGTGGTGTGGAAGTCATGTGTTCGTGACGACGACCAGCTGTTTTTAAATTGCGAAGTGCAGGGGTAAACCAGGGAGAAGTGTGTGTAGAAGGCACAAATCTACTTTTAAGAGGAGCGTGAATATTGAGGGCAGTGGAAATACAGACATTATATTTGATAAGGATATTGAGGGAGCTTGTGTGTTCAGTAATGTCAGAGAGATCAGTTTGTAAATATTCAGAAAATAGTAGTGGATCAACAGAATTGAGGTTACGGTAGGTTATAATGGATTTCACCCCGAGGCGGGGAAGAGGCATTTCACATTTTAGTTCAACGAGGAGGTGATCAGACAGTCCGATCTGAGATCCGAGCACGGAAACATTATGCAAACCAGTAGTGCAGACGAGATCAAGTGTGTGACCTTTTGAGTGTGTAGCAAAATCGACATTGTATACACTGGCAAAAGTCTGCGTGATTCTGTGATCAGTATCAACATGTATATTGAAATCACCAAGTAATATAACACATTGAGATAAGGCAGAAGAAAGGGTTAACAGTTCATGCAGTTCACTGAAGAAATGTGACATAGATTTAGGTGTACGATACAGGAGAATCAAGAGCATTGGAGATGTACCAGAAACTTTGAGAACAAAATATTCAAAGGTTAAAGTCACAGGAAAGTCAATAGTTTTGACTGGATTGCTGTTGCGGTTAACAGCAGCCAGGCCACCATCCCTTTATGTCAAACGAGGTTTGGCCAGGTAGCTGTTTTCAGAGGGAGTGAGGAGATTTAGGTGGAAATAGTCATTAGGAGTTTGCCATGTTTCAGTGAGGAGCAATAAGTCTAAGTTTTTCTCAGTTAGTAGTGCGAGTACAGTAGCCTTATCTGTGAGAGACCGAGAGTTAAACAGCGCAACTACAGGATGAAACGCACAGCCATTTGATGTATATGGATTACTCAGAGACAGATCACAGGAAACAGTTTTTAGTGAGGTAAGATCTATTCCACGTAGACGGCAGAATAGAATTGCGGATATCCGAGCGGTTCGACCAGATGGAAAGAATGGCTGAAGACGACGGGCAGCGCGATGAGAAATAATGTTAATCTTTCTTAAACTTCACTTAAGTACCCAAGTCTGCATAAAAAGGGTGGTCTGGTGTACGGTTCATGTGAACTCTGGTATGGTTCACTGCTGATATGAACGCAATCATCCTAAATTGCGTAAATGAACTGCTACAGGGGATGGAAACATTTTTGCTGATCAGCAATGAAATCAGCAATTTCTTTCATAAACACTTTTTGTTATACTGGTTGAAACTCTTATCACATCCTGATAGCAATGAATAACAGAAGTTGTCTAAATATGAAAAAAAAAAGTACATATATCTTTTGTGGAAGCCTCAGGAACAAAACATTTTCTTCCACTCATTGCATTCGATCTGATCATCAATCATCACACGCCGTAAACAAACTACAGGAGCCTTTTACAGTTCCTCCTGAACCAAAACAATGAGCTTGTGCTGCGTTCATGTCATGTCGTAACCGTAATTATGAGATGGCAACCTGGAGCTGTTCATGTCCTCAGGTTTGTGCATTTATGTGTCAACACTATCAACGCCGAAATGAATCTGCAGAAGTCAAGTCAGCGCTCTGTAAGTTGTTTACGTTCAATATTATTCAAATTCCAATTATTCCAGTGGTAAAACAAAGGTAATGTGCAATGAGAAATGTCATGCATCGTGTCAAAATTGCATGACATAAAACGAGAAACCTGCATGGTCATTCCGCCTAAATAACTTAAATAACACCCGCACAGAATTTATTTCCCTCAACCTCTACTCAATCTCTGGCTGAAACAGAGGTGTCTGAACTCGAAAGGTGTCATTACAACAGGAGAGATGAGGCATGAATAAGAGCAACAAAAAAAATTGTGCAAAAGATACGCCAAGACTATGAGAGAGAGGGACACTGATGAAGGATGAGAAAACAGACACAACTAAAGGAACAAGGGGATGAGAACAAAAAAATTGAATAAGAGAAGATCTATACATATCATCATATAATGTAATAATGATGTAATTAGCCAAAGTAATCAGCCAATGGCAATATTTTGCTCTAAAAGAGACTACATTATCATCAAAGTTTCTGTCCTCCCAGTGCAGACATCTGCAGACAGTCGACTATTTATTCAATCTAATAAAAGCACTGAACAGTGGCACTTCAAATAAAAAATGACCCCTTGAGTCTGTTTCAGTACAATAAGCTTTCTATATTCTCAGAGGCTCAGTATAAGTAGAGAAATGAATTGTCAACTTAGTAAGTCATTTGTTGATTGAGGTTCAGATCTGTGCCGCTTGTGTATGATTTTCTTTAAACTAGAAATCTGCTAATTCATTAGTTCACTACAATTAGTGTTGTATAAAACCAGAGACATCTGGAAGCCGGAAACAGCAGACTATAAACAACAACAAAGATACATGAGCTTAAAAACCATTATATTTTCACAGAAGCCCATAAGAGCAAAAGGAAAAAAGAGCTTATTGAAAAAAAGAAAAGAAAAATAAGTCCATCATTTACAAAAATATACAAGCCAAAGCCAGATAATATCAAATGTAAAAAAAAAAAAAAAACTTTTTTGTGAATTCTTCTGATTAAATAGTGTACTGTTAGTGTAATGTGAATTATTTCTGTAAAATATACCAAATTCCATCAATTTCCCAGACCAATGACTTGCACAATCAACACTGGTCAATGTCTATCAAACACAAGCATTGACCACTGCTTATGAGTACTTTAAATCAACATGCATAATTTAGCACAAAACGAAAGTTATCATATAAAATGCTGTTTCAGAACAAGCTTTACAACTACAGCTTTTTCATGTTAGTGCTAACTAAATAAACCTTACAAGGGCTTTATTGATTCACATGTACTGCCAGATCTTATGAATCCCCATCCAACACATTACCTCATTTAGTCAAAGGGCTTTATTGAGGATAAACAGTTTCGTTTGCACCCAAGAGCTGCCCAGGAATTCCCTAGCAATTTTCTCTTTGTTGTGTTAAAAGAGTAAACTGCTGAAAAACGTGTGTATAAAGTACACACTTGGAATAAGCGAGTGTGCAGTTTCTCATTGTTTATGATGGAGGCATTCAAGTGTGTATCTCTGAGCCATTTAAAGTGCTGGAGAGAAGATGCGTCTTGTATTTGTCCCAAAAGGCATGGAATGGAATAAAGTCTGTCCCTCGAGAGTGTGTCTAAAGAGACCGCTGCTAATTGTCTGACAACTGCAGCATGTTGCTCCTATTAATTCCCCAACAGCAGTTTAGAAGTGTTTCACCCTTCTATAGCACTGACTGCAGTACGTTAAAGGACTCTGATAGAGGTCTAATGTGACCAAATAATATGCTGTTATGAATCAAAAGATGCAAAACAGCACATAGACTTGTAAAGTAAAACGTGCCAAAGTGATTTTGGCACAATAAAAATACACCATGTTATTTAAGAGGTCATCTCAACAAATTTCTAAAGTTTTTCTATGTTAGCTCGTGTATAAAACTATCTGTTCCACTCTTGTCTTTATGACATCTGTTTTCTATTAATTTCTCAAGTACTTTCTCACTTCCAGACAATTAAACAGTCCTATTCAGATAAAGTTGCACTAAATGCAAGTGTCACTTTTAGCCACCTCTGATGTGTGTTATCAGACAATAGGAGTAGGTGCTGAATGAACAATATGTCAAACTATAGAGTCAGTCGAGATAAAGAGCCGGTCTATTTATGACAGGCAACAGCCATGCAATTACTAACTTATTATTGCAATCCTCTAACCATGCATTATTCCATGCATTAACAAAGAAAAAAAATGCAGAGGCTCACAGTAATGTGAACAAGGACCATATAAATGTTTCAGATAAATGTAAATATCAAATTAAACCCCTAATCGTGCCTAATTTTAAAGATTAAAAATGTTTTTTTTTTAAATCACTCAAAACAACAAAAAGCAAATATGCATCTTTACCGACAAATATTAACAGCCAGTCAATAAACTTAAATTCAGAATAATAATTCAGCATACAGACTAAAATGACAAAAAAAATTATATTCTCAAGTAGAAAAAGGTTATGCATTGAGTAGATCTCCTTAATGAGGGGCACAGCTCATGATGCTTGTGTAATGAGATTAAACGTAATGAACCAGAAAATGAAAATGTCCAGCTCAACATGTACATTGGCACAGTACAACAAAGCACATGAATAACAAAACCGGACATCTTTGAACAAATATGATGTATTAAGCTTCAAAGAGAAAATATATAGGCAAGAAAAAAATATGAAGGTTTATAATGCGAGTTGACCGACTCTTTGCCGTCTATCAAGGCATGGTACTCTTGAGAACAGTGTTTACAATATACATGTACTGTAGGCGATGTTCGGTTGTAAAGACCAGGAAGTATGGTGAATAAAGAGAACCTAACAAAGAGGCCTGCGTCGACCAAATTAGTTATATGAAAAGCATTAGAGGCAAGAAACCTCTTAAACGACCTAAAACTAAAACTGAATCAGTGAGGAGAAAAAAAAAAGTACATTTTCAAGAGCATTTCCATGGCCGTAAAGTAAATAAATGGGACGTGCTTCATTAATATTTCACCAGAACAGCTGTTTGGATTAAACAAACAGATATTACTGGCTTCTATTCAAATGGCAATAACATATTTCTGCACTAATTTCCTTTACATCTCAAAACAGAGATGGAGAAACTAAATATGCTCTGAACATATACTGTACACCAACTGTTCAGATAAACGGAACAGAATAAAGCAAACAATGTTTACACCGCAGGAATTTCAAGATTTAGAACATGTTTATGAGACTCATGGACAAAAGACTTAATCACTGACCTACTGAAGAGCTACGACAATTTGAAAGAAATGCACTGTGGGTTTGGACAATAATTCCACACCTCATTCCTGATCACGGTAATCAGAAACCCTCCCAATGACAACAGCAAGTTTTCAGATTCTCAACACTTTAGTTTATTGCGATAAATACTGTTACTGCCTAACCTAATTAGCCTAAGACCTGACCTTACTCAAAGCCTGGCACCTTGTTTATTTCATTACATTTTAATCACTCTTTACAACCTGTAAGAAAACCGCAAAAATTGCAGGATTATCATCACATTATGCCAATGGAAACAATAAGAGCTTTCATGGTGACATGAAGAGGAGAATAAGGGCTCGTTTAAAAAATTAACAAAAAATAAAACAGACCTGTATTTCCTCATAGGCCTCGTCGACGGTGGTGACTTGGTGCTGTTCGTGTAAGGCGGGCTCGTCACAGAAGAAGCACACCAAGCTCTTGTCACTCAAGCAGAAGAGCTTGACCTTTTCATGGTCCTTGCATGGGTACGAGTTCCTCTGGGCGTTGAGGATGGCGTCCAGAGGGAAAGCGGCGTACCTCTCCACGATGTTGGAGAGCTTGAGGCTCGGGGACAAAAGGGGATCCGTGAAGGTCCTCCTGCACTCCGGGCAGTCTCGTGTGCTGTGACGCTCCTGCCTGCTCCAGTGCTCAGTGATGCACTTACGACAGAAGTAGTGCTCGCAGCCGAAACTGACTGGGTCTTGATAAATGCTCAGACAAATGGAACACAAGAGCTCGTCCTTCAGACAGCAAGCCATTTGAATCTATGGAGGGGTCGGTCATGCACTGTGCCGGTAGCAGGACGCACAAACCCTGAGTTTATAAACCAGATGGGCTTCCGAAATGTTCCTCTACTGAATTAGATGAAATGTTCTAGAAAGGGAAAGCAGAAGCAGAGAGAACATTTAAAAGATTCTGCAACAGGTACACTAAGTTTAACATTAGACTCTCGGATGACCAGGTATAAATGCTTCAGACATGGACTTTGCCCTAAATTATCATGCATTGATGAGCGAGTGCAGATAAATCTTCTACTGACTGAAACCAGACAAGAAAATGCTGATATTCCTTAATTAAAAGAGACTCGCATGAAAATCTGATTATTTACTGCCCTCATTCTGCAGGATTCAATAGGACCTTATCAAGCCCATTAAAAATATAATTACATTTTTACTTAAGAATCGGAAACAATATTCCCAGGCAAATTAAAGACATTCATTTCTAAAAGTTTTCTTTCTTTCTTTCTTTTTTTTGCAGACTGTCAACATTCACTTTACCAGGATACAAAGGAATCTTGGATGGAGGTCCAAACCTGCAGAAATTAAATAATAATAATAATAATAAAAGAACAAACTGAATAAAAGGAAAATAAAGCAATAAATGACTTGATTTAGTCCTGTATTGTTTTACCTTTTTTTACTACATATATTTAATTGAACTTTACTTTTATAACTTTTATTTATTTTCCTATTATTACATTACATTAATTATTTTTTTGCAGGTTTGGGATTCCATAATCTTGTCAAGACCATTTAAAGAACAAATAAAATTATTAAAAATATTGCATTTAAGATTCTAAAACTATTAAAAGTGACATTCCCTCGCTACTGGTTATTTAAAGACATTGAGTAATAAAACAGGTTAATTTATACAAGCTGTCACTCAGTTAACGTTACCAAACACTTTTCAAGAAGACCTTTTCAAATCAATTTAAAGAATGTAATATATAAACAACTGAAATTATCAAAAATAAATCCCCAAATGGTAATGAAACACCTCGAATCATACACAAATAATGTCACACAGATTGCCACAGACTTCAACTGAAGATAAGTGGGATGTTATCAAGTCCATTTAAAACAGCGGTATATAAATCAGAAAGCTCATGTACTGTACATCATGCCAATTTCACAAAAGTTATGAGCATCACTATTTTGTTTCAAAAAACAGCTTTTAACCAATTTCTCATCCCTTTTTCCATTTTTTCTTCGTGTTGTTTATCAAAGCCGGCTGCTAAATAATTAGCCAGCTAGCAGGATGTGTAAACAGGTTTTCCATGTATTCAATCCTCTGAAAAAAACTGACATTATCAGTTCATTCACTTACCCTAAACGGTCCTGACGCGTTATACACTAGAAACAACCGACTGTCACATAATTAGAAGAACGGCTCGTTGTTTTAATTAGACATTTTCATCACGTCAGATCCTTCAAAGCTGATGCGACCGACCGCACGCGCAGCTCTTCACAATCCCAAAGCTCTAAACTCGCTCCAGAGGCGCACAGCAACGGAACGAACCAACTCCACACAGGGGGAGAGACACAAATAGATGACAAACTAATACAACTCTCTCTGGACTTTTATTCGTGCTGTAAGGAAATTAAGAAAGTTACATACTTTTAATTTGTGTTTATCATCTGGGCTGGATTCGTGAAGTATAAAGGACATGTTTACACGGATGAAGGGTGAATCCCTCCCGCTGCTGTGATGGTACAGCTCCGGCTTCCTCATCACAGGCATATGATAATATCAGGGTGATTGCTCGCACTCTGCTGGCGTGTATTTGTAGGTCGACACAAAAAAACAAATGTGCTTTTATACAATGAGTTCAACATAATTTTCAGTTATTTAAATTAAAGAAAGTTTGAAGTCAATAAAAAAAAATCCAGATTTCAAAGCAAATAATTTAGTTTATTGTTGTCATAATATACAATTATATATAAATTGTCAGATGTAAATTGTCATAGACCTCAGTGCAACTTGTAAAAAGTGGATTACGATTTTACATAATGACAATAATCTCATGAGGTATGTTCCAGGGTAATAATAATAATATTGTCAAGTCAAGTCAAGTCAAGTATATTTATATAGCGCTTTTCACAATACAGATTGTATCAAAGCAGCTTCACAGTATCAATCAAAACAACATAACAATTTTTGTTTATTAGTGGAAAACAATAAAATAAAAAAAGACATCCAAGTTTGGAAGGGCTGATCAATGTTATTAATGATTGGTTAATTAATTTGAATATCCCCAACTGAGCAAGCCAAAGGCAACAGTGGCAAGGAACCGAAAAACTCCATCAAGTTAAAACTGTTTTAATTTGTATAATATTGTATAATATAAAGAAGACAGAAGAAGATTGCTGCAATTAATGGACACGTATTTATATAGGCTACATCATTTGTCCTGCTTATTCATTTTCCCATGAAAAAAAAAAAACAAACAGTTTTAAATAAATGTATATTGAACATAGATAGCTATAGAAACACACCAAAGACGATAACTAAAACGCTAACGATAAAGATGTATCTAAAAAATATTCTAAATATAAAAGAATAGCAGAGTTCACTTCACGGATAAACTATCACGATAACGGCAAAGAGAAACTAAATCGTTGGAATTACTAGAACGATTTTTCCAGCGGATGACCGATATCAACAATGACAGCCAACCAGAATCAGTTCCGCTTCGAAGAGCTCGAGCATTTACAGGCATAGTCCTGTCATCATTTACTCACACTCAAGATGTTCCAAACCTGTATGAGTTTCTTCTTCTGCTGAACACAAACAAATGTATATTTTGAAGACTATGGGTAACCAGGCATGGACCCCCTATTTTTTTCCATACATTATTAAAAAAAAACCTTTTTTTTATTGTTTTTGACGTTGTCTGACGTTTTATATTTACTGTCATCATTCTGTGTGTGTCTGTGTGTGTCTGTGTGTGTGTGTGTGTGTGTGTGTGTGTGTGCGTGCATTAGTGTAGTAGGCCATATAAAAGGCCGCAGTTTAGCAGAACAAGTGTTGTGCAAAACTACAGGTCAACTGCCTGACTAAATTATTGTCCTTATTATTGTCAAAGCTCTTTCCAAAGAATGCCTATTGTGTTTTCACCTTCTCTAACACACCTACATTTCCCGACACTGGCCTCACACTTCAGACGCTGACCTTTGACCACCAACCCTCTGAGTTATTCTGGTGCTCGTGGTTTGACTTGTGCCGAGACACATTTAACAGCACTGACAACACTTACTGTATCACTAAAAGAAATAAGGATGCTTTCCTCACCTGTCCCCACTTTACAGGAAGAATGAGAATTTATGAATCAGCAGTTTATGAGATTGACAGATATCAATGCAAACCTTGTTTATCTCTCTAGTTTCGGTGTGAAAATCTGAGGTCCTGTGGTTTACATTCATTGCTTGCATCTCAGTTGCAGTGCAATCAGTATCTTCAGTGCAACACACTGTGTTCATTATGAAAGCGTGCAACAAAGTACTATTAGAATTCATTCATAGCTTGCATTGCATTTGAGAAACGGTGTGCTGTGTCAGTTTGCTTCCCTGCCTCAAATTTGATGTCAGGATTTCCTGTCACAGCGCAAACAAGCCATTTCCCACAAACAACTCTGTCTCTGTTGTCTGCTTACTCATAATCAATGTTGTGTGGTTTCACAACAGGGATGGATTAGAATGGAGAACACAGCATACTAAAATGACTCACCTTGAGCACCTATAGGCTTTCTGCAAACTGTGAAATTTTAGGAAACAAACTTTCGCAGTATTTAATTTGTGTGGCCATTCATGCATCACGGGAAAATTCTGTCTTTCTTTTTTTTCTGAAACCATACATAATCTCATTTCCAATATCAAATTGCAATTTATCATTTATTCTGTGATGGAAAGATGCACTAAACTGTGGGATGTAATTTTCACAAAATACATTTATATTTATGCAAAACGTATCGAAAGTGACATACATTGCTTTACAGCTATAGATATAAACAGTTTTTTATCATGCATTACATGGGAATTGAATCCATAAACTTGCAGGTGTAAGCAGAATGCTCTACTTCTTTGATTTTCACATTGCAAAACTAAAAGTCTGGGTCTGTGACGAGGGTAAAACAAGATGCATAAAAAAAGACAACAGAAATAAACAAAAAATTAAATAAAAAATATTTTTATTTTATTATATATATATATATATAAAAAACCAATATATATAATAAAAAGTAAATAAAAAAATTTAACTACAGGAATCACAGCAAATACTAAAATTATTCATATAGATGACTATACTTTTTTATTTTACTTTTTTGAAAAAGGAAATAAATGGGAAAAAATCATTTAAATATATAAAACTGTAAGTTAATTTAATAACAATATGCAATAAAAGTCATGAGTGTTTACACCCCAATATCCCCCAACTGGTTTTCAATGGTGTTACTGTGTCCAAAAGGGCACTTGTAGATTATAACTTACATCATCTGTTCTAATTCTGAAAAAATCAAGTGATTACTCAGTGAGCTACAAATGAAAACCATATTTCCTGAACCAGTCCCACAACAAACAGACTGCGGCTTACTGGAGACGTCTCGCAGCTCGCTCTACAGTGCAGTGTCGACGTGGGAGTACAGCAACCATCAAAACGGCATGATCAATCTTAAATCAGCTCCTAAAGAGAAACTTCTCTGTCTGTTAACAGCTGTATTGATCCACCGCTGGAGGCTGTCCTCCAGCCTCTATTAAAGAGACTTTCACCTTAAACTGCTTTTTGGCCTACCAACAGCATCTATGGATGTTCTGGCAAGGAGAACCACAGTTTGGTCTTGACTACACTGTAGTTTCCACAGTTGCCAGTCTATGAGGAAATATATAAATTAAAGCAATATACACTGAATAAAATATGACCGGGCTTTAGACATGTGGAAGATTCCTGTGCAAAACTCTCTGGCATAATACCAAGGCATTGCTAGGTCACTCAAATTATTTTTTTTAGCCTGCATTATTGTCCACCAGGTGAGAAATCTCAAGTTTTGAGGTTTCATCCATGTCTGTAGCACAAACAACACTGGATGAGTTACACAATTTATACTTGTGTAAGTAATAGTAATAGATTGTCTAATAGAAAAATACAACATAGACAAACAATTATGAATAAAATTGGGTTTTATACATTTGTGTAGCCAATATAAAAATGTATTCACATAATACAATTTATTTACAACTTTAAAAACATTACAAAAAAATAACTATATACATATCTATAATTTTTGGCAATATACTTGGCAGTGCAATATACACAGTATGTTGACTCTCTAATCTAACAAAAGTTTTGGACAACCTGTACTGCAACAGAAGGCTCTATTTCTCATTCATCTCATATAATCCCTCCATTCACTGAGTCTTTATATTATAATGGGGGAAAACAACAGGACAGTAAAACCTTTTTTTTTTACTGTCTATGAGTAAAACACCTTGTAGGTTTGCAACTGGGGAGGTAGAGAAAATAACCACTGGGTGGCGCTAGCTTCATATATCTAAACAAATCTATTTATTATTCATCAAAAGGACAGTTCACCCAAAAAATGAAAATTCTGTCATCATTTACTCAAATTGCTCTGTTGAACACAAATCTTTGAAATTCTACAGAACAAAGAAACTTTTAAACATATTGAGGTTGAGTATATGATAACATATGGTGAACTATCGCTTTTTGGGTCTTATTGGGTCAAAGACAATTACTAAATAAGTAATCATAAAGCTTTATAACTATGAAACATCACAGATGTAAATAATTCACACTAAAAGTCGACCAATATTTGGTTTTATAGTCAGCATTGTCGACTGTTTGGTGAATTAGTTTTGCAGGAAAGAGCTTTGGTGGGATGAAGTCGGATGCAAATGTTTCTGGCTGGGCCAGAAATTGCGTGTATGAATAAGTTCATATCATCAAATGATGTGAAATTAAATCAGCCTTCAGCCACCCTGCTCTTCACACATCAGCATCGTATGGTGAAAAACTCGAATTAGTGCTAAAGTAGTAATGTGAGCTTATACAGGTGAAACTCGAAAAATTTGAATATCGTGCAAAAGTTATAATTTTGATGATTATGGCTTACAGCTTACGCAAACCCCAAATTCAAAATCTCAGAAAATTAGAATATTACATGAAATCAATAAAAATAAAAATAAAAGGATTTTAAATACAGAAATGTTGGCCCTCTGAAAAGTATAATCATGCGTATGTATATAGTTACATATACTAAATATATTAGTTTCACCTTTTAATTTGAATTACTGAAATACATGAACTTTTGCACGATGTTCAAATTTTTCGAGTTTCACCTTTATATCAACCTATGCGTTTTAAAAATATATATATATTATGTAAGGCTGATATGTAAAAGATGCAATTATTTTGAAATCCCTGATGGTCCCTGAACATTACATTGCATTCGAGCATGTGGAAATACATTTCTCTAAACGTCTAAATTTTTTCAGTTGGCCTGATCGGTAACATTGGATCAGAAGGTGCACGGGCCGCTCTCCTGCACTGACTGCGGAGTTTCTTTGCCGTCCTCTTGCTGGCAGGATTCACACACCTCCTCTTGGGAGAGCGGCACCGGAGCTTCGGCCCACGGTGTCAGTGCAGATGTGTTCATCGGGATGGAACAGGACGCCGTCGCTGGGTTCACCTGGCAGTTGAAGGTGGCCGTGATGCTGAGACTGACTACCGGGCTGGAGACGGACGGCAGCTCGTGCAGCGACTCATGACTGGTGCGTTCCAGCCAGTCTCCGCTGATGTGACTCTGGCTGGAGTCCGGCTGACTCTGGCTGTCCGATGAAGACACGGAGAGCTCCTTCTGGCACTTGTCGGTGGTTAATAGAAGCTGACAATCAGGTATGTCGCTCGTTGAGGGATCCTGTTCTAGCTGAAGAGAACAAGAGATGGGAAAAAATTACATGAGGATGTGTGGAATACTGTATCCCACAATGCAACGTGCTCGATTAGAAATTGGCTGCATCCAAAATCGCATACTTCCCTAGTATATAGTAGGCGAAAAACAGTATGTGACAAAAAAAAAATAGTATATCCGAATTCACAGTTCTCAAAAAAAAAAGAAAAAAAAAAAAAAAAGTACCGGATGACCTACTAATCCTGGTGAGATTCTGAAGCGTGTACGACGGACACTTTACAATCCCATGAGGCCATGGGAGAGGATTTATGAATGGAAGTGAAGCGACGCAACTGACGCTGATAGGTCACATGATAATGACAACATTGCAAATGTAGTACATCTAGATTATATTCATACTACTAACATTCATACTATATAGAACATACTTTTTTAGCAGCTCTGAAGTAATTACTTATTCAAAATAAATAACTAATTTATTCAAAATTAGATTGGATTAATGAGAAACTGCACAATAATCCTATTTATTTCTAATATATTAAATGTATGACACTGAATTAAATATGAAATGTGGAAATGAGGTCATGTGACAAATTAGTTTAGTGTACTCAGAACTTCTTGTTGTAGAACCCCATTTCCAGAAAAGTTGGGACATTTTGTAAAGGGGAATAAAATAAAGAATCTGTGATTTGTTAATTTTCTTAAACCTTTATTTGAGTGTTATGATGTGAGTGTTGTGATGGAGACATGTTCTTGTTTTTCTTAGGAGTCTCATGAAAATGTATTTTGGTATTTATTATGCATGCATTTGTTGTGATTTGGCTGCTACCTTGGGCCAGGTCTCTCTTGTAAAAGAGATTCTGAATCTCAATGGGACTTCCTGGTTAAATAAAAGGTAAATAAAATACAAATAATTTAATTGACAAAAGCACAAAGAAAATATTTCCACTGTTTTCACTGACCAAATTAATTGTAGTCTGTAAAGATAAACACATTTTGATTTGGATGGCTGTGTAACATTCCCAAAAAGTTGAGATGGAAAAAAAAAAAAAAAAAAAGATTATAGAATATCCAAGTTATACTGTTTAGAAAAAGCCCACAATAAGCAGTGAATTGGCAATAGGTGAGGGTATCTTTATTGGGTATAAAAGGAGCATCTCAGTCTTTGCTTGCAAAGATGGCTCATGGCTCACCACTCTGTGCCAAGTTTCATTAGAGAATTGTCAAACCATTTAAAAAAAAAAAAAACACATTTCTCAATGCAAGATTGCAAACAATTTATGTATTTCACCATCTACCATTCATAATACTGTGAAAAGAATCAGGGAATCCAGAGAAATCTCAGGCTGTGTAGGGCAAGACAAAGCGGCGTCACCTTCAAGCCCTCAGGCGCTGCATGAGATACCATAATGCTACTCTGGTAAATACAGCCACATGGGCTCGGGAGTACTTTGGAAAACCGTTGTCACTTAACACAGTCAAGAAATGCCACTTGAATCTCTGTTATGCAAGGAGAAAGCTATGCATCAGTTCTAAGCAGAGATGTCTGCGAGTTCTCGGAGCCCGAGCTCATCTCGGATGGTCTAAAAGAGTGGAAATGTGTGCTGTGGTCTGATGAGTCCATGGATCAGCTTGTTTTTGGGAAAAACAGACAATAAGTTCTCAGTCCCAAGGACCATCCAGACTTTCATCCGTGCAAACGGCAGGGGTGACGTGCATGTGTGTGTGAAGGTATTATTGACATGGAGGCGTATATTCAGATTGACGAGAGATATGTAATTGTATGAAGATAACATCTTTCCTGGGAAGCATGACAATGCCAGTCCTCATTCAGCAAGTGCTACATCAGAGTGGTTTATAGACACTACACCAGTGGATGTGCTTGACTGTCTGCAGTCCAGATCGGTCTCTTATGGAAAATTTATGACCCATCGTGAAAAGGAGAATCAGACAATGATGACCACAGACTGTTAAGCAGATGTCTACTATCAAGCCAGATTGGGTAAAAATTCCACTTGAAGAAGTATCCTCAGTTCCCGAACAATTAATAATAATAATAATAATTTGTTACATTTATATAGCGCTTTATCTGGGACCTCAAAGCGCTTTACAAGGAAGGGGGGAATCTCCTCAACCATCACCAATGTGCAGCATCACCTGGATGATGCGACGGCAGCCATATTGCACCAGTACGCCCACCACACACCAGCTTACTGGTGGAGAGGAGACAGAGTGATGAAGCCAATCCGTATTCGGGGATGATTAGGAGGCCATGATGGACAGAGGCCACTGGTTAATTAATTAAGTGTAATTAAAAGGAAAGATGATGGGAAACAGTGGTAAACATGCCTCTGTCCCAACTTATTTGGAGTGTGTTGCAGCCATCAAAATCCAAATATGTTTATCTTTACAAAATACAATCAAGTTGATCAGTGAAAACATTGGAAATCTTTTCTTTGTGCTTTCGTCAGTTAAATGAAGGTTGGTTTTTACACTCGTTATTGCGGTGCATTGTGGGATTGAATGAGTGCACTTAACAACGTCCAATATGGTTTCACTACAAATGGCTATCACCTTAAATAGTGCCCTGTTTAAGTGTATAAGGCCGATTTCAGACACAGCCTAATTATATCTCTACTTGCCAGAAATAGTAAGTAATAGTAGTATGCTAGTATGCTTATCCTTTATATATAACCAAACAAGATATATAGACTTAAAATATCTTTATATGGCAGAAATAGTATTAGTACAATAGTATAATGATGGTGTGCTATTCAGTATTTAGGCTTGTTGATTGGAGAACCTACATTTTACATTAACATTGTGCTGGAAGTTTACCTCTTTTACTAGTGGTTTACATTGTTTGATAGTAAAGCTACACCAAAATAATTGCTTTAAACATACTATTTTCTTTTTTTTTTAATTTTTAAAAAAATAGTATGCAGTACATAGTACATACCGTGCAGAATGCACTTTAATAAAAACATACCCTTTTGTCCTCTGTGATTGGAACCTTGTGTACACCTGCTGGAGAAAGTTAGAGAAAGACGTCACCGAAAGCATAAAAAAAGATTAAAATAAAAAGTACCAAATCTGAATCTAAAGAGCAGATAACATTTAACTGATCTACCAAAATTACTTCTTCGATTTCGTCATGATTGAAATTAAAATACCCACACTACCTTTTCTCTTTCGTAACATGCAAGTAATCCCCATCACTGCCAGCGTCATCAAAACCAGAACACCACAAACAAGGACTGAAGAGAACAGAGAAAGAGACAGACAGACCACAGAAGAAACAATAAAAGGTTACAAGTGACAGAAAGTGAGGAAGGAAATGCATGACAGAGAATAAAACATTCAAACATTGTCACAGGCAAGGTATCAAAAAGTGCCTCACTGGCAGATACAGTTCTTTCACTCATACATCTTCTACATTTGTCTTTTTGTCTGATTAAAAAACAAAAAAGCTTCAAATCAAAGTTTGTAATGTTATGATTCACCTGTAGCTGATTGTTTTGGTTCATGGCTTTGAACTCTTTAACAAAAACTCCTAAGTAAGAAGTTAAGAAGTTCAAATAAAAATAAGTTGGTGGGACTGTTGCACTCTATTAAGTTGCGTTCTGGAATACTTGATTCTGATTGGTCGATCATAGCATTCTGCAGTAAAATATTTGTGCATTATGACCGTAAAACTGTTTAAATGACCTTTGTACCAGGCAACCGATTTCCTGCATAGTATTCTGATACCATGTAACAACATAGTACTTTTATAAGGATTGTAAACTAAATTGGAATGAAATGGCCTGATATTTACCAGAGCAGTACATTAGAAACGAGGTATTTGGGTCAGGGCCTATTGTGGTTGGATTCTCTGATGAGCTTGGCGTCATGCTGCTCGATGGAAGCAGAGTAGGTGAGGTGGTCGTGTTCATGCGATGCACTTCCTCATTTGGATATGAATACATGTCTTTTGGTTGAGGATGCTTTGATGAAATCTGAAGAGTCAAATCACACTGTGTGTCAGCTTTAGAGTCGCCAGGAATTAGAACTGAACCGCCATAGCATCTAAATAAGAAAAAAAAAAGACAAATAAGCCATATGCATTGGTGTATATTTGTAAGTAATGATTCTTTCTTTCCATTCACATCTTACTGTGTGTGTTTTTGGCAGAGCTCAGCATTACTGCGGTTTGAAAAAGTTCCAGTCGGACACTGTTCACACTTGACATCAACTTTAGGTGATCCTGCATTTACAAACACAAAGATGATGCCACATATAACTGGTCTACTGAAACAAATATTCACATACATCATCAAATTACTTTATGGCAAATTAATGTATTTGCCATTGAAACAAACAGCTTTTTATAAAGCAATAACTTGCTACATGTTGTTTTAGTGGTTATAGATATTAAGGGGAGAAGCATTCGTAAGCTCATCAATATTATTAAGATTTTACCAAAAGAGACTGTAAATGTTATGCGAGTATGCTAAAAATTAATTTCATCAACAGACACAAATGCTACAAATCTCCAATTCTGGCTTCCCAGGCTCCTTACAGTGTTTATGTACAGTAGCTAGATTATGTTTGCCTCTTACCTTTGAAGATGATGCGTTCACCAGGTTTGCAGGATTTATATTTTTTACATCGATCACATTCAGATACAGTGTTCACACAGGTCATTCCAGGCTTGCAAACGCAAACAGTTTGGGTATCAGCGGAGCAATTCTTAAGATAAGCCTGTCCTTTCTCTAACAAGAAGAAATGAACAGCAACAATTCAGTAGGGGAAAAAATGAAATAAATATTTTTATACAAGTAAATTCAATGCACAAAACTGTGCTGTATGAAAGCTGTATCATTATATTGGATCCGTTCATTAGGTCTTAAAACGACAGCAGCCTATAAAAATCTGCTGCTGTCCAGTCATAAGATGTGTTTTGTTGTTGTTTAATATTTGAGAAAGATGAACATGTTTAATTTATACAGTGAACACTTTTTTTCTGTGGTATCGAAGTACTTAAATTGGGCTTTAAGTAATAAATGAAAAGCAAAGTTACATTAACCCCCCAACCCCCAATTTATTTATTTAGCCGATCAGAGCAAAAATCCGATCCGTGACTCAAACACCGTAACATGATCTGAACCGCGAGTTTAGTGATTCGCTGCACCACTAGCCTGTGCCCTCTAAAATTTTATGACTGAACTATATATTTAACTATATTAGTTAAAATTAACTAACAATGAGCATTTATTAATCTTAGTTAACATTATTTAAATCAAAAGTTGTATCTGATAATATTTTTAATGGACCTGAGCTAACAATGAAACTAAAGTTTATAAACTAAAGATGAATAAATACTGTTAATAAATCTATTGCAAATTGTTAGTAAATGCAAAGTGTTACTGTAAATGCTCACATGAGCAATTTTGTGGAAATCAGCATGTAGTTTGTTCAGTCTGTACATTTTATATTTTAATTTTCTAATATTTAAAGGAATAGTTAATAAAAAAAGCTAATTCTCTTATAATTTACACAAATCATACGGATAAGTTATCATACTGATAAACTTTACCTCTGTATGCTCATATTAAGATTACACAGATTATACTTGAAACAGTCATATGGATGTTGTTCTGTCGTAGCATAGTGTCGGTTTCAGTGAAAATAATCAAACAAATCTTGCCGACTTCGGCTTTAAAAGAGTTGACTCACCATCTTTACAACGTGCACAGGAGAAACAGTTGGGAAAATGGTTAAATTCATCCATGTACTGTCCATCTTGACAGTGCGCACAGATGGTGTCTGAATTCATAGTGCACTCCACATTCAGACGTGTTCCTACAATAAATATAAATATGTCAGAACCTGCAGTCGTTTCTAAACAAAACTAATAAAGTTATGAATACAAATAACTTATAAATACAAAAAACAGAAACATTTGTAATCTTGTTTTACAACCTACCTGGTTTGCATTTACTGCAGCATATTTGCAGTTTTCTGTTGTAATATTCAGTGGTTGGGTTGTCACATTCTCCATTTGAGCGATATGGAAGTGGTGCCTATGAACATAAAGGGACAAAGCCAAAAATATCAGAAAGTGACATTTTCCTTGCATTATCAGGAACTGATACTTGGGACATGTCATGTGGCTTGTGAGCGAAACAGTGTGCACCATTTCCTCCTATAAGTCTTTTCTCAAGGACACCAACGCTGCTACTATTAGGGTATTTAGTGTGGGATAGATACAACTTTTATACAAGGTGCACTGACATGATGAAACATGTAAAAAGCAGAGTAACTTCAAATGGACGGATGTTGAAAAAGCTGACGTGATAGTCTCAAATCTGCACTCGTCAGCTACAAAGCTAGTTCAAAACTACACCAAAGAGTCTCAGTAACTAGTGACAGACTGATATTTCAGCTAGGCCAATTAACATATTTATTTAGTAAATCAACATTGAGAAATCCATTGCATATGAAAAAACTTTTTATTTCAGCAAAAATATTACGGTGTTCATTTAATTTCTGAAATTTTGCTATATAGGAATCACTATCAAACACTGAAAAAAATACAACCACTAATTTGGCACACACAAACCCATAGTAGGATTAAAACTAGAGGTTTTGACAGATTGGGTTTTTCAATGTGGTTGCTGATATGTAAATATACATCATATAAATAATACAATTTATTGAAAGGAAAATTAATAATATAATATAATATATATATATATATATATATATATATCACACACTAATCTCCCTTAACCTTCACAGTGAACAAAAGGTGAACCACACGTACAGTGGAAACTGATATGAATGGCCAAGTTGGGCCAAAGGCAATGGAGAGTGGCAAAGATCAAAGCTTGTTATTTTTTTGTCCTATAATAATCTTCTGACCAGTATATTGATATCCTGAGAGCTTTGCATGCATACAGAATCTCCAGCGGTTTGTTATAAGAGTGCAGAAGGTGTCCAATGTACAACTCCAAATGATAAACACTGACAGAGGGGATGGAAGGTGGAGCAAAGGAGGACAAAAGCAGAAGTGAAATCAGAGGGAACTTACTGTTCACTAGCTAAATAATAATATACAAAACAGAGGGAGAAACAATAATGACCGGGAAACTCAGATCGGGAAACCAGACAAACTGTTTAGAGGAAAAGGAAGGGACTTTTGCAAATCATCGGGAACTTTTTGACTGTATTATGTATTTTCAAAACCAGCAACACATAAAATACACCAAGAGGTGACTTATAATATCTAACGATATGTAGAATCTCGCTAGATATCCACATGAATGAATATAACAGAGCATATTATCGAGATCACATCCAACCCCGAATCAAATGAAAAAAAATTTATAATAATTGCCTAAAGAAACTTATGCAAGAGTCAAGAGTAAATATGTTTGCATTGCATCAATCCTGCTCCTGAAGGGTCACTGTACTCACAGTTTAGGTGTGTTGGACTTAAAGTGGCTTTAAGCTCCAACTCCAATTAAACACCTGAGCCAGCTAATCAAGTGCTCCTCCGTCCCAATTCACATACTATCCGTCCTAAATAGTATTCGAAATTAGAATTAATGTGCCCCAAATCGTAGTATGTTGAAATAAATATTCCAAAGATACCTGGATGGTCTACTTTTTCCAGTTATAATCCGAAGTGCAGATCTGTGAACACTCTATGGCTAATATTGTCCACAACCCATTGCGCGTGTGACGACTCGAGGATTCGATTAGAACTACAAACACGAGTAAAATGTGTTTTAAAAAAACAACAAACATGGCAGATGTGCAAGTGGTTTAGATAAAGGGGTTTGAGTGATTAATTATCAGTATATCCAACCTGACAAAAAGATATTCATGCAATGCTATTCACATTATATTTCATCTGCAACTGCATTGTGAACTTTTATAAAGATACATTTGGTCATTAACTTTCAAATGCATTATAATACAAATTACACAAACACATGAGGAAAGTCTCTGCATGAAAAACCTACGACTGGCAGATCAACGTGCAGCTACATTTCTCCGATACGGAAGGGAATTTATTTCAATTGAATGTGGAGGATTTTAACGGTGACAAGATTATTGACAGGATGCACATAACTAAGCGTGGAGCTGTCCGTTAAAGTCGTAATTATGACAAAGTAGTATGTCCAAAGCTGTATACTCTTCTGCTACACACTCAAAAGTATGTACTTTTTCTTCACAAAAACAGGACATACTTTTAGGGCATAGTATAAGAATGTGAATTGGGATGCAGCAAAGATCTTTCTAGGCATACTAGAAACTACATACTAGGAAGTTGGAGGACAGTGGCCCAACAGGAGCAGGTTTGGACTTTGGACATCCCTGCCCTATAGGAACAAGGAACAAGTTAAATATGAAATCATTACAAAACACATTTCACATTCAAAGCTAAAATTATTTCCCAGTGTGAAAATCAAACAGTTAAAGATGGATTTAGCATAATCCCTCATAGATCTGAAAATACAACCCTGAGCACATTTGTACAGCATTTATCAGCACTGTTACTGGTACGTGCTCCTAAAAAGGAAGTTGCCGGAGGATTGTACTTTCTGCCTCAGACCAAAATGCCCAGAATGATCTAAGAGTTGTTGCAATCGAGTGTCACACTCAATTCATGTGGCATGTTAATAAATGACACATTTATAACTGGAGCTGTCCCAAGAAACTATCTGAGATGAAAAGTCTACCCTTAAAAAATTAAGCTTTTCAGCTGAAAATGCCCATTCTGAGATAATCATGCAGATTAGACGTTATGAAAAATGACTGCATCATCTCTAAAACCACCGACGTCCTCTCAGACAAATCAGAAGTGCTCAAGATGTAGAGGAAATTGCTGAGGTGTGTTACTGGGAAACGACCCACATATGCAGACTTCCTCCATGCAACAGTGAGCTTTACTGAAGAACAGTCCCGAGCGATTGTCTGTACGTTATCAGTGTCCTTGTAAGTCAGCCAAACAAGTAAAAGCCGATCTCTTAGCTGATAACAGTGCCAACACATTTACACGTTGCATGTAAAATGCATGCATGTATTTCTTGCTAAAAAGACTAAAACATGGTATAACCAATCAAAAATCATTCAGTTATCTTTAATACACGTATGCATCATATCTGTTTATTATTTAAGCATGCTCTTTGCTCAGGGCTCCAGCACATTTCTCAGTCAAAGCAGTTTATTCTCCCATGACCTACAGATCAAGAACAGCAAGAGGAACCTGCAATGTAACATTTTAAAAGGTTTCGTTGCGAGGTAAAATCAAGGCTGACGAACAAGACTTCATTAGCATGCTCACTTGACTGTCTTGTTGCATGGTAAAGTACGCGGTTGTGTTCTAGTTAAACTGAGTCTGTGACATACGTGAACTCCCCACCCTCTCAATCTAGACCACAAGAACTAGAACTCGGTATCTTATCGTCCTATGACACCAAAAACACTGCACACTTGGTTTTACACACTTGCACATACTTGATGGATAAAACTGCTATCCATGTAGACCAGCACACTTTTATTGTTTTATTTTCTCATTTATCATGTTCAAAAATACTGTCTGGAAAGGTAGCTTTAGGCCTATAGGTTTTGCCAATGCCCAACATGTTTTAAGATACCTATGATGCTCAAGAATGTAGTTCACTAGTTTTCCCCATGTTATGCCCCCAAAATAAAACTAGTTGTAAGATACTTATTTTGCTCAGCACAGTTTTTTAGGCAGTCACCCAAAAGTGCTGTCTATGTAGGCAGTAATTTATGTTTTATTGTGCTCAAATATGATGTCTGGGTAGGTAGGTCACTGGGTATTTCCCCTGTGCATCATTCCAAAAAATATCATCTTGCTGAGTTTTGCATGACCAAAAATCCAGACTATAGAGTCGTGACATACCCAAGATGCCTAAAATTCTGTCTAAATAGCCAGCAAACTATGTTTTAAGATACCTATGATGCATAAAAATGGCATTTAGGTAGGCAGTTCACTAGTTTTGGCCATGTTATGTGTGTAGGCACACTTGCTGTGAGATACTTATACAATACTTATGATGTCCTTTGTTTTGCCAAAGACATGCAAAAATTCTGCCTATATTCTGCCAAAATGTGCTATCTGGGATTAGGCACTAGGCAGGTGACATTAGTTTTTCCTTTCTCATGCCCATCTTTCTCACACACACACACACACACACACACACACACACACACACACACACACACGTGCCAAAGATTCCCAAAATATTGTCTAAGTAGGCAACACACTACATTTCAGATGCCTATAACGCCCAAATGCGAAAGTCACAGCATGTAGCTCATTAGGTCACTAGGACACCCACAATGTTGTTTACGTAGGCAGCTTACATTATGTCCAAACATGCAGCCTAGGTAGAGAGCTACTGTTGCCTCTGCACGTAAACAGTAGGCAGCTCACTATTTGAGACGTAGCCTACTAAAAAAACGCAACCTAGGCTGGAAGTTCCAACAGCAAAATAACAAAACATAACTGAAAATAAATATCCTTCATTTACGATACACATTTAGAATCCGAGAAGTAGTATTTTCAGAAGTATCTTTTCATGTTTAGCAAAACACACTTGTGAAAGTCATTAGTTTGAGAATGAATCATTACATAGTGTCTGTCAGCAACACACATATAAACCTGCTCGTTACCTTCCCCTCCGCCACGCGCCACACCACCGTCATGAATAATAACCGTGAGATGAGAATCAACATGATCCTTCTGCGACCCGGCCGCGCGACTGAATGCGAACTGACCATCACGCGCCGCGCGTCCCGGAAATGTTGCACGACAATCCCCCTGCATGCAACCAGGAAGCGACGGCGTGTGTGTGACACACAAACACAAGACCTCTGAAGTCCCCACACGCTCACGAGCTCCTCTTGAACTCAAAAACCTATTTAAACCTGTAAATGAGGAGCTAGAAAAAAACGTCTACTTAAATGATGAAGAAATAAACAATAGCCTTTCAGAACTATGTTTAGGTCACCAAGCTAATTTGTGAAACTTTTGAAAAATGTTTCAGTTCAATCACTCAAATGTTATATATTAAATTAGAAAAATGCTACATAAAAGCATTGCACTGGCTTCATAATTATACATGTATGTAGTGTACAAATCCATCAGACCTACTAGACCGGTAAACTGGGTGTGTGATGGATGGATAGATAGATGTTTCTATGTTTTATTATGTTTTTATGTCAAATATGTTGTCTAGGTAGGCAGGTCTCTAGGTTTTTCCAATGTGCATTCCCAAAAATAGTCTTAGCATCTTGATGAGTTTTGCATACTCATGATGACCAAAAAACAGTCTATAGAGTAAATAAAGACATATACTTTTTTTAAAGCATCAAAACACATTCATTTACAAAACCTCCATGAACACTGCCAAAGACAAACCAAATAAAAAATAGCAAAACAAACCAAAATAAATAAAGCTTATACACAAGCAAAATTAAATGGAAGATGTGTGGTGTATGAAGCGTCTTCTAATGGCATTTTTAAAGTTGTCTCTTAAAGGTTGCAGGTTAAATTCAGTCTGCCCCGGCCTCCTACAGAAGTTAAATGAGACACCTTCTTTCCAAAGGTGAGGTCGGTTTTTTTTAGACATGCATAAACACCCACGTGGCAGAACAAAACCCTGTTTAGAAACATAAAGATGAAGTGTCTTGGTTCTCGACCACTCATTTCAACAACTAAACAATTCATGCACATCAGCTGCATTTTAGTTTTATTTATTTATTTATTTATTTATTTTCAGGTTTATTTAACAGGGAAAATCCACACTAGTAATAATACATAAATAAATGTATAGTGTGCCAGAATTAGCCAAAAGGCTATTTTACATCTGCTGTCCCTGGACAGATCTTAATATGTCACACCTAAAAAAAAAATAATAATTGAAATAGTACATACAGGTTAATAATATAAAATTATATAATGTATACAAAAAAATTACTAAACCAACATATAAAATAGAACAATTGGTCAATATCAACAACAACACCAACACACACAAGTAAGCAGTCATTCCAAATAACAAACATTTTTTGGACATGCACAAAAAAACAATATAGCTGGGACAATGATGAACAATAGAGGTTTAACCTATCTAAACACAAATGAGCCAGACAACCTCATCGGCATAGCACAAGAAGCACAAACAAACCGGCAGGACAGAGAAGACCAGGTAGCAGCATGATTTCATGTCAAATGTAATGTTGACAGTCCTGACTACCTGTTAGCCACTTCTTTAAGTTAAATTTAAAAGAAGCATAAGTTTTAAGTTTTGCATTTTAGTTTTATTACCCCAGTCTTATAGGATATACGTTGTGAAAACTCAAAACACATTCGTGGGCGTTTTTCTCACCCTGTCTGTACCTCCTGTGCTCACATCCTTCAAACAGTGTCTCTAAGAGGAAAAGTACATTAAAAAAAATAAACATCAGAAATTTTTGCTGTAGCAGCAATTCAGATGTGCATTTAGAAAAAAAAAATTGACAGACGTAAATTAAGCGTAAAGGCCCTTTCAGACCAAGACCGATAACAATAAAGATAATATTAGCATCCACATCATCGGATGATATCGTTTTGTTTATTCTAAGCGTGTGCTTGTCTGTCACTTTAAATGCTCTCTTACAGCAGGATGGATTCTGATTGGCTGCCAATGTTTTTATCGTTCATTAGCTGGATAAAATCATTCTGAAAGTGATTTCAATGGTATCGTTTCTCTGCTGTTATCATTATATCTGTGGTGTGAACTCTGCTATACTGTAATATTGAGAACGATTTTTAGAACTATATCTTTATCGTTATCTTGTGTAGGTTATAGTTATCGTCCTTGGTCTGAACGGCCTTTAATCATCTTCTTGATGTGCAAAAAGGCAAAACTCGTTACTTGGCGCTCTACATCTGGAACATTTGCGCAATCTGTATTCGACTCTCAGTTCATTTAAGGTAGCCGAACCAATACATGAAGTCAGCATTCGTGTTTCTCTGGAAGCGAAACCATGACCTTAGCATTCAATATCGTGCCACGATCTACCAGGAATATTACACCTGGCCACTTGTGATTTTCAGCCTTGTGATTCAACCTGGAAGTTTGTTGAAGGCTAATTGAGAAGTTCATGCAAGAAAAAACCACATGTTCAAGTTCTCACTTTCCAGTTGCTGGCACAGGAAAACTCAAGCTCAGTTCCTCCTCGGCCTTCTCCTGTGTACTCATAGTTATTCTGACCTCCTGTGAGGGGGGATTTGACTCTTGCTGTGGTGCGCTGATGAGGGGACGGGCTTCTTCGCAAACTCCTCCCTCTTCCTTTTTATCGCCTGAGTTGGAGCCTAAAATCACCATTCCAGGAGAGTAGATGTAGATGGACCCTAAAATAGACAAATGATGATGAAGTCAACACAACTTTTATACTAAGAATCAAAACAGGTCTTATTTATACACTCTCGACGCAAAATTGCAGCAAATTTACAAAATCATAAATAAGTATGTATGTATGCATTGGCTTTGAGAAACACACCAAACTGACAGACTGGGAAGAGAGGTGCTGTAACAATGTTAAATATGTGAATAAATAGGGTGTTTTTTGAACATTCAAGCAGCAGATCCTAAAACCTAAATCAGGATTTTGTAAAAGGACATGTTATGGCCTCTGTCTAGACAGAGAGGAACCAAACCATTTTGTATCAACTCCAACAGGAGCATGGAAAAGCTAAAAGGAAATCCAAAACAAACAGAAAAGTGGTAAAAGAAAAAAGCCCCACATAACAGGAAGTGAATATGGAATTTAGACAATAGTGGACTTGCAGATAAAGTGCAAGGAAAGATGAGGTGTGTCTGCACTAAAGATTAAGTGACAGAACATAATTACACATTTCCATCACATAACCAGTCTAAAACATTCAAGCTCCGACCGGCTTAAAGGAGAACTCCGGGCAATTTTTAAGTTAATCTTGATCGTTATATCTTTATGAGTACTGTCTATAGAAAAAAAAAAAAACGAACCGGATTGGTGCTTGCGATGCGGAGCTGCGACAGCGAATGCCCAGAGCTCCCACTCAGCTATAACGGCAGCTCTGGGGGCATATACATAAAGAGCGTTTTTGTGCCTCTTAACAGACACAAAATGCAATTAAAATGTCTGTCCAACATGAACAGGGGCTTTACATGTGAACAAGATGCGTTTAGAAACTTAGCCATGGTTTAAATAGTGTTTTAGACGGCAAGCTGTAGTCTCGCGCTGAAGTCTCGCTCCTCCCACCTGGACTCGCGCTGAAGTCCCGTGATCTCAGTTGTAGCCGGGAAAGGTCAATAGTGTCCAGGTGGGAGGAGCGAGACTTCAGCGCGAGACTACAGCTTGCTGTCTAAAACACTATTTAGGTGAATTTAAACCATGGCTAAGTTGCTAAACGCATCTTGTTCACAGGTAAGGCCCCTGTTCATGTTGGACAGACATTTTAATTGCATTTTGTGTCTGTTAAGAGGCACAAAAACGCTCTTTATGTATATGCCCCCAGAGCTGCCGTTTTAGCTGAGTGGGAGCTCTGCATTCGCTGTCGCAGCTCCGCATCGCAAGCACCAATCCGGTTAGTTTTTTTTTTCTATAGACAGTACTCACAAAGGTCTAACGATCAGGATTAACTTAAAAATTGCCTTTAAAGTTCTCCTTTAAGTGGCACGTCGGTTTTAACAAAACAAAAAAGAAATACTCTATGGAAATTATTGCAACAGTTTCTGACTTGTAAGAAGTTCCCCAAAAATAAGTTGTTGTCATTTCCTCATCAGATCCTGTATCATCATTTGTGAATCACTAAAGAAGATGCTCTTTTGCCTATATATACGTATGTGTGTGTGTGTGTGTGTGTGTGTGTGTGTGCGACGTACGTACGTACATACATGCATATATATATATGTACACACACATTATATATCTTATATAAACATAAATGTTTAATACTAAATGTTTAATAATGTTTAATCAATTTGACAGCACTAATACAATCTCTTAAAGGGATACTTCAGGATTTAGCATTAAGCTTTGTATTAGTAGAAAACCTGAAGTATTTTCGAATTACTGTGCTTTCCACCCTCATATCCCCCTGAGACGAGAGATTTATGTATTTTTTGTCTGGAAAAAAATATTTTTTGGCCAGAGGCTAAAGACTACAGCCAGTAGTCGCGGCTGTCCCGCATGTTCTCAACCCGCCCATAGAGGGTGGGATCTCACTCACTGAATGTACACATAGTGTCAGCCATCTTTTTTTGGAAGCTAAGCTAGCAGGCTCTTGTTCTGTGGAGAAAGCAAGGGGGTAATCCATCGACCGGAAGTTGAAGCCGGCCGCGTGCCGCCATCTTTTAGCAGAACTTCACTTGCGTTAGCATTCCCATTGACTCCCATTCATTTTGGCGTCACTTTGACAGCGAATAACTTTACATCTGAGGCGTTTAAAGACTCCATTTGTCCATTATTTATTTCTAAAGACACACGACAATGTATAAAGGGCTCCATTACCTTCTATGTTACATTATGGCCCCGTAGAAACAGTTTTTGTTAAAATAGGCTAACGATTGCGTCATAACCACTCGACGCTCTGTCGCACAGTAGAGAAATTACCGTACAGACAGGAGGAGAAGCTCGCAGGCAATCAATGCATTAACTTAATATGGCGTACTGGCGTTACATTTTAAAATAAATACTATACAAATTACTTACTCCTGCTCACTCACGCCAAAGAACTCTTTGCTCAAGCTCGCCGTCTCTGCAAGATCAACGTTGGCAGTTTTCACGCACAGCTACTAGAATATTTACATCTGTCAGACAGGGTGCACACGTCATCAAGCTTAGTTTGAGTCGGTTTGAGTCTGCGCGTCAGGAACGGAAGTGCTAAAAAAATCGCTAAAAATGGGCTTCAACTGTCTCAACTGAGTTCCAATGAGATGGCTGTCCACTTCTTATACTGTCTATGGGAGAAAGCTGAGCAGTAGGCTGTTACCGGTAGGCGTGGCCTCCTAGGGCAGCGAAGCAAGGGCATTCTGGGAGTTGTTGTCTTTCATCCACATAAGCCAAAAATACATTTTCTGGCTTTTCTCAGTCTAGAAAGCTCCAAATTCAAAAATAATTTCACATTTCTTCTACATAAATGACCCATTTTAAATACACATTCATCTTTCCAGAGATGAAGTATCCCTTTTAATTTTTATACATTTATCAGAAAAATAAAACTCAATAAAAGAGTTAATCCATCTCATTTACATTTAAGCATTTAGAAGATAGCGAATTACAAGAGAGGAACAAACCCATTTGTCAAGGAGCCAATAATAAATTTCAGGTTTGTTTGCAGTTTCCACATGACATGTGCACTACATTCCAGATCTGAGTGAGCAAGACACTGACCATTTTTGGAGCTTCTTCCTATGATCTACTTTTTTTTTTGTTTAATCACGACAGCATTTTTATTCCTTTAAATCGTTTACAAAGATCCTGTACAATAAGCTCAAATGCAATGCAAAGGCAAATTCAACATAAAGTTCAGAAATGGCTCTAAGCTCAAGAAAGACTTCCAGGACTCACCTACAGTATTGCTGACGTTCTCACCCTTCTCATTGTGCTTCACTGTGACCTGCTGCATCCCCAAACTCTGACCTTTGACCTCTCTGACATCACTGCCAAGCGGTATCTCAGTGTTGTGATCTGTTGAGGTGTTGGATTGGGAATTGGACAAAATTTCGTGGTCATCTGCTTTCTGTCTCCAGTGCTGCTGTGACCATAAAACAAAATTAAAGGGGAATTTTCACTTTTAAGAGGACCTTTTATGCCTTTTTACATTGTCAAATTTCTTTACTGTGCAATGTTGCTGTTTGAGGTCTGCAAAGTTACAAAGCACAAAGTTCCTCCAGCGAGAGTTATTCTCTATATCAGTGTCAGTGTTTCTGAACTCTCTGAAACTCCTCCAATGTAGTCTTGAGTTTTCTTCCGGTAACGAACACAATATTCCTCATTTAAATAATTCCTGCCCGAGGCATATGCAAAATAAAGGGGTGGGGCTTGATTGAGTTAGTTAGTAGTGTGTTGAAACTCACATTGTGAATTCTTAACCGCACTAGCATACTCTTGCTATTTCTGAGAAAGCTATGGTAAAAGTAGTATGAGTAGTACTAGTATAATTCAGCATCAGTTATGGCAAGGGGCGGGACATTTCCCAAACACGCTCAAAGCGCTTGACCAATCACAACACACTGGTCCAGACGACCAGTCAGATTGTGCTTTTCAGAAGGAGGGGCTTCATAGAGACAGGAACTAAACGGAGTGTTAATGAGAAGAGCTACAATGCTATCAAATATGGGAAAAAATAATGTGTTTTTAAAAAATTCAAGCATAAACCAATTCTAGTAGACCCCAAAAACAAGATTTTGTAAAAGTGCATAATAGGCCCTCTTTAATACTTTAGTTATATGAACAAAATCAAGTTAATTTCATTTATTGTGATATGCAATCTCAAAAAGTACTTACATGTTCTCCATTTATTAAACCTAAAATGAAAACAAGATAAGTAAACAAGTAACAAGTAAATACGCTGTGTGTGTGTGTGTCAGACAGTGAGAGCAGAGATGTGTAGGTGCACGGTGACAGTGTGAAATGTTTCGTGCATATACGAAACGCATAAAGGCGTTCTGTGGTTTCTCAGGTTGCCACGGATGTGTTGAATGCATGTAATTCTGAAACACTCTGAATATATATGTTGAGTGTGACCTTATAAGAATTAAAGCACGTGAGACACAGTGCAATTGGCTTTACTGTAAGAAGTGATCTGGGTGGATTCCAAGCCTCTTATTCCAGGCTTCGCTACAATGCACTTTAGACATGACAACAGAATGCTGTGGTTCAAAAGGAGTTTCTTGGGTTTAGATTTCATTTTTTGAAAATTCCCAAAAAATTACTGTTGACAAACACAGTATCATTGCAGGGTTGTGTTATTTGTATTGATGTGTAGCCTGTTACTTGCGCAAGTATTCATAAGATTGAATGCATTATAGTCTTTATATCATACCGAAGTATTTTGAAAGGGTTTTCTGGGCCTTGCCTTTCATCAGCATACAAAAGCCAGCCATGAACAAGAACATCAACAGTAAGAACAGCAGCAGCAGCAGCCAACTGGACTGGCTTTCTAGGTTGCTGTCTCTTTGTAGTGCATTGCCCTCTGGTGATGACAAAGAGTAACACAATGTCATTTCACTCAACAATGCTATGTATTATATTCAACAATATTATTGATTTGATTGCACTACTGGATGAGAACTGAACTGAGCTTCATCTTTTTTTTTTTGTTGCAGAACAGCTTTATGGATTAAATGAACTAATTTAATAACAGATGATCTTTAAAACGAAAGTGAATCAACACACAACTGACTTCAGCTAAACAATGATACTGTTTTCTTTTAGAGCTGCTAAACAGCCGAAAACAACAGTTTGCATCGAGTCATTTTCCTGTTAACACTATAAAGATGCTTTGAAACATCTGTATTGTATTAAGCTCTATATAAATAAAGATGACTTGACTTTACTATTAGTTTTAAAAAAAAAAACTTTTAAGATTCAAATATTTTGTGAACCCAAGTTCCTGAGGGTTATTATTTTTTCCACTGTAAGATGAAATATTTTATACATTCCATTCCATAAAGATATGATTATATAAACAACACAACAGTACCTGTCCTCGGCATGGGAGTTGTATCGGAAGAGATGGTGGCAATGATAATGGACGAGGTAGATGATGCTGCCATCTTTGTTGTGGCGTACGCACACTCTCTGTCCTGTGTCGCTGTGCCCTCTAGGAGCGTTATCATTCCCAACTGAGCACAACTGTGGAAAAGGGCATCGAGAGAACGCATGAGACAAGAGCAGCTCAGCCTTTTCACGTTCATTTAATATTGTGTGTTTGTAAGACAGCCCTGGTTTAACATTCCTCAGATATTCTGGTTTGAGTTTGGTTGTAATCCCTAATAATATGCAAATAATTCAATCTTATTGAATGTTGTACTATGTATGAATGTAACTCACTCTTGATGAGGCTTGCAGGCTGGGTCCAGAGAGGGTTTGCTGGAGAATGTGCCCGTCTCACAGGGAACACATGGTTTATGGCAGTGTGTGACATAATTGTTGCCTTCCTTACAGTAAAAACCTGGTTTGCAGAAGCACTCCCGATTGCTTTCCTGAGTGCATGGGGTTACTTCCATCTGATTTTTACCCTCTGGTCCCACCCAAAATATACAAAGACATACAGAGCCGTCAATGACAATAATTCTACTAAAACATACAAACATCTTATAGTTTTTAAAAAAATTTTTTTTAAAGTAAATTAGTATGAAAAACTTGACATTTGAAGTGTACATTTCACATTACACATGACCCAGATTAGGGACAATTCACACAGAAAGCTCATTTGCATTCTACTGAACTGCTTTTCTATTGGTTTTGTATGTAAACATGCATAGACGGATGCCTTTGCACTCGCGAGACGCAGAGATGAGAGCGCAATGGTCAAACACATCCGTCCAGCACATGTTTACACACAAAAACTATGGAAAAGCAGCGTTATATTAATATTATAATACATATATCGCTGCTTTCCCATAGTGTTTGTTTTTCATAATATATATATATATACCTTAAACATTCCATAAAGATATGATTGTATAAACAACACATCCCAACAGTACCTGTCCTCGGCGTGGGAGTTGTATCGGAAGAGATGGTAGTAATGATAATGGAGGAGGTAGATGATGCTGCCATCTTTGTTGTGGCATTCACGCCCTCTATGTCCTGTGTCGCTGTGCCCTCTATGCCCAAGCTCCTGAGGGTTACTATTTTTTCCACTGTAAGATGAAATATTTTATACATTCCATTCCATAAAGATATGATTATATAAACAACACAACAGTACCTGTCCTCGGCATGGGAGTTGTATCGGAAGAGATGGTGGCAATGATAATGGACGAGGTAGATGATGCTGCCATCTTTGTTGTGGCATACGCACACTCTCTGTCCTGTGTCGCTGTGCCCTCTAGGAGCGTTATCATTCCCAACTGAGCACAACTGTGGAAAAGGGCATCGAGAGAACGCATGAGACAAGAGCAGCTCAGCCTTTTCACGTTCATTTAATATTGTGTGTTTGTAAGACAGCACTGGTTTAACATTCCTCAGATATCTAGTAGATATAATATGCAAATAACTCAATATTATGTGTGCTTTTGTTAACCTTAACCTTCCCAGATAGAATGTTCAGGATTCTAAATGTAACCATCAGAGCTTACATCACTGTAATTTGTATACTGAATTGTGATTGGTCTTATTGTCCTTGCATATATTTAACCATTTACAGCTGCCTGTGCACTTCACAGTCCGTGTGTTGATTCTCGTACACAGAAGTGTGATGAGAATGGTAAAAAGTCTCTGATGTGGTACTTTACAGCTACAAAAAAACACATACTGTAGTATAACAGACCAAATGCTGAAGTTGCGTTGTAAAAAATAAGTGGTAAGCAGAAGCCAAGAGATAAAATGTGTGAAAGATAAAGTGAGTGAGAAAAAAAACAGAGATAGAGATTGATATAAAAATGAAAGAGAGTGAAACTAGCTGACTCTTTATCTTACTGTTGTAATGAATTTATGCTGTCTTTAAAATTTTAATGCAGAATTTTTATTAGGACTAGCTGATTATTGCAGTCCCATAAAATACTGTTGCTAGTTTAATGAAGGTCAAAACAGCCCTTCACCAAGATATTCTGGCCCCTATTTGGATTGGACTTGCATGCATTAATAATAATTAATAAATATTTTTTAAAGGTATTGTGGCAACCTAAAAAAACAAACAGTATCAGACCCATGGTGGGCCATGAATGTTGTACTATGTATGAATGTAACTCACTCTTTATGAGGCTTGCAGGCTGGGTCCAGAGAGGGTTTGCTGGAGAATGTGCCCGTCTCACAGGGAACACATGGTTTATGGCAGTATGTGCCATAATTGTTGCCTTCCTTACAGTAAAAACCTGGTTTGCAGAAGCACTCCCGATTGCTTTCCTGAGTGCATGGGGTTACTTCCATCTGATTTTTATCCTCTGTTCCCACCCACAGACAAGACATACAGAGCCGTCAATGACAATAATTCTACTAAAACATACAAACATATTGGAAAAACTTTCAATTTGAAGTGTACCAGATTACGGATAATTCACACAGAAAGCTCTACTGAGCTGCTTTTATATTGTTTTTATGCAAACATGCATCATAGATGGACGCCTTTGGTCGCTGCGCTCGTGCGGGACACACAGCTGTCTAAAAATGTGTCGCTCAAGTTAAAACAAGTTCAAATTTTGATTGATTGATTGATTGATTGATTTAATTTTATGACCACCCAGCCAGGCTGGTGGAATTTGGTTTCAGTACAGCTCTTTGGTACAGGTTCCAGTAATACATTAAACAGTAAACATTTAAAGTACCATACATATACATACAGACAAAACACATTAATACATAATACATAAAGGGGTCATGCTTAATCCACAGTCCTCAACGTTCAGAGTTCAAAAAGTGTATTGCTTTTGGAATGAAACTGTTTTTGAAGCGAGTTGTTCTGGAGGCGATTGTCCTGTAACGCCTCCCAGAGGGCAGTAACTGGAAGGCGTAGTGTGCAGGGTGAGAGGTATCAGAAATGATCTTGTGAGCTCTACGTAGTGTCCGTTTGTGGTAGAGTGATTCAAGGGATGGTAGGGGTGAACCAATTATGTTGTTTACATTTTTGTTGCTGACACGCAAGATCTTGTGCACGATTTGTCAGTTTTTATAAGTGTTAAAGGTGGGGTATGTGATTTCCAAAACGGCCAGCAGATTTTGAAAATACACAACTCAAAAGGTCCTACCTTCTGTCCTCCAACGCTGGCCCTGACTCCACCGATTCGAAGAACATGGACGAGCGAAAACTCAGATGCGCGAGACTCAGCCTTGGCGTCTGTACAGCGGTCTTCTATTCAAAGCAGGATTCAGAGCAATGTGCTTTGAGTATGGGCACGAAGGGGTCACGGCACGCGCGCGAGGGGGAGGGGGGTATGGTACGGGCTATGATTCTAGGTGGTCTTGGAAATGATTGGCTGGAGGTTTTCGAGTCCTGCCCGTTCCACAGATGATTAAATTGCTTAATTTTCATTTCGGTGCTTCTAACTCAGTGGCTGTACGTGGGTTATGAATAGGATTTCAAGTGATTTTGAAAAACTTGACAAAAAAGAGAATCACATACCCCACCTTTAATGCAACACTTTTCTGAGAAGGGTTCAGAAACAAGAAAAAACAGGGTGTAACTTTATTTTATTCAGAGGAAATTAAATGCATGGTGAAACTATTCCCCCTCACGAAAATTTCCTTAACATCCTTAGTGACATCATCCAATATAAAAAGTTGTTTCAGAGGCAGAGGACGTTATTACACATTGCTGAAAGATAATTACATAGAAAAAAAAAAGATTACTCTTTTCTATGTAATAATTACTGATGAGTCACACACAGGATTGAGTATGAAGAAAGTAAATAAAGGATGACATTAATCCAGAGTTTTGTTAACCCATTCAAAGCTTACTTGCATGTACATGCCGGGAAATGTAATGCAATGCACTAACCAGAACACTTTTGAGTGCAGTATTCACATGTCAGGATTCCCTGTCTGGATTTCCGGTAACAGTTACTGTTACACTCACAGTCGGGTTTGTTAAAACCTACATGAGAAACAGAACACAGAGATCAAAAGTAAATCTCCATGTGATACCGCTCTGCTGGATGTGCAGGAGTAAAAGCAATTATGCAGCATGATTACAAGAGTTTTGAAGTGACTGGCAGGTTTCATATACACACATTACAGATACAGACATTCTGAAACTTGAGGGAAAAGCATTCAGTTAAAGTAAACTCCCTATAGTCAATTCACATAAGTCAAGGCTTTATTGTGACAGAGGGTGCAAGCTTTTGGTCAATCTAAAAACAGAAGATGATCTGCTGATGTTTTTCTAATACCAGTTAGGGACAGATTGACTGTTTTAAACCACCAGTCTGTTACATTTACATGTTGACTGGCAGCATGACACTAGATTTTTCAATCTCACAATACGTGTTGTAAAACCTTATGACTGTTCCAGATGGTTTCAATGTGATTTCTAAAGTGTTCGGCATTGTTGCTATAGGTGTTTTTTTTTTACTGCCCAGGACGAAAGAGTCCATCTTCAAGAATTAGTTTTTAGATAACTCTGGCACATATACAGTACAGTAGGAGTTTTTGTCAATTTTGGCAGGCAAAAAAGTGTGGCCACTTAAAGTAAGAGCTCTCTTCTCTTCAAGCTGGATTTCTATCGTTTGTCTAGTGATGCTTGCATCAAAATATACTAATTAGCCTATAGAATACAAAATTACATGAAGCTAAATGGAATGGATGAGCAAGTAACCACTGTTTTTACTATAAAGGACATTGGGTCATGCTTACGCTATAAGGATGTTTATAGCTGTGTCATTTTCCTCAGACATTACACATAAAAGGTAATGGTTACAGAGGGTTCTGGTGGTTATTTTGAGGTTATGTAGTTATTTTTCCATTGCACAATTGGAAAAGGGTTATTCAGATTACTATTCTTTTAAGAACTGTTCTTTTGGGGAACCCAAAATGGTTTTAAGGCTCTAACTTGGTCAATCCTGATGAAAACATAAGATATTTCTGTTTAAATGCCATTTACGTCAGTCTCAGTGTTCAAAAGAATGGCACTTTTGTTTCCCACACTCTTTACCATGGCTTTTATTCTATCAGTTGTTTCAATATGGTAATCTAAAGATATCTCATGAGTAATGGACTGAGATCAGTCATAATAGTATAGTTACACAGAATATTACAGGCCGACTGTAGACCGTAAATTTGATGTAATTCACCACAGGGCAGAATGTTTCATACATGACAGATGCTAAAGATGAAGTGGTATAAACTTACCATGGGGACATTTAGTTCGACAGCTGGCGAGTATACATGGAAAAAGCTGTTAAAGAAAAACAAATAAAACTGATTTGTACATGAATACTATAAATGCTACTCATAAATATTGTCTACTTATATCAGGTTAAATCTTCTACTTTCTGCATTTGTCTTTGGCCTTTAATGTTTTTCTGTATTCTGTTGATCATTAAACCAGATGTAGTAAACTATAGGCTTACTACAGTGTTCAAACTTGAGTGTAAATGTGCAGTTGTACCCAAGGTGATGACAGCAAACAACCCAGCAAACACAGAACGTTCCCCTAACGTTCCCAAATGGTCCCATGTGGTTATTTTTTTGGGAACCAAACAAGAACGTTATAGGAACGTTCCATGTAGGTTATTTTTAGGTTCCATTTTTGGGGAACGTTCCCCTAACTTTAAGGGAAAGTTCCAGGAACATTCTGGGAACCAAAAACTAACGTTCCCAGAACCTAAATTTCTTTGCTGGGAAGCCTCTATGATCGCATCAGGCAAAAAAAAAAAAAAAAGGTTTGGTTACGCATGTGCCCTGCAGAAATAGTGAATGATAACATGATTAACTTAACCTAAATGTATTTTTGAAAGGAAGTAGGCTAAAGGTAAAAAAAACAAAAAACTTCAAAACATTTGCTGTAACCAACGGAAATTTTTTTTTTTTTGACTAAGTTTTAGGATTGCATAATCAGTTCAAAAACAAGTAAAATCACAATAAGTTCGACCCCAAATGAACTCTAATGATCGTGTGACACATTAAATAGAGGATACAGAGAAAAGTGCATGAGTTTAGGATTATTAAATTTACTAGGAAGGGCGTGCAGTTTTAAAGAGTCATTTGATGACGAACTGTTTTGTAGGTTTGCCAACCTGCTTGACAGCTTGTCACTTTAATTGCATATGCTTTCAATAAGAGTGTTTTAAAGTTAAAATCTATCATTAGATGTAAGCAAATCAGCTGACAAGATGAGTCAGAGATTGACATCTGATTTTATTCATTTATAAACAGACAGTTCTGTGTTGCCATATCGCAGAGGGAAAACAGTACAGTCCAGGGAAATTCTAGGAATAACGCCACTAGTTCTAGGGAAAATGCCATTGAAGGACAATCAATGGGATTGTGGATCTGGATGTTTGCATGGCACTCAGGGGACAATTCACATCTGCATGTAATCGTTTTTTGTCAAATTGCCTGAGATAAGGGTCAGATAAGAGATAGGTCACAAAATGGAAATTTCTCAACCCGAGAGAAACACCCACTGAAAAATTCTTATCATGTTTGTTTTTATGACCTGGTCACTACAGAAAACCACACAAAATGTACGGGGAAACAAGTTACGAAAAGCTGTGAGCTCATGTTGTGAGTGGGTAGGTTGGTTTTGCCATATCAGGGACCCATATCAAACCAACCAAACTGAATGTCCATCATATCCAGGGTTCACCTCACTGATCTGTTTTGAAAGATCCTCTTACAGATTGGTTATTTTTATATTGGTCATATTGTGGTAGAACTATTACAGCTCAAAGCTCTCCCTCTGTATCTGACGGCAGAAATGACTAGGTACAGATGAAGATTGCCAGTAATTGAAATGCTTTGTTGTCCTCTTTTACTAAAATGACTGGAAATTCTTGTGTGACTAAATATTGAAGTGCACTTGTTTAAACGCCTCTCAAAGGGTCAGTGTGCTGGAACTGAGAAACTGCCTCTTGGTTGAAACTCTTTCAATATATCTTAGCCTAGTGTGAATAATCAATAATAGTCAACTGATAAAGGCTGCATGCAAAACTTTTAACTAATCACTAAATGTCATTAAAGACCATGACTGCTATGGCATACAATTGTCTGTGTCTCAAAACCTAGTGAGCTGCCTTTCCAGACGGCATTTTAGCAGGAACCATTTAAACGGTATATGGTTGTTTTGAAGTTCTAAAAGTGTTTCCATTCGTTTTCTGGTGAACTAGAAAATTATAAATTCTGTGGAATTTGAATAAATACTTATGTGGCATCAAATTGTAACATTGTAACATGTTGGCGCTAATTGGAACCTTTATTTTGAAGCTCACTTAGTCTTGAGACACATCCTACACAGAGTTATGATTTATCCTAAACTCTTAATAATCTTAGTAATAAACTAATATTATTGAAAAACGTCTAGTCGAAAATAGAAAGAAAAGCCAAACTCACCAGATAAAAGAGCAGAATAAAAGTGCTTCTTGTAGAGGTAGATGGTGTCATGATCAACACAGATGCAGATTCTGAGCGCTGGAGTAAATGTCATTCAGTTTAATGCCTTTATATATTCGCGTCGGAAGATCGACCAATGACAGTGAGGAGGATTGGAAGTGACATATCAACTGTTGTATAGCCCACATAGAAAGACCGCATATACACATTATTAGTATAATTTAATTGGCAAGCTTTTTATTATGTACATACCTTATCTTTACACATGTATTAAGATTAATTCAATAACGGTTGGATTTTATTTTACAGTCCTGTTCCCCATAATACTATGTTCTTATTATAGTAATTGCAATATCTAGGAACTAACCCTGAACCTAACCTTAAGTCCTTATATTTTCCCAGTAATGTCTACACTGTAAGTAGTAGTAGTACACATTAGTGCATGTACTGTAAAATAAAGTGCAACCTCAATAATCGTATAGTAATGTGTTTTGCATCAATTGTATAAACATTAAGTTCAATAGGTTCAGTCAAATTCTGCATATTAGCAACATTTAGTAAATAATGTAAGTAATAAATATTGTAATGTGCAATTAAGCTTTGGCAAATGTGCAGTTTATTTAGTGAATATAAAGTGAATTAATGTAACTCAGTAATGTGCATTTAAATATGTGCATAATTGACCACATTTGAGTATTTAAAACCTGTGCATAGCCTACAAGACCACATTAAGCACTTACATTAAAGTTTTACTGTTCAGTGAACATTAAAAAACTCACAAGATGATGCTATGAAAACAGAAGTAACTGTTACACTTGATGTTCCAATTCATTTCTTTATTTGAAATTTAGAACAAAACAAGCGAACATCACCATGGTAGAAGTGATTCACACAAATGATTCATGTTTTTCATTATTACACAAACAAAAAAAGCAACTTGTTCACAAGCACTAGTTTCAGTAAATCCAGGAAATCCACTGGACGCAGACATATTCATGCGTTGAACCTTTTTGAATGCAACTTCTTCAGAGACGTCAGTAAAGTGTGTAAGAGCGGCTGTGGGGTTCTGGCCTCTTTGGGTCTAAATGCTGAAAGGCATATCGTGGCAAACGAGACACGTTTTGAAGCTGGTCAGAATGCTGGTGTCTTGATGCATTGGGCAGGGATGAATCCTAAAAATATGATTAAAAGTGATTGAAAGTTAACAAAAATATCTGAATATCCACAGCCACAAAGCCATGTTATTCTATATCTATAAATAACTTGCTTCCAGAATGAGTTTATTGTACACTAACATGTATATGCAGATGTGAAGATTGAAAGGAACAAACATTACAGATTTGACACACAAAATTTCCAATGCAACTGCAAGACAAACGTGACAATTTTTCTTCACAAACATTTCAGTCGTTGGCCATTCAAAGGAAAAGCGTCAGAATTCTGAATAAGATGAGAAGGTTTTTTTCTTTCAGGCTTTCCCAGGAAACTACAATTTGTTTTTATCTCTGTTTACTGACTGTAAAGTAAACCATAGATTATCTGATTTGCATGATGCCTGAAACACGAAATCACCCTGACACCAGAAGAATATGAAATGATTGTATAGCCATTGAAGCAGGTGCATTATTAAACATTAACAGTAAGATAATATGCACATTATCAACACTATTGTTTTCATATAAAGTGATCTTGAAATGCCATTAATAATGAACAAATTGACAACTATAAATATGTAGTAGTTGCAATGGTCGCTTAACTCCTGGACACCCTATAATGTCTCACCAGTTTAGTGTCAAGCCAGGATGAGGATGAGCCTCTCGTGACCGCATGTTTTGCCATCGAGCCCCGCAGATCCAGACTGCTCATCTGAGAGCCAGAGTTCAGGGTGGGATTGGACCAACCCGACAAACAGTGCTGGAAAATTCATATGTGCATGAGAATAAATAGATGTTCATAATCATCATAATGAATGATGTAGTCATTGTGATACAAAAACGATCAAACACTGAAAAATGTGGATTACCCATTAATAAAGCTGACGGGCACATAGCCAATGGCGATGATCTCAAAAGCCAAATATGTTTTTAAAATGTTTTTTATGCTCACCAAGGCTGCATTTATTTACACAAAAACACAGTAAAAACTGTAATATTGTGAAATATTACTATTAATTAAGAGAACTGTTTCTATTTTAATAGATTTACAAATTTAATTTAATTTTCAGCATCATTACTCCAGTCTTCAGTCACATGATCATTCAGGAATCATTCTAATATGATGATTTGCTTCTCAAGAAAGCTTTCGTGTTGTCAATATTGAAAAAAGTTTTTGCTGCTTCACATTTATGTGGAAACAATGACACTATTCAAACATTTGTGGTAAGATTTAAACATATACATTTATACTTTTATTTATCAAGGATTCATTTAATTGAAGTGACAGTGAAGACATTATAATGTTACAAAAGATTTCTATTTAAGAAATGCTTTTATAAATTTAAGAAATGCTATTCATTGAACCTCCTATTCATCAAAGAATCCTGAAAAAAAGTATGACCCTTTCCACAAACCTGTTAAGCAGCGCAACGTTCAGCACATTGATAACAATCAGAAATGTTTCTTGAGCATTTTCTTTGAAATGTTCTAAACTTTTGACAGGTACCGTATATGTTTATCAGTTAATGCTGATTTCCCAAAATGAAACTCACCGAGGGCAAACTCAGACTGTCAGAGGAATCAAAACTGCAGCGGCGATGGGATTTGTATTGGTGAGCTGGCAGAAGAGTTGAGCGAGGAATACTGACCCTGAAACAAACACAGAGAGACGGTCAGACACTGATACTCAAACAGTCACTCATTCACGGAGTAATACAAACCCAGTCTTGGAAACGGCAATTTTCTGAGCTGTAATGTAAATTTTCTGAACTGCACATTCATTTCTATCTATAACAGTTCTTATTGGGGGGGGGACATTACAATTTTAATCACTAAAGTAAACATTTTGTTTGAAATGGTATAAACAACATAATTTCCAAATATATTTCTAAAGTAAATGGCATATGCATTTTTCTCTTTCATAATTTTCAGACATCTTGATTTGTCATTGACCATTTAAAACAATTTAACTAAACCACTATTGACTATTCCAAACTATTTTAGATTTTTGTATGAAACCCTACAGTTCAAACGTTTGAGGGAGGAAGGATGTTTTAATGTTTTTAAAAGAAGTCTCTTCTGCTCACCAAGGCTGCATTTATTTGATCCAAAATACAGTAAAAAAAAAGTCATACTGTGAAATAGAAATATTATTACCAATTAAAAGAACTATTTTCTATTTGAATAACTTTGCAAATGTAATTTATTCCTGTGATCAAAGCTTTATTTTCAGCATCATTACTCCAGTCTTCAGGGTCGCACGATCCTTCAGAAATCATCCTTGCTGCTCAAGACACATTTCCTATTATTATCAATATTGATATGGAATTATTTTGTAACATAATAAATGTCTGTGGTCACTTTTGATCAGTTTAATGCATCCTTTCTGAATTAAGTATTGGCTTTAAAAAAATTCTGACCCCCAAACTTTTTAACGGCGCCGTATAAATAAGTTTAAAAAGAAATTGCATAAACCTGATGAAAGCAGGCTCTGTTTCAGTATGAGGGTGTTCAGATTTGGGCGTCTTGCACACCGGACAGGCGGCCTGTGCATCCAGCGGAACCGCAAACAGTCGACTGTTTATTCTGTAGCAGAACGTGCCTGTGGACCGAAGGCCAAATGAAAATGAAGACGTGCTAGTTCCTTCAAGACGTGCAAAATCAGCAGATCTCTTACAGTGATGCGTGTCTGCAGGCGCCTGCGGCTCTTCGCCATCAAGTGCAGGAGATACAAGATCAGCAACAGATGGAAGCCTGTGAAAAAAAACATAATTTGCATAATCAAACCAACTTTTGAGATGGAGGACTTGAGATGTCACAGAAGTATGCAACAAAAGCCTGTGTGTTACAATGATTTTCCCATGGTTAGGTGGTTTTAGACATCTAACCTTCATTGGATTATAACATAAATCATAATAAATCATTTAGACTGAAGACGCGTCTTTTTTGGCAGCACTTGATCCAGTAATACTAACACTTTCTCTTCGATTACAATTTTTTTGTAAAAATAAAAAAATAAAAAATCATATGTACTGCGTTAGATTAAACTGCGAAGGGTCATAGCACTTGCACATTGTTGTCCTAACTGCTTCTATTGATCTCATTTGTAAGTCACTTTGGATAAAAGCATCTGCTAAATGAATAAATGTAAATTTATCAGGGTTTCATTGACTAATGACACAATCTGCAGGACCGACCCTGATAACATGTTGTGGACACACTCGTCCCGGTTGACCTGGCGGAAGCTGCGGAGCTCGCTGAAGAACTGCCCAGAGCGATCGGCAAGAGAGCTCTCCGCGTCCAGGAGGCCTACAAACAAATCAGACCAAACGGTTTCCTTTACTGATTTCCAAACAGCACCTGCACGGAAAACTGTTGAGTTGAAACTAATTATTTAAACGTTATTCAAATAACTTACCTGCTATCCAATCATAGCCCAGTAAAGGCTGTATGTGTCTCTCTGAAACAGCATCCAGTCCAGCAGGCGTTGCGCTGTCAGTCTCTCTCTGCAGTCCCAAGAACAGGAAAGGAAAAATACACAGTTCACATCTGGTACTCTTGAAATGAAAACACGATGTAGCAGATGGGGATTTCTTTCTTTGTAGGTGCTTTTTTCACTTCTTTAGAAATCATTATAAACCAACAGATCTCCATTAGATTAAGTACCTCTTTTTCCTCTACTGTGCGCTGGTCACATGGCGCCATCTAGCATGACCCAGGTTTTATCAGTTGACCATGCTGTCTTTTTGAAAGTCTTGATGTTGAAGTACACATACCCGGTCACTCTCCGCTGTGAGAGGTGCAGATTTGGGCAGCGTCAGTCTCACAGATCGGCTCTGTCCCATCCAGCGACTGTTGCCTGTGTCCTGCAGTAGTGTGCTGTACGTGGACACCTCTGAACTTTGCTTGTGTTTGGGTTTATGTTGGTCCAGTGTGGGGTCTTCACAATGTTCAGAAAGTTGTTCATCTGAAGATACAAAGACATTTTATCAGCAAAATTTGATAACACACACACACACACACACATATACGCGTATGTGTATACGCATATGTGCACACATATACGCATGTATGTGTATATATATGTGTGTGAGCGTGTGTGTGTGATACACACACATATATATATATATATATATATATAATGTACACACACATATATCTTATATAAACATAAATGTTTAATACTAAATGTTCAATAATGTATATATATATATATATATATATATATATATATATACTATTACAGTACTATTAGAGTACAGCATCATTACTGAAAATGACATTATCCAGCCTTCAATTGTCACATGAGCTCTCAAAAATCATTTAATAGTTATTATCAATGTTGAAAACTTTCCAATCGTTGTGCTGCTTAATATATTTTTGGAACCTGTGATACTTTTTGATGAATAAAAAGTTTAAAAAAGAGCAGCATTTATTAAAAATCTAAATGTTTTCTATGATTTCTTTACAAAAAATAATAGACATGAACATGATAAGAAGTTTAATGTTCTGACCGGATATTATGACGGGTTTCACTGTTATTGGTGAAGAAGGTGAAGCTCGCGCAGCACGCGCACCGTTTCTCTCCGTTAAAGGCGCTCGACGCGGGACAATCTTGACGGTAAACGCTTCGTACACAGAGCGGTGACTATGGTCTTCCTCGTCCGGCCATGAGAGAGTCATTTGATGGAGTTTTTCGGTTTGTTTCTTCAGTTTCTTCAGTAAATCTTTGTTCTGCTTTCGTAAAGCGTCTATCTGCTCGAGCGCGGCCATTCCATTGCCATAGCAACGGGGGGAAAAAACAGACGTGGAACTGATTAAACACACAACATCGGGTACATTTACCTCGTTGGAAGCTAAATTCTAGTTTATTAAACCATGTTGAGTGACTGTGAAATATGCTAAAATAAGATATTCTAAACTTCCGCCACAAGCGTAAAACGGTCAAACTCGAACAGTGCACGGAGAACAGTGATTGGCTTGGCTGAGTTGGCTCCGGACATTTCCCACAATGCATTTGTGTAACCATTATTTAAAGGGATAAGCACATCTATCCATCTATCCATCTATCTATCTATCTGTCTATCTGCCTGTGTCTAAAAATGTTAGCCTATTTGATTGTTTTATAATTGTGTTATACTTTTAATTTTATCTAATGTTTTTTTATTACCAGTTCATCTAATTTTATTTAAGTCATGCACAACAATAAAAACATTAATTGCTGGTCATTTTATTTAGGAGCCACAGAAAGAAAAACAGAGAAGAAAAAATATCAGCATCTGACATTTACATCTTGTTTAAATAAATCCTCTTGCTTACACCACAATCAAAAGAACATTAGAGGCCACACACCTACAGCATTGGCAACACTACACAAAAATTTGCATCTCTGATACTTCATATTTATTTGTGCATTAGTTCATGGGTCTTGTGTTTTGATTCTTAAGTGTTAGTGCTGTCCAGACATAATGTCAGTAATCAAAGCACAGCGTGTGACAGCTAGTGAGGACAGTAATGATATGGACGCAGTGCAGACTAGTGTAGGCGCAGTAGCTCTCCATATTCAGAGCACGTATCTAATGTGTCCAGGCAAGTGCAATGTCATTAGACTGACCACTGCACTGTTGTGTTGCATCCCATTAACTTTAAACAGTGCTGGTCGTGGAGTCAGGTCACCTCTAACCGTCCCTATAATTTCTGGCTTCACAGTTTGTTCTGTGGACAATTAATGCATGCTGCTTGAATACTTCATAGCTCATTAATGAGGGATCGTGTATCACAGCTAGGGAGAAAAACAAACATGATGTGGACAAGATGTAAATAGTGGAATAATTCAAAATAGGTTGCAGTAACAAACAGAGCATTTTGGGCGTAAGAAAACAACAGTTAAACTAATTAGATTCACGACTTAATGCGATTGTAAAATAAAGTCTGTTATTTGCATGTGTGTTTGTGATATTCCAACAGAGGGCAGTATTTGGCTAATTAGACAACATGTTATGGTGAATGCCTGGATTTCTGTAGGCCTCTTTTGTGTTTAAATAACAGGCTGAAATCTTAAGCATGCTCAAATATTAAATATGAATTTCAAGGCATAACATTTTAACAGAATAGGAAGATTTAGCATGAAAATGTGAACTTGTCAGAGTGAAAAAGTCGAGTCAACCCGATAAGATCAGCAGGGGCGGTTGCTGTACAGGACAGGTATCCTGATATTGAACAGGCTGTGAATGCACTGATAAAAGAGCACGTTTGGGTCGATTGTTTCTGCAATGTGCCAGATAGAAGCTGGATGTTATTAAGATAAGACGGATTGGTCGGGTAGATGAACAGACTCCAACCGATCGAGTGCTGTTGAATCTAGCAAGAACACACTGGATGACGAGCACATGCAGGGCAACAAGGTCTAGCGGTTTGGCATTATCAAAATCACTGCAGTATAAAACAACAGTAAAGTGGCTGTAATGATGCTAAAGAAAAATCCACAACATGCATTTTCCGGAGAGGGGTCAACCTCTACACAAGGGAATTCATGCACTTCCTCGCATTGCCTTGGAAACATGGGCAGTAATAACATGTTAGCGGACGCCTAAAGTACAGCATAATTATTTTGTTGTGCATGTGATTAAAAGTGCTACTGCAAGGCGCTTTTGGGAAGTGCAGCTTCGCGGTTAAAGATCCTGGCTAATAACCCGAGTGTTGTGGGTTGGGACCCTGAGACCTTGAGCAAAGCACTTTGTTGTACTAGGAGAATTGGAGTCACTTTGGATCTGAAAGAGTCTGCTAAATGGCAAAACCCTTCTGAGAGTTTTTTTTCTGTGGTCACTTTTCGAAAATAAGGTTTTATATAAAACCCTATGGTTCTTGATTTAGAACCCTTTGTGCCAAAAAGGATAAGGAAAAATGTTTGCGTAATACATGTTTAACAGGCTATTTCATTTTTTTTCTAGCGATTAAAATATGCTGTATGTTTGATTCATAACATTTAGATGAATTAATTGAGTAAAAATTATTAATTAATAATTGTATTTTGATTTCTTTTTATATAACAGGTGGTTGAAAGGGCTGAAAAATAAGAGGGTTTTGAAAGATTTTTCAGTGAAATAATGTGCATCAATAAAAAACACAATCTGATTCAATCAGATTCACAATCTGACCAAGAGTATGAATTAAGAAAGCAAGAAAGGTTCATTTGATTCTTGTTCTTCACAGTATTTTGACTGCTTAGCTTACAGAGTTTAGCCAATTTAAGACTAAGGCTATTTTAATTCTTGGTTATTCACAAACTAATTGGCCAAAGAAAAAGTTCGGTTCTGATTACAGGGTGTACTTTGACTGATGGCCTCTCGCCGTCTCCTGGTTTTGCACCTTGTCTGATGAGTTCAATTCGAGCAGTAAATCTCCTGAAGGGAACATAGCAGTCGATCAGGATTGGAATGTGTGTGTGATGTGTGTGATGGAGGGCAGGTCACCACACCATGACCAGGGCTCATGAATCTGCCAAGAGCTGCTTGCACAAAAGATGGACGTCTTCAGCATTCGTGTCGCTCACCTCCAACAAGCAATTCCTTATCTTTAACTCAAGCCATCATAGTAAGTCGAATTGATTTGTTGTGTTAATTTGGTAATTTTGTGCATATATTCACCTAATATGGAAATGCATTTGGTTATGTGAAACAATCTGGCTCATTTGAACATAAATTTGGAGGAATGTAGTATAGTATATTACGTTATAATAAGTTTCTTTTAAGTGCAAATAGTTCAAATAAAATCATGTGCAAAATTTTCTACATGTAGCCTATTGAGCAATACATAATTGAATGCAGTTACTGAAACAGACAAAAAAGGTTATACACATGTACACACACACAAGCTTTTTTGAGTTAAAATAGCATAATGTGCTATTTTACAGGCAAGAGGTTTGATATAACATTCATTCTGACAAGTTATGTTTGTTTAAATCACCAACCCTAGTAATAAACTTCATTGCATAACTCATCCTGCATCATTTGTGCTACATGAATGATATCTCAAATCATGACAAGAGCGGTATGTTTACTTTTCTAAGCAATCAGACTTTTTTCTTTTTTTTTTTACCTTACGGATGATAAAATGCATGAAAACTCCTTGAAGTTAAAGTGAAACTTCACCTAGAAACCATCCACAAGTCAAGTCAAGTCAAATATATTTATATAGCGCTTTTCACAATGCAGATTGTATCAAAGCTGCTTCACAGTATCAATCAAAACAACTTAACACAACACCCTAGCAACCACATAGTAATGCCCCGGCAACCACCCATAACATCCTAGATGCTCATGAGTTTTACAAGCACGCACCACTCACATTTTCTCTGGAAAATGTCAAAATCCAGTTTGATTTTCACCATTTAAACAGCATTTGCCCGAGTGTTGACATTAATATTCTGCTGCACTGCACTGATTTCCTGGAACCAAGATGCTTATTAAACGTACATTTCCAAGAATTTCCAAGCGGTGTCGTTCGCCTTTGCACTTTAATCCAATGTAGCACACTAAACTCTTATTCAAATAAAACCTCTCCTGCACATAGGCTGTAATGTGAAGTAGCTGAATCGTGAACCTGCGGCCTCTAATGTGACACGAAGCAGAGATGAATGCTCTTGGTCTCAGATGTCTGCTTGCACTTATTACTGGCTTCATGGCTTGTCATTTGAATGCTCAGGCACCTGCAGGCAGACTGAGGACTCGGCTCTTCTTGGCAAAACGTGTCTAATTGTGTACCAGCGCAGGGAGAACAAATTCAGTCATTAGAGATTTATTTGCCATGCTGTGTAAGACCGGGGATTGAGTTCGCTCAGGTAAATACTTCACTGTCTCAATGATTAGGAACATAGAAAAAACAAGCTTTAAAAGCTTTTTAATTAAGCTCTTAAGGCGGAACTCGTATCTTAAAAGAGCAGCTTAGCTGATATTTGTTAAAAGTCCATTATTTAAATGAGGTTTCTGCTGATGAACTAATATTTATTGCAATGATATTTGGTTTTCTGAGTAATGCTTGTTCTTTGGTTGTTAAATAATACAATAATGCATATGAAATAGTTTTTTTTTACTGACATGTTGATTTGAATTGGTCAAATTTAATAATTTGATGCTTATTGCTTTTTATTAATATTATGTTTTTTTATTATGTGTTGAGATTTGCACAATTCGGGTGTGTAATTCCCACTTTTCACAATCCAATGCAAGTCCCGTCTCACATTTTATTTCCAGTTGGATGTGTTGTTTCATTTAGAAATGCATCACATTATCAAATGCATCATATTGTGAATGGTAATTCACGTTGATTTTAAAGGTGAAGTGTGTAAATTCTGCACCATATTTCTGTCCTAAAATGTAAATTAGGGCAACGGCAACCCATTTTGTATGGGTTTGTTCAGATCAGTAAAGGAATAGTTCACTGTCATCATTTACTCACCCTCAAGTTGTTTCAAACCTGTATGAGTTTCTTTCTTCTGCTGAAAACAACAGAAGATATTTTGAAAAATGTTGGTAACCAAAAAGTTGATAGACCCCATTGACTTCCATAGTAGGGAATAAAATACAGGTTTGAAACAACTTGAGGGTGAGTAAATGATGACAGAATTTTCATTTTGAGTTGAACCTTTAATAATATGCTTACTTTAGCAGGCAGCACTAAACTGAATACATTTGGAAATATATATATATATATTTTTTTTTTTTCAGAACTGAGCATAGACACACTCATCTTGTTTCTATATCCGTCTAAACCCGAGTAGAGATCACCCTGCAGAAGTTCATCATCTTTAATGAACGACCGTAATTAGCAGCCATTCACCCATGTTCCCTATTGTGAGCTAAAGGTTGTTCTCATTCTATTCTGGTCTCTAGCATTTATCCCTCGACTTGTGTTATGATGGGCTAACTGATATGGACAGCTGGGCAGTTCTGCACCAGTGCTGATCGTCACCACCGGTGGCTCTCGCTTTCTCTAATATCAGCTAATTACAGTGGTTAATCAGGCTGGTAATGAGTATGGGCACCATGCCATTTCAATCTGACACCAGTGGGAGTGAAGCTCACTTCCCTGCCAAGCTGATGTCAGTTCCTGCCAGCTCCCCGACTGCGCTGCGGTCTTCAGTCCACCTGGCCTGTGAATAATGAGAGGCCGGCGGACATTAACCTGTGCTGCTCTTCCAGATTTGGACTACCTCTGTTTAACAGGTGTTGTGGGTTGAAATAAAGACGGCTAATTTAAAAAAAATGTTTTATTCTGCTTCACTGTAATACTGTTAACAAACCACATAATTCTAATTCTAAGTGTTAAACATTGGCTCGTCATAACTCACGCAGAGGAACAACACACACACACACACGTTGTGTTTTCATGTATTATGGGGATCTTCTGTCCCCTTACACTAACCCTATAGCCAAACCTACCCATCACACAAAACTTTTTGCATTGTTACATTTTCAAAAAATAAAATAAAACTATGATTTATTAGCTGTTTTCCTCATGAGGACGCAAAATTGTCCCCACAAGGACAAAGATTTAAGATATTGCCATCTTGGGACATTATGTCCCCATAATAGGGTTTACCAGGCCACACATACACACACATACATATATTACTGATACCGTCTAATTGACCCTCCTCTGAAAGCCCCTCTTGATTTCTCCTAAAAACACCCATCATCAGGCACAAGCGTCTCTCGATCGCCCCTCCTCCTTTACATCCCTCCTTCTCTCTCTTCCTCTGCATTTTCCTCACTCACTCACTCGCTCCCTCACTCCCTCACTCACTCACTCACTCACTCACACACACACACACACACTCTCAGTCAGTCAGTCAGAGGAACATCAGAACAGACAGCTTCCCCGACACCCAGCGGTCGGACGCTGCTTCATTTCACCACACACCAGCTCTGGGTGCAAACTCAGAAGGGGTGTTTGTGAAATTGAAAGGCGTCCTAACAGGGCAAACAAGGACTCCATGATCAGAGAGGTACGGCTTCACGTTCTACAGCATGAGGGTGTTTTGTGTTGGAATAGTTTTTCTGTAGTTTACAGGTGGAGTTATGTGCTGAGATGATGGATGCGAACGGCTGTTTGTAAAAGGACTTTATTTAATGATTCACTGATTTTGCACATCGATTATTGAGTTATTGTTTAGAGTAATGCAGATTGTTTTCTGTGCTGCTTTCTGTTTTCTCTTGAAGATTGTTTGATCAAAGGCATTGCTGCAGGGACTCTACAGCATCATTTACTCTCAGCTCATTTTCTTAACGCACACATGCAGATGAGCTGCACTTACAAGTGCTTCCCATGATACATACAAATTGCACGCATGACAGTTACAATGAAATGAGTGTGACATGCTGTACTTCATTTAAAACTCTTTTAAACAATTTATCACTGCTAAATGTACAGTTTTTATAATCTCTAATTGCAATTGACAGATAACCTGCAGAAAAGCTAAACTTATATGTGGGCATTTTATTGATAACTAACATGAACTATAACAATGAGGAATACATTTGTTACAGTATTTATTAATCTTTGTTATTGTTAATAAAAATCCAGCTGCTCATTGTTTGTTCATGTTAGTTCACAGTGCATTAAATAATGTTAACAAATACGACCTTTGATTTTAATAATGTATTAGTAAATGTTGAAATTAATATAAACTAAGATTAATAAATGCTGTAGATGTATTGTTCATTCTTAGTTCATGTTAACTAAGGTCACTAATGTTGACTAATGAACCTTATTGTAAAGTGTTACCATATATATATATATATTCAAAATACAAATGTGATTCTACAGATTTTTCCCATATAGTAGTTTAATGCAAATAGTCTCTTCAATGATAGTGTGTACACATACACACTGTCAGGAGACATATGTACATGTGTGTTTTTATCAATATGGATTATTACAATCAAAATGAGAGCTTTAAAACAAATGTGACTAAAAATGCAATAGAAAAGCAACTAATTTCTATGAGACTGTTTTCTAAGATTATTGTTCAGCCTTCAGACATCAAATGAGTCCGGAAATTAAACATTTTGCAGGAAATTTATCAGCACTTTCCAGCTTCCAAGACAGAAAAAGTGCTGATGCTGACATGAAGCAAAAACTCTTTTCTAAAACCACAGATTACATGTATTTCATGATCTAGCCATCATTAAAAATTAAACACAACAAAGTTGTTGCTCTTCTGAGGGCATTATTATTACAATAACATAACCACCAATAGATCAATAGCCTACATTAACTTTTATCAGCTACACAGCCTCATGTTTTGCTGCCTATGTCTTTAAGTCAATTTACTTTCTTAATATGCATTCTTGGTTCGTTTGTTAACGGTTTACCATGGCGGGTTATTCAAAAGAAAGAAAGAAAGAACAAATCAAAACAAGCTCCACACTTTCAGCTGGTGTCATGACTATAGTGAAAACCCTGGACTTGTTGTAGCAAACGCGCATTCAGATTCGCACCAGTCTTGTGTGTGATGCCCTCTTTTCAATCCAATCAATCAATGCATTAAATCACCGCCTCACACTTTTGTACTGAATGTGTCGTTTCATAGGAATGATACCATATTATCAAAGTAAATGCATAGCCTAGGCCTACTATATAGCCAAATATATATATATATATATATATATATATATATATATATATATATATATATAGGCTATATATATATAGCCTACTCTATAGTGTAATCGTCATAAAATAATTTATATAGGCGATATTAAAAAGTCAAAGACTGGAAAAAGTGAAAATCGTGGTGGGTGTATTTCTAGTCATGTGTATATCACGTGTACTCCTAATTCTCAGTGAAATCTCTTAACGAGTCTCTCATTCAGTAGCAGCTACCGCATTAAAACCCGTTGTTTCTGTGGAGGTAAAAGTGTGAAGCAGGATCCACTGATGCTCCACCTGTGGCTCAGACACACTCAAACACTTCGATCTCTATTCCACAGCTCCAAGAATGGGAAAATCAGAGAGCCAAATGGACATCATGGAGAAAACCAGTAAAGCGAGGAAGCATCGCTGGACTGTGGTGGAGATCGGACTGTCTGTCATTGTTCTTCTGATGAGCTGTGCTCTGGCTGGACTCATAGTGCTCTACACGTCAGCTCTGAGAGGTGGGGACGTCACAGTCATATTCAAAACACTCCAAAAATACGACAAACATGCTCATCTTTGTACGAAAATTTTTATTTTATTTATTTATTGTCCACGTGGAGCAACTCGGTGAAACCTTTCTTTTGAAGAACTTTCTAGAAAACCAGAATGAAAAAAGAGTTTTAATTATTAATGAATTATATAAAACTTAGTTTATAAAACCTATAAACTTAATATATAGGCTATATTAAATAAATTATAGCTATATTACATAATGTAGGCTATATTTAAAAAAAATATATAGCCTATCAAAACAAGGTAGGCTACTGTATGTTTTATATATATATATATATATATATATATATATATATATATATATATATATATAGTCTATATATATAGGTAGATAGCACAACTTAAGTGTATGGAGTTATCATATAGTGATATACATTTTCACATAAATATAAAATGTAGAATTAGTCAAAATCAAATGGTTCTCACTTCCAATTATACTCTTTAAGATCTTGCATTTTCTTTTATATTTCAGAGCGTTTTAACATAAATGAATCTTCAAAAGGTAAAGTATGCTTTTAAGTTGATCATAAATATATTTATCGGATTTTTATCCACACCGTTCGTTTAAATCTGCTGTTTTTTATTTTACTTTGAGTTTTGCCCTGCCATAAATTCTGTATAATCCCTCCATATACTGTACAATATATTTGCACATATAGTATACATATACTACACATATGCACTATTGAAACACTACGATTGAAACCAACCACAGTGTCAGGTTTACAAAATGTTTTTCTCATGGCTAACTTTTGGTAAGTGAATGAACAACTGAAGCTTTATTTCAATAAATTGCATTATATTACATGCTAGGCTGCACTGTTAAGCTGAAGCAATAAACTCTGACTATAGAGCTGGACTTTTGAGTGGATTATGTCACATGATCTCAGTCAGACATTAACCTCAATTGTGTTGTTTATCTCACCACATCACAACAGGGCTGAAATATACATCAAAAGCTGACAGCAATGTCTGTACAACCCCACAGTGTGTCACTGCCGGTAATGTCTGAAAGCTTTCCTTTTATATAGCCTACCATGTCAAAACTTATATTCTAGATCTGAAATCATTTCTTGATTCATGTCAATGCCACAGCGGCCCGACTGCTCCAGAACATGGACCCCAGCGTGGAGCCGTGCCAGAACTTCTATCAGTACGCATGTGGAGGCTGGATCGAGCGGCACGTCATTCCCGAAACCAGCTCACTCCACAGCGTGTTCAATATCCTGAGAGACGAGCTGGAGATTGTGCTCAAGGGTGGGTTACGTCAGCTTCACACAAACACCATGAGTGTTATTTCTTTTAAACAGCTTCGTCTTGTTGGTGCCGATTCATTATCTCACAGGAGTTCTGGAGATGGAAAGTAAGGATGACAGAGAGGCCTTCAAGAAAGCCAAAACGCTCTACAGCTCATGCATGAACGAGAGTGAGTACACAACGCTGTGATCGGCGTGTACTCTATTATATTGTTTCTGTTATGATTTACCACTACTCGTAAAAAATAGGATTTACTTTGAAAACCATATAATTGCAGAGAAATGTATCACATTGAATTAAACATGTTATTTTGCACTAGAAAGACTGAAATAGTATTTTCTTGTAAAACATGCTACAGTCGTTTTATTTACAACTTCGAAAACAAATTATTTTACACGTATATGTGCAATTTCATAAATCACTGCAGATGACATGATGGAGTTTCATGGCATTCTCATTTGTATGTGTTTGGGATAAACTTAATGAACACATTGTGTTTTATACTGTAAATCAATGTGTTCTATATTGCAATGCCATTTTTGAATCTGCTACATTTAGCAATGCTTTATGGGATGAGTTCAAATGGCTTTGAATGAAACACTGTAATGTTATGATGAATCTCAAAGCTGGTTAGTTTCAGGGTTATTATAGTTGACTAAAACTATGACTATTAAAAAGATTTGAACCAACTTGGCCTCGTCTCTCTGCTTCCCCCTGCAGTTCTGATAGAGCAGCGCGACTCGCAGCCTCTTCTCGGGCTCATTGACAGCATTGGCGACTGGCCCGTGGCCTCTGAGGTCTGGAACGGCACATCAGGTACTGGAGATAGCGCAGGCCGTCTCTAATTCACTCGCGCAGAGAATGGCAGCATCTTGAGCTTATCTAAATGGGATAAATGCAACCGCTCCAGCCGTGCTGTCGCTGGGTTTAGATAAGGCGCTGGACTGATGGGAAAGTCCAGTGGTTTCACAGAGCAGTGGCCGTCCTGCTCATCTGTCATGTGCAGAGGGAGATAGAGCCCCGTCGAGGAGGGTGAGAGGACGAGACTGTGACCCGCCGTGATTATTGGCACTGTGCCTCATTATAGACCATGAGAGAGGGCAGAATAATTCAATGTAATAGAAGAAGATCGCTGGAATAGAATTTACATATGCAGACATCAACCCAAACACACACTCTGGCCTTTACTGACAGATTTATTATGTGTCTTTAAAGCAATGGACAGGTAATTAATGCCATTGGAGACGTTTAACCCTGGCCTTTGGGAAACCAGCCTGTGATTATGTTTTACTGCATCTACTAGTGTCCGTGTGATTGTGTTAACAAAGGGCAATTTGGTAACCTTCTCTGGTTTTTATAGGTCATTTTTAAAATAGTTTCTTCCCAGAATTTTTAATAAAAGAGAAATTGACCAGTAATGATGTGCAATGCAGTCATTTGGCATCATTTGTGGTTATTAAAGTCATTGAAACAATGTTTGCAACTTATTTTTTTACTGATGCATTTCTATGTGAAACAAGAAAAATGTAGGACCTGATTGTGTCCATTGGGAATTAACTGGATTGTGAAATGGAGAATGGAGCCACAAATGAGAAAGCTGGCTGAAAAGTAAAGTCATTTCAGTGTAAAATATATTTGTTTTAATTGGAAAACCTGCACTGATGAATCACATGCAAGAAATGTGTATTTATAGGATTTCATGTTGCAAGATCCTTTAAATTGCTTTTACAAATACAATGTTCTTTCCTGTTTTGATTTATTTCCAGATTAAGAGGATTGTTCTTTTTAGTGAAATATGAGACAAAAATGCGTTTGATCTTAGCATTTATTTTACTTGTCAAAGTATTCAACTGACAATTAATTTCATTGCATTATCATGCTACAAAATGAATATAAAACAATGCGGCACGGAAAATAACGGGGTTTCCTAAACTATTAAAAAGCAGTGCAGTTGGACACAAAATGTATTCTGTGTGAACCAGCAGCCCTACTTTTATATTTACTTTATTGAAGTCAAGAGTTCAGTAAGTGAGTGCTTTCTTGATTCAGTTGCCATACTGACAGATTCGATTCTTCAGGCTAATTCAAACTGTCAACAACTCTTTTTTTAATTATTCATAAGAATCGACTCATTTGTTCACGAATCAAACCACACAGATCGCGCACCATTCTCATAGTTTGAAAACTGCTGAAATAGAGTAAGAACTAAACATAATAAACTCATATTTGCGAAAAATAAATAAATAATTATAGCTAGTAGTTATAAAGCATATAGATTGCCTCAAAGCGAACAGACATGGACTAAAAGCCACAAAACTTTGATCTTACAGAGCAAGCGTGGAGCCTGGAGGACACACTGGCTGTTCTGAACGCTCGGTACAATAAGAAGGCCGTGCTTGAGATGTTTGTGTGGCCAGATGATCGCGACTCCAGCCGCTACATTATCCATGTAAGTTATTGAACATCCTGTGTAATTTACATTTATGTATGACTAGCAAAAATCTCATAGTAGGCTACTTTTACCATGTTTTTGGACATTTCTTTCCATGTTTTCTATGCCACACATCTAAAGCGCGCATCCAGAAAGCTGTGTCTCTCAGTCAAAGTGCAAATACTAAACTGAGCTCTCTTTCACGTCTTCTTGCACTTGAGTGAAGAAAATTCAAATTCACACAAAATGATGTCAAAAATAGCGAGTATCCTAGTAAACATAGTCGGTTATTTCTCAATTGAACGTAAACAATTAAGAAAGTAAAGAAGTGTGTACAGTATCCACATATTAGATCCGTGCATTCACTCTTAAAGTGACAGCAGCCTAATATTTCTGCTTCTGTCTGTGTTTCTAATGTTAATTAAACAACAAAGGATGAAGAAAAAATCACTCGCTACTCTAGACTGAATGACTTTTGTAACTTTAATAAGGATGTTTAATTTATAACAATGAAGTCTATGCAGTGTTATTTTACATTTGCTGACTTAATTACATTTCTGTACCTGAAAAACCTGAAAAGCACTGTTTGTTTTATTATCACTGTTTGTATCTTAGTTATTGTATTAATTTGTCACCGGCCATTGGCAGGTGTGGCAAAAAGTTAGTTTTAGGCCCTGTGTATATGGTAATACCATTTTGGTTGTACTGTATAGAAATACCATGTTCATCATGGTACTACCATAGTCTTTTGTACGTGTATGATGGTGCTACTATGGTTTTCTGGACGTGTACCTATAAGCATTACCATGATTTTGGACATACATTTAAAGAATAGTATATAAATATGGTAATCATTCAGCATCATGGTGTTTATCAAAGTAGCATGGTATTGCTTTTTGATGTCCTGGTAACCACATCATCAGTACTTGTCAGTTTGATAGATTGGTTGTTTTAGTGGCACATCACCTTTGAAAACACACAGTGGGTAATTGCAGTTTATTTTACATAATACACCCTTGATTAAAATGCCATTTGGAACATGAGTTAATGAAACCGAGTGTGATTTTATGTTGGTTTAATTATGAACAGAGCACTATTGGATGATCTCATGCACGCCGCACTTAAAAGCAATGCAGATAACGAATAGAAGATTGTTTGTCATGACAAATTATTTGATCATTTAACTACGTCTTTCTGATTGCACAGGTTGACCAGCCAGCACTAGGAATGCCTTCAAGAGATTATTACCTCAGCGATGGGAATTATAAGAAGGTACGTTGTGTCATTTTGTGAGAGCCATGCTTTCGTTATAATTACATGAATCAGCAGATCCTGCGTGGTGTTTGTGGGCAGGTGCGCGAGTCCTACCTGGAGTTCATGGTTTCCATGGCGAGGATCGCACGAGAAGACAGGAACTTGACCCAAGATGAAGAGCGCGTGTGGGAGGACATGACTCAAGTGTTGGAGCTGGAGACAGACATCGCTAACGTGAGTTTAACTGGAGATGGTAAAGCACAATAACACGCTCGAAGTTGGCCAGAGTGTCTGAAATGGGTTCTGGTGCTGTAAATGTCATACGTTTGCGTCTGATTTCTGCCCTGTGCTTCAACAGGCTACCTCACCTGCAGAAGAACGCAATGACATCACCGTGCTTTACAACAAAATGTCACTGAGAGAAGTGCAGCAAGCTTTCAACCTCAATGTAAGTGCGGAAAAGCATGGGTTTTTTAAAGGAGCTGTATGTAAGAAATTTATTTCAATTAATCATAAATTTACCCTGATATGTCACTAGACATTAAGAAATCATGTTCATTTCAAATACTTATATCACTGACAACAGTAGTATGGCCAGGATATTGTCATCTAAAAAGTGAAGTTGCAGCCCTCAACTGATGTTGATGTTGTCATGTTGTGTTTTGATCTGAGTGCCGCCCTCCACCGATCGACCAATCACGGAGTCAGTAGTGTTGCTGCATCCGGGTTGCCAGCTCTGCTCTAGTTCCCACAGCTGCAGATAATAACGTGTCGTAATCGGATCCTGCAGCATATCTGGCAACCTCGAGTCAGTAATTTGAAAGTGATTGCAGTACCAGTTTTGGCCACAATCTTACATACGGCTCCTTTAATGAAAGGGGATTTTTTTTACTTTTACACTTGGCCCCCCTCCGTCTTTAGTGTAGTCAATGAAAACTGCTCCAGTAAAAGCTGTTATAATAATACACTACTGTTCAAAAGTTTGAGGTTTCTGTAAGATTTTTCTCTTCTGCTCACAGAGGCTGCATTTATTTGATCAAAAATACAGTAAAAACAGTAATATTGTGAAGTAATATTACATTTTTTAAATATTTCTATGAGAATATATTTTAAAATGTAACTTATTCCTGTGATCAAAGCTGAATTTTCAGTGTCACGTGATCCTTCAGAAATCATTCTAATGTGATGATTTGATGCTCAAATCATTTGGTGCATTTAACATTATAAATGTCTTTACTGTTGCTTTTGATTCATTTGATGCTGAATAAAAAAATATATATATTTGTTAAAAGTCGTACTGACCCCAAACTTTTAAACAGTCTAAAACTGAAGAGAAATTATGGTTGTTAATACAAAAAATAATTGTGATGAAAGGGATAGGTCATCCTAAAAATAAAAATTCTGTCCTTAATTACTCGTCCTCATGTTGTTCCAAACCTGCAAGACTTCAGTTCATCTTCAGAAAACAAATTAAGATATTTTTGATGAAATCTGAGATCTTTCTGTCCCTCCATTGACAGCTACACAACTACCATTTTGACACTTCAAAAAGTTCATTAAGATATCGTAAAACTAATCCAAATGAATTGGGGGGTTAGTCCAAATAGTCTCCAAAGAGTCCAAAGAGACTTGATCAGGTTATATGATGAACATAATTAATTTAGGCTTTTATTCACATATAAACATTGATCATTGATTTCTGTCCCTTCATGGTGCTCTCATGGACGGGTTTGGAACGACTAACTAATGAAAGAATAAACATTTTTGGGTGAATTATCCCTTTAATGTCATGATTTCCACATGTCTTTAGAAGCTGGAATATAAATGTAATAACGTCAAATTTGACCACTTTTATATATTATAGTTACAGTTTTTTTATATGATTGTTGATTGTTTTTGCACATTCCCACAAACCCCTGTTGATCCAGGAACATATTCTACTTCTCCAAATGATCGTTGTTTTCTCATCAGAGCACATATGCTTCTTGTTTCTCTTTATGAAATGTCAGGGCTTTAATTGGACGCGCTACATCCAGGGAATCATGTCCAGCGTGTCAGTTACGGTGCGACCGGAAGAGCCCATGGTTGTGTACTGCTCACCTTACCTGGAGAAGCTCCGCAACGTTCTGTCCAAGCACAGTCACAGGTGATGTTCTTACGTGACGCTGAGTTAATTCTTCATTGTCATGTCAATTATGGTCATCCAGAAGAAATACATATTGTTCAGTGGTTTCAGAGATCAGACAACTTAAAAGGTGAACGTCCCACTGAAGTATCGACTTTGTCACCTGTGCTTATCCTAAACTTGCTAAAAGGAGAAATAAAACGAGACAATAATTGAAACACAATGAGAGTAAATGAATGCGGATAGCATAGAATTTGAGTTCATATTGAGATCTCTGACACACTTCTAATTCTCCTCTTTTCTAATTTGCGCTCCATTTAATCGTATTGATATCTAGGAGAAACAACTTAATTATTAAAGAGATCTTCTCTACACTATTAATATACATATGCATTTATGATGCTTTTATCCAAAGCGATTTACATTGCATTCAAGTTATTATAGTATTTATTCAAATTTTAAATTAGTTTTCATTTTTAAATTTAGTTCTAGTAATTTTGTTGTTTTTATTCATTTTTATTCTATTCAGTTTTTATTTCAGGTTTAGCTTCAGCAATTTTAATTCTTAAACTTATACATTTCATTTAATGAAAATGTTTTTCGTTTTTGGTTAGCAATAACAACACTGCTTCAATAAAATCCACAACAAACACATTAGTTGAATTTAAGAATGCACGTTGCATAGTTTTGTGCTGTATGGCATTAAATGTTCTGCTCATCTGTGATCTCGGCAGGACTCTGCAGAATTATCTGGCATGGATGCTCATCATGGAGAGGGTCAACAGTATGAGCCGTCGCTTCAAAGACGTGAGAGCGCACTACAGAAAGGTCAGTCGCACTCGGAACAGAGGAGAGCTCTCATGGCATTTAACTTGTACTGCTTTAAAGCTCACTTTTGGTGATCCGCTACTGTTTCAGGCCAATAGGTTCTAATTATTTTTATTAAACAGTAGGGCTGCATAACGACTAATCATTTGCAGTCATATATGTGTGTGTACTGTGAATTTATACATACACACACATGCATGTATATATTAAAAAAAATATTTACATGTTTATATACATTTTTATATTTAAATATAATTTATATTATATATAATTATAAATACTTAATATATAAATAGATTTTTTTCAAAAAATTATACATGTTAAAAAAATACATGCATGTTTGTGTATTTATATAATATGCACAATTATTATACACAGTACACACACATATATGATGTAAACAAAAACTTTTATTCTGCAAACGATTAGTCGCGATTAATCCTTATGCAGCCCTATTTCTCTGGACTACTTGATTCTGATTGGTCAATCGGACCATCCAGCTGTATGTTATTCCCCAATAAGAATGTTTTTCCTTTGTGGAAGTTTTGCGTTTGGTGAGCTAATAAAATATTAAAACTCATTCAAATCAATATTTTGTGTACAGTTATTTATCCAGTCATCTAGTATCGTGGACTCGCTCTTTTTTGTTTCATACAAACGAAGCTGCTGCCATTTTGCGACGATTGTTTTGTACACTGTTGAGTTATAAGATAACAAAAAGGTACGATTTTAAAACAGTTTAATCTGAAATAAATATCAATATCTCCATAAATATTTATGTAGCGAAATCCTATGTAATAATAAGTGTTATGACTGTACCGTATCTTGTTGAAACCTATTACACGGCTACTTATGGGCCAAGTAGCCGTGTAATAAGCAGGAGAAAATTCATCCAGCCGGTTGTTATCTTAGAACAAACCCCTTCAGGCTAATGCAAGACTGTCCTGATCACCCTATCAGGGTTTATTCTGCGATAACAACCGGCCTAACATGGTGTTCTCAACCTAATTTTGGTCCCATTTTTCTTCATTGCGTTGTGTGTGTGTGTTCACTCAGGCTTTGCACGGCACTACAGTAGAGGAGGCGAGGTGGAGAGACTGTGTCCGTTACGTCCAGGGCAACATGGAGAACGCCGTCGGAGCCCTGTACGTCCGGGAAACCTTCTCTGGAAACAGCAAACGCATGGTAACACCAACTCTGCCCTAATAACACACAGCTAGACATAACAGGAACATCCTCCTTCAATGCTTTACACAATCAGAACAATCACACAAATGGATTGTTTAGACTGTTGAAATGATGGGTTCAGTGATTTGACATCTCAGTTTATTAAGTTTATTTTTAATCTGGGATGATTTTATGCAACTCTGCATTGAATATAAGGATGTATGTGGCTTTTTATCTAGTATTTCTAGGACAGTCAAATAGTTATATTCATTTTTAAGTCAGCATGAAGTCAAAATTAATCTTAATGACTTCATCATCTTTCATCAGAATTATGGAAAACGACTTTTCTTTTTTGGCTGACATGACATAGGCCTTCTAAAAAATATATATTGTTCCCTTAAACAATTAGTGTTATTAATCAGTGAAAATTTTAATTTTATTATGTAGTATTTATTAAAATGATACATTTTAATTAGATTAATTGAATGTTATGCCAACTATTAAAGCTATTTCTGCTATTTGAAAAAGGGCCATTTCATGTTTGCTTGAAACGTGTCTCTCCGCTGTTGTTCAGGTCGGGGAACTGATCAAGAAGATTCAGGAAGCTTATGTGGAAACATTGGAAGAATTGAGCTGGATGGATGAAAAATCCAAGGAGAAGGCCAGAGAGAAGGTAAGATGGTTTTAATGGCCACAACAAAATAAAATGTTTTTATTTCTGGAGTTCATTCCATAATCCCAGGGATTCCCAAACTTTTTAAAACTAAATGAACCCCTTTAAACTAAAATATTTACACATTTGCATATTTATGGTTCTGTAATGTGGGTTAATGGTCACATGACATGCAGGTAAAGAAATAAAATAAAATAAAAATGAGTGTTTTAATTTTCCACTTTTTATCTATTTTGTATTATTTATTTAAATTGTATATATTTATAATTTTATTAATTATTAGCTTTTCATCAACTCACAAACCTTTGTCTTTCCCTCACAAATCCCAGTTTGGAAAAACCCACTTTATCTTACACACAATTAGCTTTGTTATTAAATTAAACATTTTAATCAAATTAATTACGTAATATTCCAATAAGCACAATTTCAATAACAGTTGTATATCAACATTTCCTGGGTTTTAATTTCCATTTTCGTTATGCATTTTATGTATATAGATTTTATCTTTTGCTATTATCATTATTAAGTGGGTTTGATCTTTAATCTTACATTATATTAATTATGGTATTTGTATTTGCTTTTGGTGTTTACTATAATGCATTGTTATTGTAAAAATTTTGAGCTGCATTTATTGTATGACATGTGCGGCAAATTAGGTTTATTATTAATATTATTATGTTTGCTCGTACTATCCTACAGTCTGAGCTAAACCTCCTGTTTTGCAGGCCATGGCGATATCGGAACAGATCGGTTATCCCGACCACATCCTTGAGGAGGAAAATAAGAAACTAGACGAGGAATACACACATGTATGGAAACTCGGAGAACCTTGAGCTCAAAATAAAATACCATTCAAAGCAACTTGTATCTCATTACATTAATACAAGAATGATTCATCTATGTTATGTTTTGGTTTTCAGCTTAATTTCAGTGTGGAGAACTACTTTGAGAACATTCTGGAAAACCTGGCAGCATCAGCCCAGAAAGGTCATAAAAAGCTGAGGGAGCCGGTGGATCCTGACATGTACGAAACACATAAATATATGCTTGAAAAGACCGTTTCCTTTCTTGACCCGTCACTGAGACATTGCTTTTTCTCTTTGTCTCTATGAATGTTTTAGGTGGATTATTGGTGCAGCTGTGGTCAATGCATTCTACTCGCACAACAGAAACCAGATTGGTAAGTTCATACAGTTAGAAATACATCCATTATATCATATAGTTAGATATATATCCAAACATAGGCATTATTAATTCATGTTCGCTAATGCATTAACAAATGAGACCTTATTGCAATGTGTTACCAACAAACAAAATGAAACA